>VMKM01001032.1:0-192641 GCA_008360985.2 Macquaria ambigua | reverse complement strand
CTTTGTTTTTTTTGTTACATATTGGAATTACTGATAAAATTAGCCAAATCTGCTGAAATGAACAGTGTCTGGGTAAAAAGCCTACTACGCCACTGACTGTCACTGAAAGTCAGGAATATGACACCGCTAACTGCTAGTGAGCTAGCCATTAGTGGGTCACAAGTGGGCTCCTCTTTACCACATTCAACATGCATGAAGACATTATTTCCAACCATGTAAAATACCATAATTGATGTCATGTAAAAAACATGCATCTCCAAAATGTCTACAGCCCTTTTAAGCAACAATGTGCAGACGCATTTTTTATTTAATCCAATTGACCTTTAAATGGTTTTATAAAACTAAGAAGTAGAAGAATATTCTCAACCCATAAAGTTTCATTTAGTCGTTCATCAAAACTGAAAACTACAGCAGGTGCAACCTTGAACTTTTAACATCAAAGTCAAATCAGAGCCTTAATTGTAAGTCTGTTAATCACACAAATATACATTCTGAAAGAAGAAAAACGTCCTCATCCAAGTAAAATCAATGAAAGCATTGCCACATTGTGTGCAATACAATGCTCTGCAGAGCATTACACACCCTACTTTACAAAAGTGTAGAACAAAAGAAAAGGGAACATTTACAGTCCGTACAGGGTTACACCAGGCAGTACCTTTACTTTCCGTCGCCTTTGACCTTGCACGTGCAATCCGTCTAAATCCAGCAACAGGCATCCCAGCAGCAAGTACCATCCACATGGCAGAGCATGACTGCAGGAGTCTCCTGCAGGTCTGTCTGCACTTCAACTCTGTTCACATTGTAACCACAGGCAGACCTCTGCACAGGAGGCTGAGCCAGCTCCCAGCAGACACACCCACACACCTAATGGGTACACACCCTTCCACTAGTACCAGCCATACATATTATATGAACAATACATCTTATCTGGCATGTGTAGGAGACAGTAGCCCAGCCCATTAGCCTTTAGGGTGGCCTGAGCGCTGAGAAAGAGTAAGACAAGAGAAAAGAGACATCGGTAGTGTAGTCAAATCTGGGACTATTTCAATTTCAAAACAACCCAAAGTCTTTTAAATAATAAATACATTCTATCTATGCATCTGATGTTGTGGCACATTAAATCCTCAACGTCCAAATTGTTTTCCAGCACTCAGCTAACTAAACTAGATTGAGGGTTAGAGTGAATGTCTGATCGCAGCAAGCTATTGGCACAACATGCTAACCGCATGCTGGGCAACTAAAGATCTGTTAGAGTGAAAAACGCCTCCTTCCAACTGAGGGAAGCAGAACGAAGGAAAACAGGGATGGTGTGAGGGAATCCCCACTGCTTTCACACATGGATGGATTCTGGTCGGAGGGAGGCTGCACACCAGAGAAAAAGAAATCTCTGGAGTGGAATTAGAGGACGGGTAAGCCGCAGTGCCCAGATTCAACCAAACAACCACAGTTGAGAGAACATTTGAGGGGAAATATTCACCAAGGATTATCTGAGGTTGGCTTGATTTACACGACTGGGTTGATGCTGAGAGGAGACCTCCCCTGCATGAAAGTTGAGAACGGCAGGGCATCTCCCTGTCGCAGGAAGCATTACTTCATGTCTATTAGGAACAAAAGGAGAGGTGGTCTAGCATAACAGCAATATAAATAAATGAGAGCAGAGGGAGGTTGATTCAGGGTGAACAGAACCTCTGTGGGCGCTTTAAAACTGCAGGGCAGATGTGCGGGGGAAATCAATGATCTCTTTTTAATTCTAAACAACTTCCCGGCACGTCTTCTTTGTCCCCGCCACATAATGGCTTCCAGAGATCTCTCTGCTGTCTGCACTGAAAACGTAATCCCTGTTGCCTTTTAAGAGTGGGACCTGTTCGTGGATTGGGTTAGCACCGAAACAGAAAAGAGGGTGATCGCAAGTTGCTGATGTAGCACTCTTGTGACAACGTCCTATCACCTAGCATTTAACCACAGCTGATTTATCTTCACAGCATAGATACCCCATACTAAATTACAGTTTTGGAGAGGAAAATTATTAGTTTGAGCATGTTGGGACTTCTCACGTTTAGAAAAATGTTCTGCACCTCTTAGCAACAAAAAGAAAGAATCAACTAGGGCAAGAAGTCTTTATTTCCTTTTGTTTCCATCTCCTTCTTTCCAAATCCTTGATCTCCTCCTCCTTCTCTTTTATCCGAGCATCCCCTCTTTCAACATCCCACTTCCTCTTGTACTCCATGATTTGAGGGCTCCTCGCTTGTCTGTAATTACTTTATTTTATATTGGAAACAGTTACGAACCTCACCAAGCAGATGAAAAGTTACTGCTCAATTTATGGCAATGTGCATAAAAGAAAAGCTTGATAGTGTGCAGAAACGTTCTGTTGATTTCAAAACAAAGGCATGGCATTCAAATGCTCTTTCACTTTTTTTTGTTATACAGCAGACAAAATAGTTTGCTTGAAGTGTCATGAGCCCTTTACTGAGCCCTTTTGATGGATCTTGTAACTCAGAGGAAACCCCAGAAAAACACGGTTTTAGCTTCAGAATTGATCCCACCAGATGGACTGTAGAGGATTGTTTTAATTTGAGTGTTTTCTTCATTATACTCTCTTGGGAAACAAGAGCTCAGTTTCCCGCTGTCTCCCTTCTGTTGCTGCTCTGACATGTTCGTGTTGCAGTGTGTCATCTTCCTGCAATGCCAACAGTTTGTTTGAAGAGCTCCAAGCGTGAACAGACCCTCAAAGTGTTTTATGAGACAGTTAATTGATTGTGTTGACCTTTTAAAAATAGCTCACTTGACTCCTTAAAGAGCTGAAACACAAAGGCTGAAGGCTACAGTGTGAGGGCTCATGTCATCTTTCTTTCTCTAGAAATGTTATTCCTGTAAACTATATATTATTTATATACTTTATATGCACATGCAGGTATTTATTTCATTGTCTTTTAACAAACCTGTTGGGGTGCAGGGTGGGGGAGGGGAGAGGAATCCATAAATCTGCTTAGAATTAATAGAAAAAAGACGCAACTTATAACTTCAGAACTCGCCTAAGAATCATCAGGTTTTTGAGTTTTCTTCAGTATCAAAGCAATCCAGTGATAGTTGTCTGTACATCCAGGGGTACATTGTAAACAAGAACTGCAAATATCTAATTCGGCATACTTTTAATGGAATGCATTTCTCCTACACAGGGTTTGTATAGCTTTTTAAGAGTAAAATTCAAGCACTTTCCAAGCACTTTCAAGGTACCTAAACCAAAACACTTCCAGACTCTTCTAAATTGTTACTATAAATGCCAGGAGACAACAAACAAATATGACGACGGGATCGTTTCATGTCAAACATTAAAAGGTTTTTGGTTTACATGAGTGATTGTGTAGTTGATGAAACACCAGATTATGTTGAAGATCAAGCTTTTCTCAAGGAGTATATTCAAATTCAAGCATATTCCTAAACTTGAAAACATGACGGTTAAAATTGACCATTTTCCAAACGTTCAAGACTTTGTACGAACCCTGTCTACAGTACCAGACAGTATCTGGCTATCTTTTGCCGCTATAATTAACGGAATGTTACGTTATATCACAATATCATCAACACTACTTAAATGACTTACTTATCTCTGTCTCTGATGTGATCATAAAGCATGACACCCACTGATCACAGAGCTCTGCAGATGCAGTCAGAGAGCCCTGAGAGAACTGTAACTATCCTTTCAGCAGATCCATCATGCTGGAGCCAAAGCCAGCAAATAGCAACTGAGGACCTTGCACAGGTCACTCATCTACTGCTGGGCCTTACGGGAGCTTCTTGGCTGGCTACAGCAGATTTTTAGAGCCATCATGAGTGTGTAAGTTGAGAAGCTCTGTCAGCACTTCAACCTGCTTCCATCTCTCTTTGTTGCTAGGAAACCTGGCGAATTTGTCTGTGTTGAGCAACCTCGTTCTCCCACAGAGCCACATTTAGAGAACAAGAGCAGAATTAAGTGAACAGTATTGAGATCAATGAAGGAATGTGACGTTTGCTGGCATGAGAACGTGCTGTTTTTGGCTAACGATGTGGACATGACAGGAAGGCACATTGATTCTAGCTCTGACAGTTAAGGAATGATATCAGCTTTTCGTCCACACACACCAGTGCACAATTTGCACAGCTTCAGCTCTCCTGACAAGCAGGTGATACAATATCTAGAGTTCAGCAATGACATCCAAAATGATAGTCTTGTAGGGGCAGCTCATGCCCCCCTAACATTTTGGGCAAGAGGCTAACTTGTCCGTCTGATTTGCTCTACAACCCTGCTGGATTACTCTGACCTGGCCTGGCCGTGACCTCTGACCTCTGCTTTAGCCAGCTGCCGCCTCTGGCCAAATAAGCAACGTGGCCAGTAAGCGAGAAAAGATGGAATCACAGATGGAGAAAAGGAGTCAGAGAGGAGAGAGAAACGGCTACAAGCAGTCCGAAATTCCTGTTGACAACTACTGACCTCAGTGCTCCTCTAAACAATATTACCATTGAATCAAATGATGATATGTAAAGTGAAAGGGGTTGGTTGTAATGATGAACCCAAATAAACTCATTGCCACAGCTTTACAGCCTGTTCGGTTCAGTCTCACCACTCTCATCAGTGTTGTTTTCAGCAGCAGGCAGCCGTTTTCAGCACAAAAGCCTCGAGCTGTTAGCCTCAAGCAGAGATGAGGAGCAGGCTACAGAGGTCTGGTAAACACGTCTTTCTAACTCCACAGCCCCAGATTGTTTTTATTTTCAAACTTGTAGTCTTTCGTGCCAACTGACCCTGACTCAAGTGACATCACTTGTGGCAATTTGTCAGATTTCACACAGCTCCATCAGGAGCCACAAAAGGTTTTACACAACTGTTGTGTTAGTCTTCTAATATTAAGCCTTAGTATTGTTCTAGATCAAACACTTCTAAGTTCTGGGAATTCACAAGACAAAATCTTAAAAGCCAATTAGAATAAAAGACCATTAAAGCTGCTCTAAACTTTTTTTGTATTAACAATACATCAGATCATTACATGTGATGTTAAAGATGTTGCATGTAGTGAATTATCACCCAACTCTGCAGTTCTCTGCAGCTTTTTTGGTAAAGCTTGAGTGAGTATTTTAGCGTCTTTCAGCTTATTGCTTTGTTTTTTCCCCACTCAACTTTACCGTTTTGATTTTGCTTTCAGCAGCGTAGTTTCCCAGCAGTAGCAGGCAGCTGTTTTCAGCAAAATGCTGCCTGCCAAGTACCAAATGGGAGACCGACAAAGTTAGCGACTATCTTGTCAACATAGTGGAGCATTTAGCAGCTTAGGAGCCAGATATTTCCCTTTGAAGTTGGTGGACCAAAACAGAGCTAGAACATTGGACTTACATTTGCCCGGTGTGCAGAAACAAAAACCAAATGAAGCTAAAGTTGCAATGTGTTTGCTCGAAGACTTTAGATCTAATGGTTAATTATTGTTAATTTAAAAACAGGTTAAACAATACTTTACAATACTAGCATGAAAATTCCACCTTAAGGTAAAATTATTTAATAAGGAACTCCTGCCAGGTTTTACATTAAATACTACCTGGACCCTGGTGGCTTGACAGAGTCACGGAGGAGTGTCAAAATGATGGATCATTTTTTTTCACCTCTTTGTTTTTGTCTCAGCTTGCCAGTAAAAAGCCATTGTTTGACAAGTTTTATGAGAGAGGCCTCTCTAGAGACCCGAGTGGAAACACTTGGTTGTGACAGGACATGGAAAAGGGAATATTACGACTACAGGCGTGTGTGTGTGTTTCTGCCTCTCTCTCTCTCTGACAGATGCAGCTTTAGGGAACAAGTGTAAACGGTGTTATAATTATTTATAAAACTGAAAGCCCTCATACAAACCGGATTCACTCTCATGGTGACGTTCAATGTAGAGAAAACAATCAAACACAAGCTCTGTCATGCTCCATCTCTCCCTTCTCTTTCTGACACAGAAAATCCACACTTCTACACACACCATTTAAGAGACCAAAAACGTTCTGATGAAGAGCGAACAAGCTGATCACTGTCGAGCACATAGTTAGGGAGCAGATTCATCGGTTGGTTATTTTTCCAATTAACTGTTTAGTTGTCTAGTCAATAAAAATGTCTGAAAATAATAAAACAAAATTGCCATGAAATGTTCCCAGAGTGCAAACTGATGTCTTCACATAACTTGATTTGTTCAACCAAAAGTCTGAAATGATTCAATTTACAATGATATAATTAAAAGAAAAGCAGCAAATCTTTGCATTTGGGAAGCTGGAACAACAAATGTTAGACAAATAACACCACAATTTACAAGAGATAGTAATTCTGACTGATACAGGGCATGTCGATTATGAGGGTTCAAAGCCATCAACATACGCTGAAGTTCATAGCTCTGGCTTTGTAATTAAATGTTCGGCTAAGGTCCCTGACCTCCAGGAGTGTTTAACATCTTAGTGCACAGTGGAGGAGCTGTAGATTAGCTGGTCGAGTGCCATGTCTCTAAAGAGAGCACCTGTCAAGGGAGCCGGTGGCCCCAGACAGGACATGCATCAAAGTCAGGAAACCCGAACAACGTGGCCCCACAGTCAGAAATGTTACGCTTCAAAGACGACAGCAGCAGACCTTAGCAAAAGAGAAATAGATCTTGTTAATGTAGTAGTGTTGTGTTATTTTTTTTTTCTTTCAAATGTGCAGATTCTGACGAGAGCCAGAGACAGGACTGCTGTACCTCCACAGTTCTGCTCTGTGTGGATTTAATGAGAAACAGGCTGCAGGGAAAAAGGACTGAAAATCACTCCCTCATTTACTATTACCTATATGATAAGCTGCAATTAACAATTACTTTGACCATTAATCTGTTAATTATTTTTTTGAATAATGAATTACTTGTTTAGTCTATAAAATTTCAGAAAATGTCCATCACAAGTTGCCAAGGTGACAAGGTAAATCTCTACGAAGTGCTTGTTTTGTCTGACAGGCAGTCCAAAACCCAAAGATATTCATTGTACTATGATATAAACAAAGCAGCCAACATTCACATTTGTGAAGCTGGAAACAGTGAATGTTTGACATTTTTACTTGGTGGAGGTTAAAGAAGTAGTTCAAAATTTTGGGAAATACACTTGTTCGCTTTCATGCCGAGAGTTAGATGAGACGATTATTACAACTACCGTACTATGTCTGTACACGGAATGTGTAGCTGGAGCACGCAGCTGGTTAGCTTAGCTTAGCATAAAGGAAGCAGGGGGAGACAGCTAGCCATGCTCTGTCCAAAGGTGAGAAAATCTGCCTACCAGCAACTCTAAAGCTCACTAATTAACACTTTTAATGTTAATTACACATTTAATCAATACAAAAACAAAAGAACGAAGAACGTCATTGTCCGGCACACAATCTTGGAACCCATCAAATGACGATGATTTAGCCTCTGAGGGCAGCGGCCAATGTTTCGGGGCTTCCGGTGTAGCCAGCGAATAGCCGGATAACGGATATCTGGGCCAAGACTTCCTCTTCTATGTGCCAGTCATTGTTAACAGTCCGATTAGCAATCTCGGAACCCATCGGCTATCGCCTGACAACAATTTGAATGCAGATACATTTTAAAAAGCGAATAAAAAAGCTGAACTCTAGTGTTTCAACGTTGATAAAAAGCTAAATAGTCATCAGTCGATAGCCGGTAGGTTCTGAGATTGCATTTCGGCCAATAGGTTCCGCCTCGGACTACAAACGGAAACTAGAATGCTTCCGATAGCAAAATCTTGTACTTTGCCAACAGATCTGCATTCATATGCAGATATCTGTTTATAGAGATTATCTGGAACACAACCCTTTGTTGTTTTTACACTTCGGTATGGATAGGGGGGTCCTTGAAAATCTTATGTCCAAATTCATTGCAAGGCTCTATTAAGCAAAAAAAGTCCCTTTGTTTCAATTTCAATAAATTTTACTACATACAGTATAGCGCACAAAAATTTGAGTTGATTGATATGATGATTTTCAGACACTGCCAAGGAGCACAGAGAAAGACAGATGGAGAGTGAGACTATCAGTTGAACAGACAGAGACAAATACACCGGGACATGGAGACATGGACACGTACAGAGACAGACAGACACAGAGACAGACGTACAGCCATAGGAGACAGATTCAGACACAACAAAAAAAGAGAAAAACAGAAACAGATGAACGGAGAGACACAGATAATGAGAAAGAGATGCAGCCAGCTGAAGAGATTTCAGTTAGTATTAAGACAGATCCGGTGCAGCTTGTTCCTGCAAACATTCTCTACAACACAAATCAGCAGGAGAGGTCTTTCTCATCTGCATCATCACAAAGGCATCCCAATGCCATCCTGATGGAGAAACTCTGCCTGGTGGGGCTGGCACGGCACAGCATGGTATGGTCTGCTGTGTTTTACTCCTCGTTCCTCCGGCTGTACACTACTGTATACTGTAAAGAGAACCAGATCCTCGCTGATTTTTTCAGGCATGAAAATGTAAATTCAAAGCAGCTTTGCTTTTCCTTCGTTTCCAAGTGCACGGCCTTTGCTTTGTTCCCATTTCAAACATGTGCGGACTCCAGAAACACTTTTTATTCTGCATGTGTAAACAACCGTATGTATTTCAGGAACTGTATTTTGTTTGGTCGGAGAGATTAAACTACAGTGTGTGTAGTCATAACAAAAAAGGATTTCTGAATATACAAGCTAGCTCATTGTGGATTTTGCTGTACTGATCAGTTTAAAATATCCATCATCATCGTTTTAAATGTCAATTGAAATGTTGTCATTAATTCCTTAATGTGATACATTTCCTTTTCAAACAGCATTCTGGGGCGGGATATTCAACAGTGAGGATCAATCTTAAGCGGAAACCAATAGGCTAGCAGTTATGGAGAGAAAGGCAGTTTGATTTGATGGGGAAGGCAGAAAGGTGGGAACGAAAACACAGCAAGGCTGCCAGGAATGACTGACACCGCCCCCACTTGGCTGCCTGTGGGCAGATCAATCCTGCTGTCAATCAACATGCAGGTTACTGCTGCTTCCACTCTTCTGGCTGTTTAGGTTCAAAAGTGAACTAGTGTAGTGGTGTAGTAGCTGTGTCTGAATAGATTTTCATGTCAGATGTAAAATAAAGGGCTGCAATTGACATCTAAATATACACTTGAGGTGTGATTGGGTGCCATGCAGATTTTTCCCACTCCTTCTACATTAGGTCCCAGTTTATTTATTTTAATTTAGCCCTTCACACTACTTCTCCATATCTCGCCAGAAAATGAATGTGAGCCAGCAGCTCCACCCAGCTCACCACTTGTGGTGTGTTTCTGCCCTGAGGCTGACTGTTTAAGTTTTATACTGATTTAGGGCGACAAATAATTATTTTCATTATCAATCAATCTGACGGTCATTTTCTAGATTAGTCGATTAATCATTTTGTCTATAAGATGTCAAAAAATAGCAAAAAATGCCCTTTATAATTTCCCACATCCCAACGTGACTGCTTCAAATGTCTTGTTTTGTCCAACCAACACTTCAAAACGCAAAGATATTCAATTCACTATCATATATGACAAAGAAAAGCATAAAATCTTCACATTTTTGCTTTAAACATTACTCAAATGATTATTCGATTGCAGCTCTGTACTGATTATCACTAAATAGTACCCCAGTTTTTTAAATTAAATTAGTTTGAATTGATTTTTTCCCAGATCTTTTGTCCCACATGCCCCCAAAAGTTATCAAGGAAAGAAACTGAGAAACTACAAAAGACAGTGATGATCGCCATAGATTACAGTAGGTGTTCTTGCAGACTGAACAGGTCAGAAACTCTGGTTATGGAACATGACCATACACCCTGCAAACAACTGAACCAAGATGTAAAATTACACAGTGGTTGTGTTGCAAAAGTTTAAATCCATTATTGGTTTTGGGTTGTTGTTTTTACCCACTCTTTTAATATTCAAAATAACAGCGCCAATAAATGTCCTGATTGTTTTTTGTTTTTTTTTAAATAAAAACCATAAGAAATGAGTCCAAGCTATATAATTAATCAAAACAGACTTTTAGCTTCAGCACCCAGATGAACCCTTGTTCAGGCCACAACAAAGAGCAGAGAGCAGACACAGAGGACAGACAGGTCAGGCACACAGACGCCTCACAGGACACACACACACACACACACACACACACGTACGCACAAACGCACGTGCAAAGTGGACCAGTCAAGCAAGGACAAGAGGTGGGACGGCTGGTTGGTGCCTCTGACGCCTGAGGCTCTGCACCGCAGCGCTAATTAATGACAGACACGGGACTGGTGGTTTTTACAGACAGAGACTGATGAAAAAAAATGAAGCCAGTGAAAACAGACCAGTGGTTTGTATACATGACTGTAGCTGCCCGCCTGTCCACAGCTGGATCTAATCACCATGACGACTGGTCAGCGGCCCACTCCCTCCAACTACAACTCCTGGACGCAGCTATGAAACCAGGCAACTACATGTTTTTTTTTGGGGGGGGGGTTTTTGGTTTGTTTGTAACACGTAAATGAACAGGGAGTTTTCAGCACAGCTTTAAAGAGCACTGCGAGGGTTCTCAGTAGTTTAGATCCTACTTACAGTTCTGCCAAAGCTCAGAAATGACTTGTCGTTGGGATTCCCCAGCAGGTCCTCCAGGTCATTCGAGGACAGCAGTATATTCTGTGTGGAAACAGAGGGGACAATTTCTAAATTTGAAAACCCCAAACAAACACAGTTCAGGGCTAAACCGACGAACAACCAAACACTCACACAGTTATTAAATTCACCAGACTGGATCAAAACCACAGGAGTCAGTGCAGTTTTTGTTTTAAATCCTCTGATGATCTTTTATCATGCTTCATAGTATATAACAGGTTCTGCTGTCAAAGTATTAACTGCAGGAGTCTGCGTGTCTGGGCTGTGGGCTTCAAAAGACATCTGGCCTCACCTTAACCACCTCAGTGACATGTCAGAGCCGTGCTGTTTACATAAGTCAGGGGAACAATGCTAAGAGTTAATTTCACTCGTGAAAATGACATGGATTTTCCTGATCTCCTTTTCTTTCTTCTTTTCCATTCATCTTTCCTCACCTCCAGGGCGTGGGTGCGCAGGGAGCGAGGAGGCTTGGGGGCGGTCTCTCCACAGCGGGGCGGGTGGTGGCTGCAGTGTTGCTGGGCGGCGTCCGGGTCGCCCATCAGGAAGGTCAGCTGTCGGAGATGACCCTGCAGAGACGGAAACATTATATACAGTGTGAGCAGTCAAACACACAGCGTGAAAGCACAAATCACCTTCATGTAGAAAATGAAAACAAATGTCAATGTCTCTTCATATACAGTCACATTTAGGAGATTACAGGTAGCTACACAGATACCGAGGCATCTGCACACCCTGAACAATTGGGTATGCCCGTTTCTGGGATATATAAACAGCAATATTTTACTAAAAAATACAGTGCTAATCCAGTAAGCATGGTTTTGGTGATTTCTGCATCTAGGGCTGGATTTATGATTATTTTTGTTATCGATTAATCTGCCGATTATTTTCTCAGTTAATCGATTAATCGTTTGGTCTATAAAACATTAGAAAACAGTGGAAAATGCTCATCACATTCACAATAAGTGATGACCTCATCAAATTTTGTGGTTTGTTCGACCAATAGTGTCATGATCCCAAGGACCTTAGTGTGGACTTGTGTGTTTTTTGGTTTTGTGTTTCCTGTTTTACTTTGAAATTACTGTTCTTGTTTCTTTGTGTGCTGTTTATTTCCTGTCTTTGTTCTTTTCCTGCCTTTTTTGATTGATTGCACCTGTGTCTTGTTACTTACCTGTGTCTGTTTCCCTCATTGTCTCCTCCCCTATATATACCGGTCCTCTCCCTTTGTTCTCTGTGGCGTCATTGTCTGCATTTCCATGTCTGCACGTTTCCTTGCATTTGGATTTTGATTACTGATGTTACTGTGTGTGATGTGTTGGACGTTCTCCTCGTGTGTCGCTCCTGTGGATTCCCTGCGTGTCTGTCCCTGAGTTTGTGTGAGTTTGGTTTTCCCTAAATAAATCCTTGGACTGTTCCTGTCTGCATTTTGGGTCCTTCTCCCTGCCACCTGATATGGCTTGTCGTGGCAAGGCCGCCTCGAAGACCTTTCTTGATAAATAGTCTGAAACCCATAAATATTCAATCTATTATCATGTAAGAGAAAAGTGCCAAATTTTCACATTTGAGAACCTGGAACAATCAAACTTTTTGACTTTTTTCTTGAAAAATAACAAACTATTAGTCAATTATCAAAATAGTTGCTGATTAGTTTTCTGTCGATCAACCATTCGATTAACCGACCAACCGTTGCAGCTCTATCAGCATCTAAATAAGAATAGATATTTAGGCTAAAACTGGACTAAATTTGGCTGAGGAGCGAAGGTATTTTAGTCTAGAAAATGTTCTCTACTTTAGTTATAGTTGACTAGTTTATTTTCTTTTTTAACGTATCGGCAATGATGGCCAATCCAAGAACTGAACTAAATACTCGTTTGAACGATTTTTTTTGAGTGACAGACTCAATGTGAATTGACAAAATATTTGCAGCATTAATTAGATGCTTAAGTGTAATTATCTGGTGTCAGTCTCTCAAATGTGAATCTTTGCTGGTTTCCATAGTCTTCTATGAAAGCAAACCGAATATGTTTGGGTTTTGGAGCAGTGGACCAACAAAACAACTAATTGGAGACGTCACCTCGGGCTATAGGAACTTGAGATGGACATTTCACAGACCAAACGAATAATCGAGAAAATAATCAGCAGTTGCAATCCTACTTCTAATTCTCTCTTGAATGTAAACACACTGAATCAGAATGAACCTTTAGAGGCAAAGCTGTCGGTTGCATCTGTATCTTGCAATAGACATATTCATACAGTACATGTTTTGTATATGCACACACACAGAATGGAAGGACAAGCCTACACACACAGACACAGACAGGGAGGTTACTGAAGGTCATATGTTTCACTGCAGTTCCCAGAGTTCCTTTACTTAACACTGACTGACATCAGGCCAAACATGACAAACAAAACATCAGCAGACATTCAAGAGCTTCTGTCCTCAGGCTGTGTTTATAAGAATGTGACTGTGGGTAAGAGAGTGTGTGTGTGTGTGTGTGGTTTGACAAGAACTTGCGAAACACAAATGGATTTAAAATTAATTCGATCTGTAATATTAAAATGCAAATGTCTCATTGTTTTGCCAAATCCAAGATTGCTGGTGCCTTATCATACAGGTCATATGTGCAAATAAGGCCCATTAGGGAAAACTGAAAACCCATTTTAACAGGCTGTTTGATCTCACATTCTCAAATCAAATCCCAAGACATGTGGAAAGTGAGAGATGTACATGTTTTTTGTATTTGATGCAGAAATGCATTGCTGTATATAGAAAGATAATGTTTCAAACACAGACATCTGCTGCCTATTTTAATGTAGGAAAAGAATTTCTACTAATTCTATTGGTGATTGATCTTGAGTTATGTAACAGACTTTTCTCTGTATCACATGTTGAACTCCTAATAGAGAACAATGTGTGGATCAAAACATTGTTAATAAATGGGATAAAAATAAAAATGCATGAACGAAATGTCTCGATTTTTTTGTTTTTTCAAAGCTGGTTTAAAATTCATTTGCAACTGTTGTCAGAGCAACAAGTCCTTAAGCCCAAACATCCAAAAGTGCAGGCTCAGTGACAGTTTGCTGGATCATGACAAAGACATTTTAGGGGGAACCCCATGCTGTATATGGTTGTCATTTTCAAATACAAATGGCTCACTTTCTTAATTTATAATGAAAGAGTGTTGATATAATTATGATTTTTAGATGAGAACTTGCAGGTTGTTGAAAAATCACTTTGATCTGTTGGTGTAATTATCACAATTTAATTTTCATAATGAAGACCCATACTTATACATGATAAAATACACAACAAAATAAAAGGTTGTATTCTGAAGACAAACCAAACCAAATGTATCAACTGTGAGCAAAAGGACATAAACTCAACTAAAAGATTCTGACTGTTCTACCCAATGGAGCCAGAACATATGGCATTAAATGGGAAGTTGAACGCTAAAACGTATTAAATGATGAACTGCAGAACTCGAACTGAAAATTGTTCATGTAATTAAAACAGCTTTTTAAGAGATTTTAGTAAAGTTTCATTTTCATAGCATTATCACTTAAAAGTCTCTTGAACCCCCCACAAATTATACACCATTACAACAACATCGCATGTAGTCTTAACCACATTGACTGGTAATATCTAATGTTCAACAGAGTGGAAACGGTAGAAACATTGTGGATCTCAATGTGGAACAAAATTACACCCGTAACAATGCAGAAAAACAAGACTCATGTCCATGTTGGGAGGGTTCCCAACACACCTATCTCATGTAACTGCAATTACATGATCGGCATTCAGCCAATCATATGAATGCTGATTATGGTCTCAACTCTACGCATTTTCCTTTATTTCTAAATAAGAGCACACACTGTCAAGATAACTTCATCCAGGATCAATCAAATCAATCCTCAAACTGCTTTCAAAGCCGAACCAAATTAGCTGGATGAGAATAAACTGGAGGAGAATAAGCAGGATTGTATTTGCCTGATAACAGCATGTTAGCCTCAAATTAAGCCACATTTGAAGAACAGGGCCCAGATATTCTGGTCTTAAAATAAAGCAGAATTTGTTCCAGTCGTGCTGCAGTGGGGTGGATGACAGTAAGAGTTATAGATAAAAGCAGAGTACACTAATGTATGGTTTAGCGTTGCCTCACACAAAAGATTGTCCAGAGGCAAGACTGTCGCCACCTCTGAGTGTGGAAGTGCTCCGTCCTTGGAGCTCGGTAAAAAGCTGTCACCAGGGGAAACAATGCACTGGAGAATCCATTTTAATCTGGTGCTAAGAACAAATCCAGATGCTGCTTCTATAACGCTCTTCCTCACCCCCATTGTGATACAGTCACACTGCCTGCTCTGATCCTCAGGCTACATGAGTGCTTTTTGTAACTGGTACAGCATGTCCACAGTGCAAAGCCAGGTGCATTATGGGCCTTCAAAATCAGCCTTTAATGGAAGAGTTTCAGTTTTTGGCTTCAAAAGGACCATACAAGGCAAGAATGATGACTTTTCAGTTAAACTGCACTTAAACTGCATTACCACAAACCAGCAATGTAACTTTGATAAGAATTAATTTTTGTTTTTGGAGTTCACATGTTCTCCTTGTGTGTTTCCTCCCACAGTTCATAGACATCCAGGTTTGGTTAACGATGAAGTGAGATGTCTTCATGTCGACTGGAGAACAGGGAGGTGGGGTTGAGGATACTGAACTCATCCTCTGTCCAAACACTCATCAGTGTTTCCTCTGTAATTTTATGTAACACTGGTGCTTGGGAGGTAATTGAGGTTGTGGTTGGAGCAGGTTGCAGGGATTTCTACGCATACTTTATAAAAACAAACACATGGTTTCTAAGCGTTACGGGCTACACGTCTTTGTGTCTGTGATGAAAAGGGAATGGGGTGGGATAGGGCCACGGGGCTGGAATATCTACTTGTGTGTTCTTTCCTCTGTGTGTGTGTGTGTGTGTGTGTGTGTGTGTTTGTGTGTTTGTGTGTGCAAGGATGAGCGTGCATGTCTTTTCCGACTAAATTCAAATGAACTGGACTGTACACATGTGGCTTATTACCCAGCAACAGTTGGTTTAAATATCATCTGGCTATTGCATAACCATCTGGTCATATAATATGTGTTATTACACACACATGCAATATAGAACAACATTCCAAAGTTCTAAAAGTAGAGATTTTGAAATCTGACGAGAGCCATTCAGACCCCCTGAAGTTCATTGTTAAGTCAGCTGAGAGTCTGACGTGAGGTTGTTAGAATACAACTTAATGAATTCAGCTTCTGGGTATCTTGTAAACGTTTAGAAAGACATGGGCAGACTAACAGAATAGGTGACAGGGTGTGGGGTTGATGATTATAGGCGGGGTTGCTTTTCTGTGTATTAATGTTTTTTTTGTTTTTCTTTATGACAAGTGGGGAAAATGAAAAGAGAATATGAAAGTTGTAGAGCTGGACATCCAGATAAAACTGGATAGAAACCACTTACTTCAAATGGAGTCTCAAAGTCCTCGATGATGCCTCCAACCATGACCAGCCCGTCTGCGCTGATCCCCATGCCGTGGTGCACCCAGTCCACGCTCTCCAGCAGAGAGCAGTCCACATACAGCGCCAGCCGCTTGGCAGACACACTGACGGCCACATGGTGCCATTTTCCATCCGACAGACCGCTGACTGGGAACCTGACAGAGAGACACATAGGCCATTATGTAATCACGTCTTTAGTTTTGTGTGTCTTGAGATGAATGTCTTCAGGAATTAATCTAGAAGACAAGTTCAAATCATGCCAGAGCCCTCTGACTGATAAAATACAGATGTAAGTAAGTGTTTAAACCTTTTTTATTGCTCTGAACTTGTGAAAACCTTATTTTACTGAACAGTAAGGTTTGGGCTGTAGGTCAAAGAGACTGTTTAAACTAAATTATTTAACCTCAAACAACTGGCCTGACCAGCAAGTGTCCAGCAAGACGCTACATCCCTGGAGCATCTGAGATTGTGTTGGGCTGGCAGAAATAAATCTACGTATGCTACGTATCTACATTTCTTTAGAATGACTAGATTTAGCTTTGTTTTAGTCTCTACCAACTGCTGAGAAAATATTCTGGCTCTCAACTTTCTTCACCAGCTAATCGCTGACTTTGTTGTTTGTTGCTGGGCAGGTAGTGTACAGTGTGTTTATCGAAGCTTGTTTGATGAAAACAGCTGCCTGCTGCTGGAAAAAGGAGGTTCATGAGAGTGCTGAAGCTAAGGCATACAGTAAAAGTGCTGTAAAACCAAAACAATGAGCTAAAAGAGGCTAAAATCTCCGTAGAGCCAAAAAGTTGGCGTTAAGTCTTGTGAGCGTGTCACTGCGAGTGACATTACACACGAGGCCTCCACTGATTTAGCATTGCACTCGTATTATCAGACTCATGGTTGACAGTATAATAAAATAGTATTAAACCAGAGCAAAACCAGAGATATTGTCTCAGATGTTTTTTTTTTCATTTTCAAACTTCAGCCTCAACCAACATCGTCGATAGGCAGTTGTTGCTGTTTGTTTTTGTTAGACTTTGCGCAGCTGCCTCTGGAGCCACAAAAGGCTTTATACAACTTTTTTCACATATGCAGTAGTACTCAACACCTGTAAACAGACTTTGATGTGTAAAATCGATGGAGTTCCCCCTCAATATAAATGAATCAGTGGAGCTTTAATGTCTAAAAAACCCACTAGCGTCCTTTAGAGGTCAAGCTGGGCTCTAGTCTAGACCCTACCGAGCCTTGTAGGTGGAAACCACCAACGAAATCAGCTTGACAGACATGCTGCCTTAAAACAAAAACAAGGTCAAACATAAAATCAACCATGTGCCAACAGTAGAAGATAAGTACAGTATCTATGTGTGTTTATGTTTTGGCCCAGTTCTATATGCTGTCTTGCAGTGATGTATTGCTTCAAGCTCTGTGGTTCCCGAAGAGGCGAAACCTGCCAAGGGATGCCTAATAAATCATTTCACCAAAGAGACAGCCAAACACAATTTAAAGTCAAATAAATACACAGATGCTGCAAACAGAGAGCTTTCCTCCGTCTTACAGGTACATTTGCATACATGTTAGTCAAAAAGCAGGAATGGGCATGAGTGTTCCTCAATTACCTGAGATGGATGTTGTAATCACCTTCTGACATCTGGATTTTTTGGATAATGGGTAATGCATAAAAGTCAAAAGCATGTACTTGTTTGCCTCACTGGTAGATTTGAGCAATTTTAGCGCATTAATCATGAACAAAAAGCTTCTTACATCTGCCGAAGAGGTTTCACAGCACTCAATACGTACACACCTTACACTCAATTTATTATTATTTCGGGTCTGGAAAGGGAAAGGTAAAAAAAAATAATGAAGAAGTGGGCTCACTCATAGTGTCGTTGCTGTGTTCCTATGAAGATGACGGCGTTCGCACTGATCCGCAGCTGCAGCATCACATGGCTGTTAGGGCTGAGCATGGTGAAGACACTGCGTTCATCTCTCTGAGGGCTCCGCAGCTGCACCAGTAAACTGAACTCATCTGCAAGCCTAAACACACACATACACACACACACACACACACACACACACACACACACACACACACACCATTTAGCCATATAATTGCTACTGACAACATAAAGGGTACCACTAGGCCTTTTTAAATAGGTTATACTTGTGGGCAGGAATTGCACAGTAAGCACTAGAGGATACGATAGTATAGTGAACCAACAGCTTTTACCGAGTAGTAAGGCACTATTAATGAAGAGTTAACATATGGAGATGTAGATGAAACCGTACCCATCAGTGAGGAGCTGTTGAAGAGGGAGAGCCAAGGTGGAGTACTGTCCCACCTGTAGGACTGGACACCTGCTGTCATCCACAGTCACGGAGGCGTTACTGCTGTTCGACAGCTGAAGACAAAGCTCCTGCAGAATGTTCACCTCATCTGTGGTGAGACAGTTCAGGAGAAAATACAGGTGGAGCTGTTAAGAAGCTTTGTGACATATAAACATCATGCAGACGTTTAACATCAACTTGAAAACTTGAAAACAAGCACAGATAACTTTGTGCTACAATATTAGAGCCCAGTGTATTATGTGCTTGTATGACAACCCAGTCCCAGCTTCACCCACAGGATGTTAATAATGTAAATGCATAATATTGTAATGTTAATGTGTGCAAAATGTCTCTTTCTACGGAAGCCAAGAACCGCCGTGCTTGCAATTTGTTTTTAAATGCCGACATAAGAGATATGAGATAATCAACCCATTATCACGAGAAAACAAAAGGTTGTTATTAGGCTACTTATAATGTTTATCAGAGATCAGGAGTGCCATGCCAGCATGCATAGATGACGTCTTGACAACTGTAGCAGCTGATTTAAGCTGAAAATGTCCTTGTCATTTAATATGAAGACTACGAAATAAATTAACCGATTAATTAACCGTTATCTCGAGATAACGAAATAATAAACTTGTGATCTCACGATCACGGAATTACAAAGAAAATGCAAGCACGGGCGTTCTCGGCTTCTTTCCAAGTGTGATTTACATTAATAAAATTGTACCTTTGTTACTGTGGGTGATCTCAATGCTTTCAGCAATGGTGCATAGCACTGTGTGAACTTTAATTAAGTGTCAACATGTTTGCTGGATGATAACTGGAAGCCAAAGCCTCCTTTGTCTCATCTTCAGTGGAAAGGATCAACTGCTGCCTGTGCATGACAGTATTTTAAGCAAAGGAATTGTCAGTACAGATAGAGAGGAAGTAAAAAAAAATAGTTCTTTCATCTATCTAATGAATGTTAGTAGCAGCCTCATAATGCTTAGAGAGTCATAATGCTGGTTTCATAAAGCCCTAGGATGGGCCATAATGAAGGGAAATTTCAATAGTACAGTATGCAATCATATTTTAGACAATAGTGTGCTTCCAACTTTGTTGCAGCAGTTTGGGGAAGGCCCTTCCTTGTTTCAACATGACAGTGCCTCTGTACACAAAGCCTGGTCCCTAAAGAAAAGGTTTGTCTGCACAAAACCCTGTCCTCAACTCCACTAACACCTCTGAGAGGAACGGGAACACCTTCTGTGAACCAGGCCTCATCACCCGCCGTCAGTGTTTGACCTCACTGACGCTCTTGTGTCTGAATGGGGGCAAATTCCTGCAGCCAGGTTACAAAATGTTGTTGAAAGGCTTTCCAGAAGACTAGAGGCTGTTATAGCAGCAGATTAATGCCCATGGTTGTGGAATGACGTGTTCAACAATCAATAAAGGGTGTAATGTTCAGGTGTCCACATACTGTTGGCCATTCTGTGTATGTTCTGCAAAGATTAGGGGACCCAGGCAGCGACCATCTGCAGCAACCAAAGCGAATCATTCTTCTGTTGGCACTTAGGAAAAACCTTAACATGCTGTGAACAGACCACTGATGGCATTACTAAAAAGCGGAAAACCACTTACACTTAGTCACTGCCTTTCAAAGCTGCAGACGGCTGCTACAAATTCCATCCTATTTAAAGATGTTTTTTTCCTTTTTTTTTGGTGCCCTACAGTGCCAAACATTGTTGTACCTCCCTCCCACTGGCGCTTTTCCCCGCAACATGTGATGTGATGTAAGTTATAGGAGAGTCTTTTATTTTAAACTCCATGTGAGCAGGTAAAGTGCCATTCGTCATGCCCTGCCCACAGGTGGGTTTTGTTGATTAACCCTGTGCTTTAACGACTCCTCCTGAGGATTATGAATACAGCTCTTCATCATATTTGGAGGAAGTGAGTCACCACTCAAAGACTGCTATTGTTGTATACCGATCACACTTTAACCTGGGAACTGACTGAGACCATTCCCAACTTAAATGTCAGTGTCATTATGTAAGAGGCAATGCAGAGACTAATTAGGCTAACAGAGATTTGAGAGCATTTGAGTAACATGCAAGAGAAAAAAAACATTTAACTAGAGACCATCCATGTTAGAGTGATCTACACGAGCAGCAGGGTGCCTAAAGATTACAATAGCCACACTTAAACATGAACCTCTGGGATTTAAGCACTATGAATATGTCTCGGACTGCCTCGGGACATTTTCCAAAGAAAGGGGATTGCTCAAGCAGATTAAACCCTACTCCTCTCAAGCACTTTAATAAATGAATCCATGTCTGTCGGCCCTTTAGAGACCCAGTTGCTCTTTACACCCATCCTGACAGCAGTGCCAGACAAATCACTTGTGTATGGAGGGCTCTGTGGTCACACTCTGCTGCCCTGAGGAATGGCACTGAGGGAACATATCTGGTCTCGCACTAAAAATTCCAACATACCAGCCTTCCAGGAATCCTCAAAAAGATATATGGATGAGAACCACTTAGAGAGAAGAAATGATTTGAATAATGGTTTTGCTTTGAACTTTTAACCTTTAGTTAATAGCCATGAGCGATGTGAGGTCAAATAGTTTGATTATCAGGTAAACATCAGTTTTTAAGTTTCGCAAAGGGGATCAGAGGCACAACAGCAAGTAAATGGCAGACATTTTTCATTCATCTCAGGTCACAAGGAATTCAGATGACGAACAGAACATCTGCTCAGTCCAATTTAAGATTTTAATCTCACAATTTGTTGCTAATGTTGTTTTCTAAACAGAGAAACACAGCATGAGGTCAATGAATTCTGCAGATGCTGGTGTTAAAGGGGCACTCCACAGATTTTACGCATGAAGCTTAGTAAACTCATCATGGGGAGTTCTAGTCAGTCTGTGAAAACAGTAGTATAATGTCTTCGGTGGCTTGTGAGGGAGTTTTCCCAAGTTTTATTTTAGTGGATTTAGCTTGAAGCTTAATGTCTTTAACAGGATGCCTCAGTTACTTTAGGTTTGGAGTTTGAATGGAGTGGGCATTTACCAGTCAAGCAAAATCTAATGAAATGCCATTGAGTTGCATTATGGATAATGTAGGATCCCCAATTTTTTTTTTTAGCTTTACTCATACTAGAGACTAAAAGTCAGGATATTACAGCCATTGCTATTCGCGTGCCAATTTTGACCATTTTTAAAATGTTTCTTTTCAGTCCCCCAACTTTATGGAAGTGCAACACTAAATCACTGGAGTACCCATTTAAACTGGTATCTTGATCTCTCCATTGACACTCCAGCACCAAGTTCACCCTGCTCAAGAGGCACTCAAATTAAAAATTCAGTTGCAGTGATATACATGATCACCTGAATGATATGTTTGATTTTGCATCATTGTAAATCTTGGTCTAATCTTGGTTTTCTATTTTAGGATCTGATGTTGCATGAAAGAAATGCTCTGTCCCTGAAATTCACTGTAGACTCAAAGGAAATGGCGAGATGATGGGAGGAGATGCAGCGGCAAATGAAGTTGGCATGAAAGTGTCCGCAGAGCAAAAGTGTCAGGTTGCACTGTGCACCTGCATGAATATGATTGGACGTTATTGCACGTCTGGTAGCCACACAGCTGGTGAAGCACGAATGAAGCAGCTGATGCCAATCAGGTAATGCAAAAGCAACTTCAGCAGTCTGCCTGAACTTACACGATGCTTCATTTGTGTGACAGATATGACAAATGCTTTTGTAATGTGCTCTTCCAGTGAGCACCATCTATAAGGCACCTGATTTATGAGTAAATTGTCATGTTATGTGATTGTTAATTGGGAAAAAATACAAATATTAGAATATTTTACCCTTCACAAGTTCCCAGAACCCAAGGTTGGACCAATAGTCTAGAAGTCAAAGATATTCAGTTTACGATGGTATAAAAAAGAATAAAGCAGCAAATAATAATCTTATTGTTGATTATTTTTCTGTTAATCAACCAATCAATTATTCAACTAATTGTTTCAGCACTAGGGATGTAATTACAGACAAGACCATTCTGAGAAACAATCAGTGTTAATGTGGAAACAGTGACATCAAAGGTAGACATATCCATTTCGCACAGAACAGTCAAATAGGTTCACAATGTTTTGTAAAAAAAAAAAAGTATAGCCTTTAAACCGCAGCCAAGACCATGATATTGATATTACACTGATATTCTGCCAGAATCAATTGATCAATCTTCAGAAATATGTTTAGATAGGCATGAGATGTCCATTCTGTATCAATAATAAGAAAATCTCTCATTTATCAGCTGTTGTTTAGACCCACACTTACACAAGCTTCTAACCATTTACAAATTACAATGAACCATAATAACAACATTAACATCAATCACACAATCCACAAACTCCACTGTCATATTGAGAAGGACTGCTGATGCCACAATATCTAAATGAGCAGTAATTTATGACCCCAGGAACACGAAAATGTTCTCACACACTTACTGATCTAATGCTTTGATGGTCTGTAAGCCCCTCTTGTGCGGGAGTATTCATGAAAGAGCATTTCATGTGCCAACGCTGTGCCCTCAAGGAAAACGTAGGAACACACATGTGCTTTTCTCCCAACACTATAATCAAAGGATCAAGTCATTACGATGGGGAGGGGGTAAGGAGGGAGGGATGCCAGTCATGCCTGTTCTGTTTCCGGCAAAAGTAAAACAGATGTTTGAGTCCTGCATCAGGGGAAATGTGTGAACAGTAAGGGCCTTCAGGGTTAGCTCAGTCTTTGGGTAATTGTGCTATTTGTCCTATTTACCCAGAGTCAGACAAACTTTTTTTTGTCTTCGTGTGCAGTCTGAAGGTATGTTCACTGTAACTCTAACAGTAAACTGGTTCCTCTTAAAAATATGAGTGACCAGGCTGCCCTAAACGTGTACGCTAAGTGAACTAGTACTGAACTGTTAGTTCTGATTGTTCATTAGTTTTTCTAAAGTGAAATGCTGAGTTAACTGAACTTTACAATACATGTTTGATAAAATTAAGATTTAAAGTTTACCCGAAAAACTGGGCAATCTCACCTGAAATAACAAGACTAAGAGTTGACAGCCATAAGCCAAGTCTCTGTGAGACTGTATTTAAGCACAGTGATGCATTGAACTAATTGTATGGCAACATGTTCACAATGACAATGCTAACATACTGATGCTAAGCAGGGTTAATGTTTACCATGTTCAGCACCTGAGTTTAGCGTGTTATCATGCTAAAATATGCTAATTAGCACTAAACACAAAGTACAACTAAGACTGATGTGCCAGACAAATTGAAATTTGGACCTGATGATGGCGCTATTAAAAATAATAATAATAAATATAAAATTGTTTGTTTGTTGTTGTTGTTTGTTCCTGAGGGGGACATGAATGTCTGTACAGAATTTCATGGCAATCCATCCCATAGTTGTTCAGATATTTCACTCAAAACCGCAAATGTCAACCTCATGGCGGCGCTAGAGAAAAAGTCAGGGGATCACCAAAGTCAAAAGGATTCATCCTCTGGAGATCATAAATGTCTGTACAGAATTTCATGGCAATCCATCCAAAAGATGTTCAGATATTTCAGTTTGGACCAAAGTAGAGCCATAGAGCCATGCCACTAGCATGGCTAAAAACCACTGCCACTTAAAATGAATACACTTTTATAAACAAAATATTAACATTAAGGTGAAAAGAGCAGAGGTGCTACTTCACATAGGAGTATTGTTTAGGCTGTCATCTACTAACTAAATTGATCACTACATGAGATACATCAGGATCTAGGTGGCTTACCACCTTGACTAAATTTCCTAGGAAAAACCCTGTGATACTTTGTACTTGTTAGTCTAGCGTTAAACCTGCAGTAAATGCTTGTTTTTGGCCACTTGGGGGTAGCGAAAACAAGTTGTGAACACAACCTTGACATATCATCATCTTTTAAGATGATATAGCAAAGTTGTTAGCGAACAGTTGCTTATTTACACATTCAGCAGTTACGGAGCAACATTAGCATTCATTTGGAGTCATGTTTCTGGCCACCTGCAGAGTTTAAGTCCAATATTCACTTCTTTCACAGCTGAAAAAGATGCTATGAGAGCGGTTAGAGTGATCCAAAACAGTAAAGTTGCGGGCCGGACAGCTTAACAATGAGCTGAAACTCACTATAAAGCTCCGTAAATACGAGAGAAGCTGCAGATTCAGATGATAATTCTCTGTAGATTCATTTAATACATTGTTAAGAAAAAGTATAGATTATAGCCACTTTAACTATGTTTTCTTTTCACAATACATCCCTTCTCAGTCCATCCCATTTATCTTTTTTAGGATTGTGGAGGGCTGGAGCCTATCCCAGCATGCATTGGGCATGCAAAGAACAGACTGGGGGCTAATACACAGGCATCCTCAGGGATCCACAGCAAGTCCACAGCAAGTTTTCTGGTTATGCAGGAAAAATGGCCTGTGATGATAATAATAATAATAATAATAATAATAATAATAATAATAATAATAAGTTGCATGGGTAACTGTCTCTGAGCAAAAAAAGTATGAGCACCAGCCAATGTCATGAGCACAGAGAGACGAGCACAAACAGAATACAGTGCATCAGGGAAAGAGTACTGAAAATCACAAACACAGACAACAGCTGTGTGTGATCTTTTTTTAAATGCCCCCAGTCGTTGTAAAGCATCTCGTCTTTTTTGATATCTTGACATGTTCTGATCCTTTCCATAAATCTCCTCAGTTGCCTTCTGATGAGGGAAAGTGATAATCTGCGTAACAAATGGAAGCTTTAATGATGATCCACCATTGTCATGTGAAAGAATACAAAAGCCTCCAGAGAGACATGCAAACAAACAGTAAAAAGGCCCCAGTGATTCTGTGTTTACTCTGCTTCAATAGCTACAACACTTATTTGCCAGGACTACTTTGATTTACTTGAGAGTTCAGTGGGTGATGACAATAGATGTCTAACAATGAATAAAAGTCAGTTTTAGATAACAATGAGTTAACAACTTTTTCCTCGTTGATGATAATCTGGAAATGAACATTTGAACAACTCTCTGACAGGATGATCAGATGTAACTCATTTATGATCTTTTTGAAAGTGGTTTTGTGTTTATGAGACACACATATGGTTCTCATGCATTCTGCATTGCACCATGAAGCTACATAAATTCCATCATTCACCATGATTTCTCCACATGTCAGAGACAGTGACCACCATGTGTCCATGGTTCTCTGTCTGCAGGTACGCAAACATGCAAAGGTGTCTTTGTTCTTTTCTACCTTTACAGATTTTGGGTATAAAAAGACAGGATGTAGGGCAGAACCGATTAGCGGATTAATCGATTCGATGACAGACAGAAAATGAATCAGTTGATTGGCATTTTTCACTATTCTTTAGTATTAATGGACCAAACAATTAATTAAGGCAGATGCTATTAGCACCCAGGTGTCAGTAGCCAACAATGCTATTTGCACCTGGAAAAGCCCTGTTGCCAAAAACTACCTTGTGTGGTGACAATGTGTGGACCGCACTAAACCCCCACGGCCGAAAATAGACAACTACGGCCGATGCTCAACACCCTTCTGCAGCATGTGGGAGAAATTACCCCTGAGAAGTGCCTAAACCTCACCAAACTGCAACTGTTTCACAACGTTAACCACGTGTTAGAAAGCCTACTGCGGCAGACGCTCAACACCCGCGGATATCAATAACCACCCGCGGACGATGCTCACACCAGGTGTAAATAGAAACTCAGTTTAATTGGTCAATCTAGAAAATTACCAGCAGATTAATTGAAAATGAAAATAATGGTTAGTTTCAGCCCTAACAGGAAGTTTAATTAACTTATCACCTAGTTTGACGCGCAGGGCCACACCTCACCTATGCCTATGGCTCTGCAACCATACGCTTACCCACACCCTTCTCTGCGTCTATCCACAGAGATGTTAATGTGTATCTTTGCAGAATTCCCACCTTACACGTGAAATTATGTGCAACGACATGTTGGGTCTGGTGGCTACTGGCATGGAGACCACGGAAACTGTGATTGGTCAGCTTGGGCTGCTTGTGTTTTCTCCTATCAGTATTCACTATCAGTGGAGATGGTTGAAAGTAAAGACAACATCAAGCAATATAAAGAAAGGCCCAGTAATCTTCTTTTCTATTACACATCTAGCAAAGCCATTCCCACTGTAAACCTGCTCACCAGAATTAAAGATTGCAATTGTCTCCTTTTCAGCAGCAAAACAAGGAAAATATTCCCATCCTTGCTTTAAATCACACAGTGAATGAAATAACATAATTACTTTGGGATAAATTATTTAAACATGACACAACCCGATAATGTAGCTACAGCACACCCAGTTAGTGTTGCAGTGGTGCTATCAATGTGTGAGATCCAACGCTAAACTGTATATCAGTTCCTTCACCAGAGGCATCTATGGTGAAACAGTCATACACCTTAACACAGCGGCATTCAGTAGATCCACAGGTACTTGGCCTGAACAGCTGTATACTGGAATCCCACACTCACACACATATATGGTAGAATAATGCAAACAAGACATAGATCCACTAACCAAAAAAACAAAAATCAACAATCAGTGTGTACTCTGGCATTGTTGTTGCATATGTTTGTTTTTGGATGAGGTCCACAGTGAAAGGCTCTTATTCAAACACTGTACACTGTATAGCTGCTGGCTACACACAGCATATATCCAATCATCTCTCAGTAACCACAGCCCATAAATCATCCATAGATTGCACCCACCTAATTAGCTTCGAGAAAAGAATACCGTCTTACAATGCTGTCATACATTCTTTGATAAAAATCACTTTGACAGCAATGAAAAATGATTTGTTGAAATGCTCAACAGATGGAGAAATTTAAAACCAGAAACGTTTTACATGAGTGGAAGAAAGAAACGCTTTGAGCATGTTCTGCATTTTGCTGAGTGAAAAACCAAACATTCAAATATTCTCATTCCAGAGGGATGAGGCTTCAGTGTGAACATGAACACACTTGGAACAGGATTTTCTCTGGAATTGGCTTTTGAGTTGCAGAGCAGAGTGAGGCCAAATAGGAAAGCCGTTCACTCCACTACAGTCCACATTCATAATTCCCAAAGCATCAAGCCTTGGACACACCTCTCTTGATTGTGCTAATTTCTTTTGGCACAGACAGCAGTGGAGCACGTAAGGAGCTTATTGACTTTAATGTCAAGCTGTTTCAGTAGGTACCAAAGCTCAGGTCCACCATGAGCCAACAAAAGAGAATGGCATGAGGCCACAATAAAGCCAGTCTACCCTTCCTCTATTTTTGTAACTCCCTAGAGTAGCAGCAATTATCGGGCTTGGCTGATGCCCAGCTCTGAGTCAGTCCACTGCAGTCAATTTGAAAAGAGGAAGAACTAGTTTGTAGAAGGAAGAAGGTGCCAGTGTCTGCCCTAGACCCTGTCAAAACAAAGACATAAACAATCAATCAGCAATAAGTTGTAACTGGCCAAAAGACATTGTAAACAGTAGTTGTTTTGTATTACATGATATTTAATAGGGAATATACCCATCTGTTCATTTAGATGGCCTTGCTGTTTTTTATTTTTGATGTATCATATACATGGTTAGTAAAAATATAATTTACTTGTCAAATGACTGTCACAATGTTAGCTGATACTAGTAGTCATTAGGGCTGCAACTAACGATTATTTTCCTGATCAATTAATCTAAAGGTTTATGAAAGGTTTATTCAATTTAGTGTACAAATTGTTCACAAATTGTGATAAATTCCCTGGTGGTTTAAGAATGTCTTGTTTTGACGACCAACAGTCAAAACCCAAAGACATTTAGTTTTCCTGTACAGAAGAATGAGAAAAGCAGAAAATATTCACATTAACGTAATTTCCATTAAGATGGAACCAGTACATTTTTTCTTAAAAAGTCACTTAAATGATTAAATGGATTATCAAAATTGTTGCAGATTAATTTTTTGTCTATTGATTAATTACTGAAGTTGTAAATGTTATTAGGACAAGCTTCTGAAAAACAATGCTATGTATAAGAGATAATGCACAACAAGCCATGTGATTATCAAAAATAACACACAATGCTAGAGGGGAATTATTTTTTGCCTTTGTGAAATTTTCCAAAACCAGAGGATTATCCCTCTTACACTATGGCCTCTTACAAGCAATCACAATATAAATATTCTTTATTATTTTTTGGGAGTTGCACCATCTCTGACAACCATGCAATAAGCATTAACTTAGTGCTACAGCAAGTAGTGTGAAGGCATTTTCCTTCTTTAGGTTAAAAGGTAATAGGACACAGGTCACATTCGGGTCATTTGTAATTCAGTAGGTAAATGCAGTTGGTCATATACTGTCTCAGTCAGAGCAATAGTTCAGCTCTGTCTCCAAGGATGACTGGTCAGGGTGCTGTCTCCGTCTCCCAGGAGTCCAAGGTCACTGGAGACAGACAGCATTATGTCCCAGACTCCACGTTGATATACTGTCTCCTCTTTGTCTCCTCTGAGGCATGCAGCGACGGTGACTTGGAGTAACATACAACGTGACTTACGTTAACTTAGGTAAGCATAGGTCCTTGTTTGGAATCCAATAACCAATAGAATCCTCACACATCTTTAGCTGGGCGAGGAATAACCTTATTTGGACTTATAGTAGTGAATCTCACATGTCTAGCACAGTCTAGTTTTGGTTTTATGTCACATTTACTGTATGGTTCAGTCTTAAGTTTTTAGGCAAACAAGCTCAGATAAACCCACTGTACACTTCCTGCCCAGCATCTAACAGCAGACAAAGTTAACAACTAGCTTGTGAAGAAACTGAATCATCTAACAGCTAAAGAGTCAGATATTTTTCCCAGGAGTTAGTGGAGACCAAACCAGAGATAAAAAGGACTTACATTCATCATGTGGACAAACATGACTCCAAATGAATGATAATTTTGCTCTATGTCTACCAGATGTGTAAATGGGGAACTGTTTGCTAACACATTAGCCACACAAAATCAGTAATATGTCAGTAGTGTGTCTGTCAGCTTGTTTTAAAGACCTTCTGACCACCATGTGGCTAAAGATAAATAATTGCTTTAAGTCATTTAGAAGTGTGCTCTTTTTCAAATGTGTACTGTATCTTACTGTGAAATAAAACTTCTAGTTGTAAGAGGACATTCCTTTGTTTGTGGAGAACCAGTGGTTTTTGGCGGCTACCACAGTGATAACCACGGGGACATGATAAGACATCCTCCCTCCAATCTAAATCAAGCTCTGCCCGCCCACCACTGCCTCCTGGTCTGGCCGACCTCCAGCGGCCGTAATCAGGGGACGCGGAGCCGGCTGCCCCGCTGTCTTGTGGTGGGATCACATTACTCTAATAGTCTGAGACGGACCAACAGATAGCTCAATTACTGTGCTGGTACAATTACTGGGCTCTGCTCTGGTAGAGGGGGCAGCCCAAATAGGCAGAAGATTAAAGACTTCCACTTGCCCTGGTGGAAAACGAGGCGGGAATCACCGGGCCAGATAAGTAGGAAATGAGAGATGGAAAGTTGGAGCGAACACAGGAAACATAAGAAACTCTGTGTTCCTAAACATCTCAATCAGTCAGTCGTCAAAACAGCTTTGAGTGATGAGCACACCTACTGCCACACTAAGCTTGAACTGAACAGCAGATTGTGAAATGCTCACAGATGCAGCCTAATGGAAAAACCTTCTGTCAGTACATCCTCAGACTGCTGACTTTATGAGGTCTGGCTATCAGAGAGCAAGAGATCCGATGTTCGGATATTATTTCAAGAGGTGTCCCTTACAGAGGATAAAGTGAGCTTATGTAAAATCTGCATTTGTGTGAAGACAGGCTTGTTAACTGGGCCTATAGCCCAATGCAGGACACAGAGAGAATTAAGTGGACTGAATGGATATAACAGCTATGCTGTTAGCCTGTATGTAACAAGGCCCAGCGACAGGCTCAGAACACAGTAGATATGGGCCCTTGTCTTGAAAACCTACAGCAGGAAATATGTGCACTCTGGAGGGGGGAATTACAGTGCCGTGAGGAGCTATGTTTAAGAGGAATGATGTTAGAAAGGTAGAGCTAGAGGAACAGGAGGTATCTGGACACAGATTGAAACCAGAGTTGTAGCAGTAGCAAGTTAAAGACATTCAACATGTACACTATAATACATTGTTTATAATGAATGACTTTCTGGAAACAATACATTTTGATTCTGTCTGCTTTTCTGTCTACTCCCACTGATAATATGGACCTACAGTATATTCCTATTTTTGTTTGTTTTCTAGGCTAAATAAATCTTAAGCACCTTTGTCCCTCACTGGATGGACATGTAAGCCCGCAGGGCTGGTTCATTTCCTCTGTGTATTCAGAGTGGTTATCCACAGCGACTAATCACTTGAGAGAGACATAAAAACTTCCTGTGCAGTTTTTCTCTTGCTTAACTGCTGTTGTAATCCCTTCAAAGCGGGCCTTAAGAACACTGGAGCCAGTCATCAGCAAAGGTAATTAAACAGTATGGTGGCATAAGTAAGAGGAAAGGGACTCTCCCTGTGTGATGCATAATGCTCAAAGTAGCTTTACATCTACAGGTTCCTGTATTTAATGTAAAAACTGCAAAAACATGCCACAGTAAAAAAGATTTAGCTGTACTTACTGAAGTACAGATGTAGTGTAGTTATTTGGCCTACAACTAATTTTTAAATTCACGGTGTTACTATCCAGGTGCAATTCACTTTGAAAGAATTGAAACCAGGCCGCAGGGGGGCAGAGAGAGTACAGGTTTGACAGATTTACATTAAATAACATCTACACTGATTAAATTGGTAACATCATAGGAAGAGATGAAGGATTAGTTTATTATTGGTTTCGCGTACAGCAGCAGTCCTTGAACTTCTAAATGATTCCTTTCCTTTGTGGACCTAAAATAAATTGCACGTCACATGATGTGACAGCAGTCACAGATTTCCAACAGTTAAGAAACACGGGATCTTAAAATTTGATTTTGATTCTTTGGGTGAGGATTCAAATTTTTTTTATCCATGAAGAAACAGTCCCCATGAAACCACTTCACAGCAAGCTAAAGAGAAAGATTGCTGAGGACCTTTTAGCCCACTAGTGGCCTGGCTCTAGGAATGGAAAAGTCTGTCATGTGGTCGGTTGGTCTACCACTTTGGTCCAGACTGAAATATTTCAACAACTATTGATTGGATGGACGTGGAATTCATCCTCACGGTCCCCAGAGCATGAAGCCTATTGACTTTGGGGATCCCCCCTGACCTTTCCTCTAACACCACCAGAAGTTTAAAATGTTCACTTATCCAGTGAAATATCTCAACATCTACTTGATGGATTTCCACAACATTTTGTACAGACATTCATGGCTTCCAGACACTGTATCCTAATGACTCTTTTCCTCTAGCACCGTTGTCAGGTCAAAATTATAATTTGTCCAACACTTTGGATTATGACCAAATACCTGCAAGACTAATGACATTCCCATCAGCCTCAGTCGTATCTTGTGTTTAGTGCTAATTAGCAAATGTTAGCATGCTAACATGCTAAACTTAGATGGTTACCACAACAAACATATCTACTAAACATCAGCAAGTTAACATTGTCATTGTGTGCATGTTAGCAGGCTGATGTTAGCATTTAATCAAATCACCACTGTGTCCAAGTACAGCCTCAGAGCTGCTAGCAATTCTATATGTGGTTTAGAGCAGCACAAATAAAGTTCCATTGACCTACATTGTATTGGGGTGGAGGTAGAAGTCTAGCGTGGATGGACATCACTAGGGGAGGTTTGTTGTGCTCTGGGTAAACTCACCCTTTACGTTTTCTTATGATAATCATATTTAGTATGAGTATTAGGTCATTAAGTTTACTTGTGTCGTATAAAAACAACCCTAAAACACAATAAGAAAAGAAAATGTTTAGATTTTGCAGGTTAAAATATTAACAGCTTATTACAATATTTTATTTTTAAAAAGAAAACACATGAAATCCATCATCACAAACTTATTGGATAATAGAACCAAAATGAGAATAATAAACAAAACTAAACTAGGCTGAGCCCCCTTGAACATTTTCTCATTTCCCCTCTTGGGATGAATAATATTTAAGTTTGACTCAGGGGTGCAGCTAATCTAAACATTTTTTTGTTAACGTCTGAATGCCATTTCACGGCACAATGGATCCATGGTGAAAACGGCCATGCTTATGGACTCGCTAAAGCTTTCAACACACAATAGCCTCCCCCAAGACAATGCCAGAGTTTCCTCAGAACAATTTTCCTTAGGGAGAGGAATTGTACAAGAGCACCAGTCAACACTTGCCCTGGTCTGCTTCTAAACTCGCCTGTTGAAAAATTCATCAGAGGACTCCAAAGGAAGTGGATGGAGTGATGAACATGCCCCGGGTCAAATTCCCGGCTGTTTTCACAGGAGTGAATAGCACTAATGATATGGTTATGGCCCTGTAGAGCATGGAGGTATTTCTGCACATCAAAACTATGCAGACTGTGGGTGTCACAGTGTCAAATATGCGTCTCAGTTTTTTCTCTCTTTAATGTACTGACAGGTACTGAACTTGAGACATTAAACAGCCAAATCAGATAGCTCCAGCAGTCCTGACACAATGTCAGCTATCCATAGCATTCTTTTTACAGTGTACAGTTTCTTGCACGTACTGTATGTAGGGTCTTGTTGTGATTGCATATTTTTCCATGCAACCTATAAAGTACCACACTGATTTGGTGATTTGCAGGTCAGAAGTTGTCCAGATATCAAAGTCAAAATCAAAACCAGCCTAAATCGGTTGAAAAGTGAAAGATGTTTGGACATGTGAATTACATATAAACATTGTTTCAAGAACATTTACATAACTGTATTTCAATGTGAAGCCAGTCCTAATTTCAAGTTAAAATATAGTCACTTGCTATGTGCTTTAGAAGACCAAAAGGAAATATTCTATTGACCCATGTTCCATTTTATTTTAAGATTTAACAAAACTATTTTAAACATCTAAACTTTTAACCTAGACATCATGACAGTCTTTGCTTACTAGCTGCTGAGTACTGCTATTCTGTATCTTGACTTTACATTTTTGTCTTATAACTATTGGTTAGGCAAAATAAGCAGTTTGGTGACATCACTGATAATAATACAATATTATTCATTGAATTTATTTATTTATTTATTTATTTTTACAAATAATTAACCAGCCAATTAAATGAAGACAAATGAATCAGTAATGACCAGTATCAAGTATCAGCTCTGGTTAAACTTCATGTTAAAAGCCACAGTGAACACTCTTTGTAGATTCAGAGATTTCAACAATAATAAGCTGTATGTTTTCACAGATGTGAGCCTGACAGTTTGCTTTGCATGAGAGACGTTTCATTTCTCACCGAGCAGACATATAGGCAACAATGCACATCCAGCTCCTGGGACAGGATCCATCCCTGGACCCCATCAATGGAGGCTGCAGAACAGATGAAAGGGGTGAAAAGGGCCTTAACAGACAAGCTCCAAGTACATCTGGAGAAGTTCACTTTGCAAACAGTCAGTCCCCAAAGCTGGACTGTGACCAGGCACATAAACAGCACCTGTGGTAATCCACTGGCCTGTGTCCTACAGGCAACATGAGAAGTTCTTTAACCATGTCAAGCCAGGTATTTAGTGAGATTTATTTAAAGGCTTTAGCTTCAGAACCACAGAAATGCAGGCATATGAGGCAATTATGTATGATTACATGCTCATTAACACTATCTAAATGATTGTTTGTCCCTTGCCATGTTCTGATCGCCTTTTTGCAATTCCAAAAACCACACAGCCAGATGAGGAATGTGTCGGCTGAACATGCAAGCAGATGGGGGGAGAAAGCCTTTGTGCTACATGTGTCTTACATACCAGTTAGAAAAATAAAGCTGCTGAGGGCAGGGAGGGCAGAACGGCCTGTAAATTAGTATTTTATATGAGATGAGGAAAGCAGAGAAGGGGCTTTTGGATGGCCGAGGGAGTTGGTGAGTCCCGTAATGAGCCTGCTGGAACACTGAAGGAGAAACACATCGCAACTGGAGTGGAAATGCAAGGGGTAAAACAAGGTGTGTGTTGGACAGAAGACAAACCGCCAGATCCCAGTACCCAGTGAGAGATGATCAGGGGATGGGAAAAAAATATTTTCCAACTAAAAGAGGCCACTCTATTTCCACAGAAAACATGAATATCAGCATCAAACACTCTCTCAACAGAATTAAATTAATTTTTAATTCACAGCCCCCTTAAGTTTGTTGATTTTTTTTCATCATTGTTGTTACCTGTGAAACATATAGTCGTGAACCACTGAAGAAAAACAGATCAGTTTCCAAATTACATAACTGATACTGTATCTACCTCTATGTTTCATGTTACATTTCTGTGTAAGCAACCCGATTTAGCTTTCTTTTCAAGCTGGAACATGAATGTGTTTTTAGGCTGACAAATTAAATAGAATCCAGGCCTACCAGTGTATGGGAACGGCACCATAATACTCGCCACTGAGAGTGCTGCTGCTGTCAGCTCTGTCCAAACAGTACAACGTCTCTACTACACTGCGTCTGTCTTCATGTGGCAAACACTAATAGACCGGTTCTTTGTCAAATACTGCTATCAGGTGAAAACCTTGTATCTCCAACATGTCCACTTTTCATGAAATAAGAGTGAACAACCTTATTAAAAGGTTACAGGGTGTGCTTTTTAACATACAACATGTTTTAAAGGGTTTAATCAGCCTATATGTTGTAGAACTTTATCACCATGAGAATTACTTATTTCATCTACGCTCCACATGGCTCGGCCCACCGCTTTGGTCCAGATGGAAATATCTCAACATCTGCTGGATGGACTGGCCCAAAAGTTTGCACAGACATGCATGGTTCCCCTCAGGATGAATTGTAATCACTTTGGCGATTCTTCACTTTTCCTCTAGCACCTTCATCAGGTCAAACTTCTAATTTGTCCAATACTTTGGTTTATGACCAAATACCTGCAAAACTAATGGCATTTCCCATCAGCTTCAGTTGCATTTTGTGTTTCGTGCTAATTTATCAAATGTTAGCATGCTAACATGCTAAAATAAGATGGTGAACCATGGTAAACATCACACCTGCTAAACATCAGCATGTCAACATTCATTGTTTGCATGTTAGCATGCTGACGTTAGCATTTAGCTCAAGGAGACATTTACCATTTGTGCCAAAGTACAGCCTCACAGAGCTGCTGGCGTAGCTTTTAATTTGTAATTTGAGTTTCAATATGGACAATGGAAATCTCCACCTCAATATACAAATGATAGTATGACAAAAGGTATTGGGGCTGAAGTTACTGGTTTATTAATTGATTAGTTTTGATAATAAATTAAGTCGCCCATCCAGAATAGAATGCCAAACACTCAATTTTAAAGACTACAGGCTTTTTTCTGTTATTAAATATCTTTGAATTTATAGAATTTAAAGACGTTACCTTGGATGGAAAATTGTGATGGTTGTTTTCACAATTTTTGGACATTTTGTAGATTAAAAGATTTACTACAAAGCTCTTGCACTCCACAAAGGCTTACAGACAGGTGCATCAGATCATAAACCCTGACTGTGAAAGAACCAAAAGAATCCTGCACACTGTCAATCACTTGTACTCTCTTTATTCACAATGTTTCGGTGCTCAGACCTTCAAACGTCATCCTCAGACCTTCGGACCGTTTAAGTTCTGAAGGTTCTTTCACAGTTGTAGATTAAATGATTAAAACATTAACTGGATAGTCAAAAAACAATCAATAGATTAACTGGAAATGAAAAAGATTATTAGTTGCAGGCCTAAACAGTATACTGTATTGTACTATACTGTAATGTTTTGACTACTGTACTTCAAGTCACTGGTGCCCTACTACCATCTGGACACTGAAGTTTCATCAGTCCTATCTGACTTGAATTGATTTGTATTTTTTATGTTTCAGATTTAATCTCAGCAGGGTGTTCTTGGTGAATTAAACTTGAATAAATATTTTAAAAAAGACACAGTAGAGTAATCCATTAGGCGGGCCAGACATTGGTCTACTGAGATCTCATGACCTCAAAAGTCTTCACTGCCCTCATAACCACTGCCCTGTCTTGTTAAGGTCATCATTATCGTGCAGACCACAGTGGATGGGGTAAGAAAACACCATAGTTATATTGACAAAGTCATTAAAGTGCTTGTAAAAAACTCTTGTAAAAAGCTTTACAAGACTCGCTCAGCTCTGTCAAATGGGCCTGTGGTGTATGAATCCTGACCCTGACAGTCAAGTTCAGTTGAGTTGGTTACTCTTCAGGTCTTCAGTCAACCAAAGACTGGGTGAGAGGTCGTATCAGTACAGGGGAGAGTGACAGTGAAACATCACAATGAAAAGCCCATTCCTCTTTTCTGTCACTCTTCATTCTATATGTAAAGCAGGGATGTTAATAATTAATAGTTAATCGATTAATTGCAGTTAAGAATTTCACCGATTAAAAATGTATTAACTGACAATGTATGTTTTGTGTACCATTCCTCCGGAGCTCACGTATATTAACTTTTATACCACAAGAGTGCGTACTTCACCGTTGCGAACAAAGGAAGAAGCGCTCAGTGGGAAATAGTGAGGCAAGATGAAGAGGGTAAAACGTAGTTGAAAGTGGATTTCGTGAGCTAACGTTACTGAACTACATTGAACCAGGCTATCGCATCCCCTCAAGAGGTACAATTAACTTTACTAGCCGCGTTTCAAGCGAGAGCCTTATTGTTCACCGACATTCGTCCATTCTAAATAGTACATTTTAATCTTGCTAACGGTTATTGATCAGTTAACAAGGGTCGGCTATCGATCAGAAAAAAAACAAACAATCTAAATTCATCCCTAATTAGCATCCCTAATGTAAAGCATTGAAGACATCTGCCTTGGTCATTTTCATGTTGTTCTTCATTGCTGTCAACTTTGTCAACATGCTGGAAATGCTTTTCCAGAATGATGGATTCCTGTAACATATAATGAACTGTCAGTCCGACGCAGACTCAAGAACGCTGGAAAATGAGTTCTCACAAACAGTACGTCCTCAAACTGACCTGCTTTGCATAGACTGACGGAAACTCAATCTACATCAGGTCTCAGCCCTGCACCTCGGTAATGACAACCACTCTCAGACATCCTGAGAGGCATGTGTCTGTTTGTAAGGGCGCCAGCAGCACAGATATACCGGTGGTTTTCTCTTCATGTCTGTCAGCAGCACAGACCACAGTAGATTACGTCACTCTCACCTAATCAGCAGAGATGAGAGCACAGCTGGGTCACGAGAACCAGGTTATCCTCGCTTAACTTAAGAAGGAGGAAGGCAAAGAAAACGAGACAAGTGACATGATGATGATGATGATGATGATGATGGACAACAATTGATTTTGCACAGCTAGGCCATTATCTAAGTAGGCATCTGTCTGAGAAGCACTCTCATTAATTTCTAGATATGACAATATATAAACAATAGGACAATATACATTTTTCAGTTTTTGCTATAGCAAGGTTTCTACTAAGGTCTGGTTGTATTAGTAATTCAGCAAGACAGGGGACTTCCAGTGAAGGTACACTCCAACAACAGTTCTATTCTGCATCCCAAAACCATAATATGATATGCCTAAACTCTCCACTGACTGATGCATAGCAAGCTACAACCCTTCAGCGTAAATTCAAAGTAAACAGCCAGGTTCATTCATCCCATTCACCTATCACAAACAGGTTAGCGCCACGATCATGGTTGGCGGACATGAATAATTGGAGATGCCATACCATACTCTGTTGAATGCCATCATGAGACCACAGACGAACTGTTGAAAGTAGATGGCGGGCATTCAGGTAATGCTGTGTAAGATTGAAACTTCGCTCACAGACTGCTCTCCACATTGTCTGAGCAAATCCAAGAACTCAAGACACGTGTCGGCCCGTACGAAGAATCAGTGACTCTAGCAGCCACATAGATAATATGGAAAAGCTAACTGCATACCTAAAAGTCAAGGCCCAAGATCTTGAAAATCAAAGTTAATTACAGCTTTCAGCAGGACTGCGTATTAAAATATTGGAGCAGCAGACAGTCATTACTTTGAAGTTTTCAGGAGTGTTTGGCATTGGACGCATAATATACTTACTCAGCTCTTGCTGAGAGCAGTTATTCTCTGACATTGCCACTATACTGGCACACGACAAAGTAATTCATTTCCAAAAATGAACGACGTGTGCGATCTGTTTGATGCAACATTTTTCCCATTCAAGTCCCAATAGCTCATTAAAGTTACAGTATATTGTAGGGAATTGGGAAGCCATGGGCCGATGCAATGGGAATCAAAATGAGTACTATTGGTTGCCTGCTCCCGAGCATCAAATTACAATTGCATACAGCCTTTCTCAACCCCTCCACGTTGGTTCAATTCACAATGACTGGTATCCTGTCCCTTCTCCAGTCTGTGAGTATGTGTGTGAGTAAAAGGGGTTAATATGTATTTAAATTAAGCTTGTAAAATGTGTGACAGGAATGTAGCTGGCTGAGCCTTTATCTGTAACATGTCAGCCTGCAGACGTACAGTCTCACTGAGACTGAGAGGCTGAAAGAAGTACAATCAGCTGCATTGTGTGCATCCCAAGTGTCCTTCCATTGTTCATTGTTCACTGGCTTTTTTGTCAGCATGTGCATGCGGCTGCAATGTCTACATTTACAGTGCCATTACATGAGGTCATCACAAAGATGAAAGACAAAGAATCCAATTTCTACTTATACAATAGGGATAATAGCTATACCTAAATAAGAGATCATGGCAACATATAGGTTTTTTCATTGAATCTTGTAACATGTGTCCATGTTAATGAAAGAGACAAACACATAAGTGACTTAATGTGGCACGTCACTAAAATCATTTCACTTTGTTTCCAATGGAACCAACTTGATTCAAGTATTTCAGATTTGAAAAGTTTAGGAAAGTGGATTTCTACTGAAAACGAGTTGAAGTATTCTTATTGCTCCTGATCTGGCGTACTTCTTTACTTTTAAGAAAGTAAGGTTTTAAGGACTCATTTCTAAACAAATATGAATTGATTCGAGATTTTGTTGTAGTGTGCTTCAGGTTTTCTTATGACTTTGACACTAGTCTAACTTCAGCACAGGCTGTGGCACCGATTATCACCTTCATCCTTATAGAACAGCCTAATGTGTCCAACAAACCTACACACAGGCACACTAACACATACACAAAGAAGATGGTTAAGGTTATGGGAACTGTTTTGATTAGAGTGGCACAGTGCCATGCAGGCGATGAATAAAGAAAGAAAGCCAGTGGTCCCTAGAAACAAATCCTCCAAGGCTGATAAAATGTGAGCAGTGAAGGCGACACGCCGGACTGAGTCAACACTTCAAAACAAATCAATCACATTAAAGTAAACAAAAGCATAACAAGTCTAACGGGTCTAGACAGCGGCTGATAGGAGTTTAAAGGTGAGGGCATGGTTCACCCACAGAAAAGCAAAGAAAAAAAAAGAAAGCTAAATTAATTTTGAGTCTTTCCCTCTAGCTGTCCCATGTAGGATCTGCACGAGTTCTGTTAGTCATAACAGAGTTGTCACCCGAGGTCCTTCATCAGTCAAGTTCAGCCAAACCAATAAAGATAAGCATCTGCACATGTTCATCATCATCAAGGACGTTTCTGAACATGTCAAGGCCATTGATTTCAACCTATCACACTATTCATTTAACCTACAGACATATTCATTTCATCAAGGAGGTTTACCCGATCATTGGGCCTCATTCACCAACCGTTCTTAAGAAAAATTTCTTCTTAAAACCCACTTACACAGTTTTCATGAAGACGCTGATACCAGTGTTTTCTTATTTGGGATTTGTTCTTAGGTAACAACAGAATCTACACACACTCAAGAGCACACTTACACACATTTGAGTGCTGACATGTTTGTGCAAAATAACTGGTTAACGTGTTTTCTTTAATTCTACAGTTGTATAGTATTATAGGATTTAAATTACAATAACCCTAATTTATGAGGACTCGAGATTCATCATTATAAGAACACAGGTGCAAACAGTTCTTCGGTTTAAGAACACATCATGAATTTGACGTAGACTCTTCTTAGCACCTTTCTCAAGAACAAATTTAAGAAAAAGATACTGGTGATTGAGGCCCATTCTTTTTAGAAACCAGCTGCTTGTTGCACCAGCTGTACGTAAGTACTCTCTCAAGTTAGGGTGCAAAGTCCACACTAAACGACGTGTTGAAACTAGTTAGTTTGATACTAAAGCTGTGTCGATGTTTGGTTGCACCACGGAGACGTAAGGTTCATCTTAGCTACTATATATTTGCTTGCCAACAATATACTGTTAGTGTCTAATGTCAAGTTTAGTCAAGTTACCAGCTTTGCTAGCCCTATAACGTAGTGTAATGCAATGTTGATGTTAGTATGTGTACTATTTCAAGGATTTGGCCATGTCTGACTGTAGACCAAGAAAAAAAAAACTTTACACATGATGAAATCATCATCCTGCTCTCAAAATATAAACTAAACAAAGAATCATTGGAATCGAAATTTAACAACTTTCAAACCAAAAAAGGGAAACGACAAATATGGGAGGACATCACGGACACCATAAATGCAAAAGGAGTGGAGCACAAAGATGTTAAAGATGTGAGAAAGAAGTGGAGCGAGTTAAAAATGCAAGCAGTTGAGGACTTTCCACAGAATGTCCCAACAGGAGGTGAACCAAAGCCAGACATGGGGCCACACTCTTCACTAGTATTGGACATTATTGGAGAGGACTCCCCCTCAGTGATTGGCATTTAATGTGGGGTTGAGAGTGGAACAGCAGAAGAAGCTCCAGCACCAGGTTTCAGTAGCATCTCTCTCACCAGCAGCACCAGCCCTTCCACCAACAGCAGCACCACCCCTCCCTCATACAGCTGAACAAACTCTCCCCACACCTGCAGAGGCATGTCTGCTTGAACCAACCTCCAGAGCCCACCTTTACTGGAGTGGATGTCAGCCAACACAGTCCCCTCATAGGTCCAGCAGCCACCCATCACCAGCCAAGCGTGCTAAAGGCAACAGAAGGCCTCCTGCTCCTAGCACAGAAGAGGATGTGAACACACTGAGATGTTGGATCTTTACAGCTGAAATTAAGAAGCTTGCACAGAGATACACCATCACACTTTCACGAGCCATAGCAAATAGCCAACTCCTCTGTCAGAGTTACATTATTTTTAGAGAGTAAAAGAATGTAAGACACTACAAATCTTATCATTCAGCCGACTGTTACTAAGACTGTTGGATTTGGTTAAACCTTGCAGAGAGAAAGAACGAAAAAGAAAAACATTCCCAAAAAATTGATGAATTTATAATATTATTATTTCCATTTCTAAATTGATAATCATTATTTATTTGTGCAGTTTCACATTTCAAAGATTTTGGATGGTTATTATTAGGCTGTTGTGTTGTTGTATATGCAGTAGACCTACTTAATAAACTTATTGCAGTCGTGATTTTTGTTCATGCCTATTCTTATGCGAGGCTTTTGATTTGCAGCTCATCCAAAGTAGGATGCATTAAAGTAGGCTCGGACAGTGGCAGCCTCAGTCAATAGGTGGTCCTCGTTGTCGAAGGGAATGTCTTTGTCACCCCCATCATCTACATTTCTTTCTTCCACCAGTGGTACTGTTTGTGAAGGACAACGCAGGCACCAGCTACAGCTGCAGCTCTGTCAGGCTCCATTGAGATGCCTATGACCAAAGGAAGGCATGTAGATATTAGCTTGGGGCATAAAGGCTAAATATCTCTTATGGTGCATGTCACCTTATTATAGCCTATGCGCTTGCGCCTGCTCTCTAATTGCAAAATAACCAGGACTGAATAGGCTGCCAAATACACTTGGCAACAACCATAGATTTAAAGTCCTTATACTTTGAAAAGAAGTCGAGCAGAGCCTAGACATAAATTAGTGTGTCTTTCGAAAAAAGTAGAAAATGCAGCTTATACTAGTGTTATTTTTCAACTCGACTAAAAGCACAAATCAAGCCAGATCAATGAAGCCATTGAAAACAATCAAATACGATAATAACTTCATCAACATAAAGCCAGACCAACAATAGGCTATACTGGTAAGAATTTCAGTCTGCTTTTAACACTAACTTGTATAATATATAGCCAAAATAAAGTAGGCAATGATGTTTGAATGAAATATAAAATCGATACCTCTTTGCAAAAAGTCCCATCGGTTCTTCAGAACACCTACGCACCGCTCCACCGCATTTCTGGTCTTTGTGTGTGCTGAATGGTATCTCTGCTCACTGACACTTGCTGGGTTCAGGTATGGGGTTCGTAAGCCATTTTCTCAGGTGATTTTCTGAGTCTCTCAGCAGCCTCCCGGGGTTATCTTCCTGCCTCAAAGTCTCTCCAAAGGCAAGGTCAGCATCACACACAACCTGAGCGTTGATTGAGTGGTATCCCTTCCAGTTCACAAAGTCACTCTTGTTGTCTTTGGGTCCCTTGATTCTGATGTGGGTTCCTGCCATCTACACAGCCAAGTATGTCGAGGAAACCGGCTATCTCGTAGAGCTTCTGACGGGTCATGTTTTGTTGCTCAGGCTGAGTTGGAAACTTAACATAGTCGTTAAAGTGCTGACATAATGACAGTGCGACTGCTCTTATTGCTCTACACACAGTAGATTTATGCACTTGAATTGAACCACCAACCAAGTTTTGAAATGATCCTGTTGCAAAATATCTTAGTGCCAGACACACTTAGGGACATTCCTAGGGAAGGACTGAGGGCCCTGTTCCTGTCCGTGTCATGTTGCAAGTCTGCAGCCAGCTGGTCGGTAATCCTCTGTATCCCCGCTCATGGAAAACGAAAGCGCGAGTATAAATCAGTCATCAATAATGTCCAAGTGGTCTATCATGGAGAACGAGTTTCTGACAGCCAGTATAATTTGCTCCTCCTCATCCTCCGTGTTATCCCACCTTTCAAAATGATGCGCCATGCCAACCGCTATTTTACAGAGGACTTTACCACTACAAAGGGGTTGGGTGTAAGATTTAAGATGTAACTTATGCCTGGAACTATTTCAGCTGGTGCTGGTAACCTTTTAGGAACAACAAATCCCCTCTAGAGACTAAAACCAAAAGTGTCTGTATAGCCAAATCCTGATATACAGTAGCCTATGCCTCTATGCCACAGAACTGTATTATCGTCCCAAAACTATAAAACCACATAAAAGAGCCATGCTGTTGCACTTATTGACATATGCCTTCATTACAACAAACATGCCAGGTGTAGTTTATTCTGAAACAACTTTGGAACTGCTATTTGATAACAGCGACAGGCAGACGTCATTCAGTGTGCAAGCCATATCCTGTAAAGCCAAAACAAGTTATACAAAGCTAATAAAAGCATAGAGAGAACATGCAAAAAAACAAAATCTCTACCTGGACAATATCCGTTGTTATAAAAAAATATATGTGTATGTCTTAGATGTTACAATACTCATAGTTACAAGAAAGAAAAATACAAGATTTATATGTTTTTGCTTTTTTACCAGATACTGAAAACACAGAAGACACTGAAAATGACTGAGGTGCATGACTGGCATATTTAACACCGGGACAGCCTCTAGTTTATTTTACCATGCAGCGCACCTTGCTGATGTCACACAAGGGTCAACGAAAATGCAGATGGTCAACAGCATGTCTGAGTGTATCAGGGAGTCTATGTGAGAGGCAATGTATCACAAAGGTGTGTGCCATGACTCTCTGACAAATAACCATAGATGTGTATGAAATGTGCTTAATTTTTTATGTGGCAAGAAAATAGTTCCTGTACTATGAGGTAAAACAGGAGAGTGTGTGGCAAGGGCAGGAATTAAGTGTGTGTGAGTGCATGTGTGTCTCACTGGTATGAAACAACATTGCATCACCTGCCATCTATTTTGTGGAACACAAGCGTATTAAGGCAGTTACACGTGTCACAGCTGCAGCAGTTAAAACTGGCCTCCTGGCTCCACCTTGACTTTTTTTAATGGTGAATTACAAAAATATGATAGTTTAAATGTGTCCCACAGGGCAAATGGTTGCCAAATAAAGTCAGGTCTGCTATTAGACCCCAATCTGCACCAGATTTAGGTATGCACACCCGCCAGGATTGAAGACACTCAGCCAAACTCATGCCAAGTGCTGTTACTGAACCCTCCGCTCATAACCATTGTCTGAAGGCAGCAGGAAAGCGTGGGTTCTACCTAGACAATAAGAGCAGTACAACATGACAACACACAACAGATCATACAGCCTAATCTGTGAGAGACAAAAATCGAGAACACAGGTACCTCTAACAAAACCATACCATGGTAATGGCACAAATACCATGATAGTAAAGTACCATGGTGCCATGATTAATCTAGCCTTGCATTGCTTAAAGTAGCAATTATATCTTTACAATAACAATGTATCATGTGAAAACAATGTGACAGTGTGCTTGTAGTGATGAACCTACAGAGAATTATGACCTGAACCTGTAGCTTCCTTCAGCTTTATAGAGCTTTATAGCGGGTTTAGGCCATGGATGTGAGAAGTAGGGGTGCTGAGGGGGCTGCAGCACCCCCTAAAACCAGGCATTATAAAAGCTATCAATTGATTAAAAAGGTTTAAACTATATAATGTTTTCCCCTTTCCTATTGGGATATAGGCTGTATGTGTAGTACACAAAGATGTGTTTATTATCATATGTATTAGACATTATTATATTCCTTGCACTGCAGTTGTGCAGCAGGTTGGAGCTTGTGGAACTATCGCACATTGAGGTGTTTTAGAGGAAGTTTTTTGAAGCGTCCCACTGAATCAAAGTAATCAACAATTCTCTGGTTCATCAGTGAATTGCATGAACTACACAAACTCTGACAAACAGAGTGAGTCTCATATGAACGGGTCCAACGTGGGCTGAAAGCGTATCAGTAGATCAGTAGATCTGCATTGTATACGCTCATCTCCTTTATGAAATGGCTGTAATCTACCTGTGCTGCATTTTTATAAACTATGATAACCTGGTCATGGGTCACAACTCTTGCCTGCATCCAGGCACTGTCTCACTCCCAGTTCTTGTGTATCACTTAAGTGTTCTTGCCTGAGTAGTTGCGTTGTCTACAATATGCTGGAGTTCACGTTAGCTGTCTGTCTAAAACTGTTGTGAATTGTTATTAGATAATGATAATTATTAGATATAAATTATCATGGTCATTCAAATTAAAGCAAAAACCATGAATGCTGCCCAGCATTTAGTATGATGTCATTATATAGACTGAGTTTCTATCAGTACCAACAGACTGACTTCCAGCATCCCTGGTTTCAGCTCATTGTTTAGCTGTCCGGAGCCCAACTTCACTGTTTTGGGTGATTGTCACTGCTCTCGCAGCACCGATTTCAGCCGCAGCAGGCAACTGCTTTAGTGCAAAACGTTCTACCCATAGTATGTAGCAGGTGCTCAGACGGCAGACACAATTAGCCAAATAGCTGCTGAACATAGTGTAGCATTTAGAGACTGACATATACCTCAGGAGGAGTTAGTAGTGATCAAAAAACAAATGTAACAAAAATATTGAGTCTAATAAAGGAACTGGCAGGGAAACATACTGCCAGGTTAACTAAGATGAATACCAAGTAAGCTATACAAGAAATCAAAAACTCCAATGTAACACGACGTGGTGCCAGGGAAGAGGGAGCCACCAGACTAGCAGAATGGTGCAGTTTTATGCAACCTGAAGACTGTGGCCAGCTGCTTCCAATTCCTTGATGGCCTTCAGCTTCAACCAACCATGGACTAGCGACAATGAAAAACAACACACACACACACACACACACACACACACACACACAAGCCCTGGCAGAGGCCCTGGGGCCGTCACAAGATTGATACTTTTTAATAACTAAGTTTGAGATAAATAACAAGGAAAAAAGAAGGCGCAAAACCATGTGCACAAAAGCGTAAAGTAAAAGACATTATTCTTAGTTTACATGCTGCACTATTACACTATTTGCTCATTACACTTTATCATTACACTATGCACTAAAAATAAAAATACAAACTATTACATCACAGTTCCATGGTACTTAAAATGGGCACATTTTTCAAATCAAACCACTATGGTTCTTCAACAAATAAGAATGTAAACTGACACACCTCAAATAAAAAGAAACATTACTGCTGGCAGCTTAAGCAGGTACTACCTGTGACACCCTGTACACATTGTCACCATTAACTCTTTTATTCCACACCACACGGCAGGTGTTTAACATTTGCAAGCCACAACGAAACGTACAAGTGCTGCACGGAGAATGGGCACAGTTGCGTGTGTCAACGCTTGAGTCAAAGTGGAACCACAAACAGCATAGCTCGGGACAAAACACCAGATCATTAAATTGTCCTTTCCACATAAATCTGTGTCTTTGTGTCCTACAGTCTGTAATGTGTCTGCAGGCTCTTTGCGGTGACTGAGCGATGGGAGACACATTGAGAAACGACACTACAAAGTGGTCACTGAGGTAACGTTGTAAATGCTACAAAAAATAAAAATAAAAAGCCCTTTCTTTTATTCATCTTTAACACCAAACATCTGCAGAACTTTGTCTGAACACTATCAACCCACTCTATCTGCCATCTGGTTCCAGTTGGCTTGAGAAGAGATTACAGACGAGGAAGGAGGTTCTGGTCCAACATGTGGTTTGCACCTAGCCCTCTCCACCCGCTTTTGTTCACACAAAGCTAACCACAAGCTGTAACCTACTCCACACCCAGAACCAGACCGATGACCCTGTGTATACTGTAGGGAATGTTACACCACGCATGCCACAGTATGTGGGCCTCTGCCTGGTTAAAACTGGCTAATAGGCTCCAGATCAGGGCTCACCAGGCACTAAGGCCCAAGATGCAGATGCCTGCTTATGGATCTGGCATTATATTGACAATGACATCATGAGCTCAACCTGCTGGAAGAGCATGAGTGTCTGTTGTGCTTTTGATCTGCTTTGACTCGAGGGCTTGGTGATGTGACATAAGTGTTGCAAAGTGTACCAAAATTAAGTTGAATGACTAAGATTCTCTATTTAGAGGGACTTAGAGAACAAAAACAATTGTTTGCCTGCCATTTGTAAGGTCATGGGGGTCATTAAAATCTCAAGGGTTCATCCTCTTGGGAGCAAGAATGTGCTAAGCAAATTTAATGGCAATCTGCCCATTAGATGACATATTGTGTGCAAGTGGAAAAATCTGGACCAATGGCGATGATGACATTAGAGACACAGGGGCCCCAAGAAACATTAGGATTCATCCTCTTAGGACAATGAATACAGAAAATTTAAAAGGAAATCAATCTATCCAATCATTTCATTTTTAAGAATGACTTTTCATTGACTGAAATGTTGGTCAAGAAGAAATTTTGACCTGAAGGGGGAAGAAAAGTTCAGGATTAGGACTGCAACTAACAATTTGTCCAACCAGTCCATTAATTAATTCATTAATAATGCATTTTCTGTTCATTACAGCTTGGATCCCAACTAAATGTAATTAGAAATCATTGCCTTGGAATCCTGATCCTCATCACTTTTCATGGCAATCTGGCTGGTAGTGCCAGACAGACATCCACCACTAGCAGTGCAAAACGTTTTTGAAGTTGGATAATCTAAAGCACATTTATGTCATCCATGCTATATATGATTGAAACTATTTTTAAAAAAGGCTTACGGCTATGTCTGTGAAATGGTGCCTTCCCAAATTCCCAAAGTGTGCACTTGAGACACATGAAAGGACCGCTCAGAGCCTCTCACTGTCGGAGCTCCCCTGACACTCTCACACAGAAGGTCAAGAAGGTTAGTCAGCAATTTCCACTTCTGAAGAAAATGTGTTAGTGCTGGGGTAGCTGTTAGGTGAATGGATGGGTGATGCTGAGAGGTATGGAGATACTCAGACCTATAGGCACACTTTTAAGCATCACAAAAAACTCTTCCCAACAGCTGTTCTGCATACTGTGCTCTAGAGATACCTATCTCAAAGGGTCAGAGGCTATTCCTGACATATGGGAGTCACATATCACAGCTAGATATGGCTGACTGGAAAGATGGACGGATGGATTGGAAATGACAGAAAAGCCTGATGCTAAATTCGAGGAGGTACAGAGCTATAGGCAGGCAACTGCGCCCAAATCCTTCACTCATACACAGTTCGCTTTACAGAGAACAGTATGGAGAACACAAGTTCATTCACCATTAGTTTCTGATCTTTCTATCTTGTAGGCAAAGTAGGGCTGTCACTTTTTCCAAAAATCAAGTTCAAACAAATTTGAAATGACCCGCAATTCATTTGAATGAATTGAACATCTAGCATATGAACCTTGCTATCTTATCGGTGATGGCATTTTTACGAGCTTCTGGCAAGAGGCCTGCTGATGGCGAGTGTTCTGGATAGTGGGCAGTCAGACGAGGTTGTACACTTACGTTGCTCTGCTCGTCAGTGGTGCCTCTGCTGCCTCACTTGGATGGCAAGCTATAGGGAGTATGGGGAGCGTAGTTTACACTGGTAGGTCAATAGGGCATGCAATAGGTCAAGCTGATAGTGAATGTTTACAGTGCCCTCTGGTGGATCACAGGCAACTTCAAATGGTCTGATGCGCGTAAATTTGAATTCAAACAGGTCATTACAATTCGAATATTAACTACGTTTGAATGAATGTTCAAATTTTGAATACAAGTGACAGCCCTAAAGCAAAGTTGATAATTTGACCAGAGGGTGGCACTGCAGAAAAGGTCATGCAGTGTCCAAAATGTAAAGGGTTGGCTGAGGTGGAAAAGTTAAAAGGAGGTGTATCGATAAAAGCGAAATGCGACAAAGAGCAATGGAAACAGACTTTGCGAATAAGTTATGATGCACATGAAGCATGTGACTTAAACATCCACTGAAGCTTCCGCTCCACTGGGGAGACTATAAATAGCAGCAGACTGTAACGTTACTCAAATAAATACATGAAACAAACATGTCATATTTCCATCACATTTTCCACATTATTTTCCACCGTTTGGTATTTTCCACCGACTGGCACTCAATTATGTCATCTTGTTGCGCCCTCTTCCTCTGCAGTGGTTTAATGGCACCACCTGACTGGAGAATTAGCGCCACCAACTGTTTATCACAATGTGCCCAGCTACTAATATTCGCAGAACGGTAGTGCACTAAATGCACTACATTTGGATGGAAACTTGTTTGTCTACACATCTTCCTCTAAACTAAAGAGTTGGGTGGACATAATCACCCTTCTTATACCACACATATGTTGAGGCAAAAAACTATATCGATTCTCCACAGACTCATAATAAGACTCAGATGGGATTAAAAGGTCTGTACAGAGTTATCTATTCACTACCAGGCTGAGTGGTGCACACAAAGATGGAGGCTTCAAAGTCAAATCAGAGCTGGTTTGACAAGAATGACCTGCAGAACAGATAAATCACCTGTGAAAAGGAATGCTTCATGTAGAGTATGTGATTCATTGCAGTCAGACGGTTCAAATATGAAGGTGAGTGACTCTTGCGCAACAGATCACAGTGCGAGATACTTCGTAGGTTCTCATGTTCCCTCTTTCTTCTGCTCTTTTATTTACTCCTCTCTAATCTAGGCTATCTGGAAGCTGCTATTCACACCTACTGAACAGATCTTTCTGCTATTGTTCTTAATGGGTACAACTATGATAAATTACCAATACACATGCAATACATTTATTTTCCAATTTACTTGAAAGGTAAATGAAGGAATATGGAGAAGACCTGCAGTAAGGTTGGCACTGACAGAAAACTGCATTGCCAGTATGCATTACAGTACCATAATGTTGGAGGATGGATTTCGTTCCAAGTCACCTGGAATCGTTTCATCTTGGAGTTAAAATTTGTTCATCTTGCCAATACGGAAACAAGTTCCCAAATTCCAAACATGAGGTGGGCATCTTGTAAATCAGTTGCAGGGTGTTATGGGTAACTGCAAGTCAAAATCTCAACATCACGTCCTGCAGCCCTGCGTATCAAACAAGCTGATTGATTGATCCAACATTCTGTCAGGACGTTTAACCTAATTAAGTAATAATCTAATAAAGTGGATGCAGGATTTCTGGGTCCTTCTCAGTTTTTGGTACTACGCATATGTCTTTTAGACATTATGGTGTCCAAGAACTTGGGGTTGGATGGTGTTTTTGCCTGTCGAATTTATTCATAGTATCTCCAGTATCCCAAATCCCCCAAAACTGAGCTCCACAGCACCATGTTGCCTTAGACAATCTTAAATTGGCTTGGGATAAACACAACTCACGCTATCACTTACAGTATGCACTGTCTCATATTCAGGTGTTGATTATCTGTATCTATAGAAATCACACATTCCCAAATGAGCTCAATTACATCTGGAACAGGGCGAGATTTAACTGAGGAAACCTAACATCAACAGTAAACACAAGAAGATTATTACAGCAGTATTGCATAACCATCGGCCTATTCACTGATATCCAGCGAAGGTTTACACAAGGCTTCAACGCTCTGCCATCTACAGTACCTCTCTGAAAACACACAGTGAAAACATTCGACACGCTGGATTCAGTCAGCACGCTGCGGGCCTCGTCTGTCACCTCGCCGGTCTAATCCAAACTCAGCTGACTCCCTGCTCTCTGACATCTCTGTTTGGGTCTCATGTGCGGCTCTAACATACAGATGATAGCAATGAGGAAATGTGATAAAGACCAAACTGTAAGATAAACAATGTATGATGCTGTGGAATCCAGAGATGACATACTCGGGGCGCCTGGCAGAGCTCCAATCTAAGATCAATTTCAACAGGTCATGGGATGGATTAAACAACTCCAGTACAGCTCAGAAACACAATGTAAAGCTACAGCATGTACACCGCCGTCACTGTATCAACAGTCCTGATAAAACAAAGAAGATCCAGACACTGAAAACACTGATGAGACAACAGAGCTGGCTGTGGAAAACGATGTTGTGATTAACTAAGTCTGCTTGGCAGAATAAAAGCATTCCATGTGACTTAATAACTGTGGATGAGTTTTGGCCTCAGTTTCCACATGTGCTTTATGCAAACTAAAGACATGTTGTGTGCATGATGTATTTAACATACATTTTGGGCAATGTAAAAGGAAACTTATGAATCGAATTTAGTGTAAAAAGATAAAAGATTTTATCTGGGCTCAAACTGATTTGAAAATGGCAACTTTGAAAATGTGCCATGTGGTTTTTGACAATTAAGGTGCGTGTTGAAAGGCAAGACAGCGGCAGTTTATGGTTGCAAAGTCAGTGAAGCACTTTACAGCATGAACAGTACATTAATGCAACACCTCAGATTTGGTTTTAAGGGCTTCAAATTTATGAGGAGACTTGTTGATGTTGAATACATTCATTAGAATTACAAATGTGCTCTAAAAACAATTCTTAATTGGTGTTTTTTTCTTTGAGAAGCTGTTATAGTAATTGAAAAGAGCCATCAAACGCAATTGGCCTGTAGTGAAAACAGTTGAAACCTTGTTGTTTCATTGTGGTCTGAATTTAGTCTTCACAGCTTGCCAAACAAAGTTATTCGCCCAGTCTGCAAGTGTTTTGGTTTCACTCTCACAGCGGGCGAGCGATGACATGCAAATATAAAGAGAGTTACAGCATCAACATTGGACCGCCTGAGGCTGCTGAGTATCTGAGGGACGGCTGATGAGAAGTGGAAGAGTTTCATCTGGACACAAACTGCACTGAACAAATGATGTAATGAGCTCCAGCTGTTAGAACCTGACTTCTATTATCAGCCTGCTGTTGTGGCTGGGTGTTGAAGAGCCTTCACAGGTGATGTAGCTATGTTATCAATGCATCAGCAAATCTGGCATCACTGGGCAAATCACAGTTTACAGAGGAAGGTGGAGAAAAGTACAATGTAACAATAGCAGAATTCATCGTTTGTGGGTTCTCAAGAGAACAATAGTGGTTTTATGTTACATAACAGTGGATATCGGTGGATATTTCAGGGTTTAAGTTTACAGGAGAAATGTATATTTCCCATAAGTTTTATACTGAACTCCAAAACCCTGCATACATATAGCAAGTGAGGATTCTTTGACTTTAAAGGCAAACAACCAAAATTCTGTGTTGTTTTGGGGCTAGCTTGCCACCACTAGCTAATGAAGATCACAGCAGCTAAAATTAATTTGCTTGCTAGTCACTTTACTTCAAAGTAAAGCTGGGGGGGGCTTTAGTTTCAGCCTTTGTTGGGGTAAAAATGTGAACAGTGTCATAAAACGAAGGAATTGAATAATACACTGACCCGTTTCCACTTTGAAAGCAAACGTGTAAATCTAACTTTTCATGGTAAAAATCACCTGAAACAAAAGGCGCGTGTTTGTTAGACCTCAACCGTTAAGAGGCTCCACAGGTGGAACACCGCTCTTACCTGTCTGCAGCATCCCGGAGCCGGACTCGCCTCCAAAATCCACCGGTGCATCGTCAGGTGAGGCGGTGCTCGTCATCATGAGCGCGAGAAGGCAAACTGTCCATTTTAACAACCAGCCGAACATCCTCCCGGTTTAATCACCTTTGTAATTAAGGTTTAACAAGACACGCAAACAAGAGAGCCGAAATGTGCTCTGGACATAAAAACCAGCTCTAGTGTGGTTCTCATTCATCAAAAGTCAAAGTGAGGAACTTTTTTCTTGAACTCTGAGCGCGTTACAGACTAACTTCTCATCCTCTTCACCTCTCCTCCTCATCCTCCTCCTCTTCCTCAGGCAGCAGCAGCTTCTCTCCTCCTGCAGCTGCATCACCCAGGCGCCAAACGAGCCAACAGAGGCCCCGCCCCTTTCTCATAATGTGGACCAATTAAAATCCTGCAGGGCCTCCGCCCATTTTGTTTGAAAGCCTGTCTGCAACTTATTTGCAAATTGTTCAGTTTTTATTGGAAATATTGATCCGTTTTCTTAGCCTGTAAGAGACATTTGGACCTTTCATCACTCCAGTCTGATTATACTGCAGCATGAGACAACACACACTGCAGCTGAATGACCAATATGGAGTCACATAATCTTAATCTCTCTGCTGATTGGGTCCTCATGAAAAACCCATAACATTAGTACCAGACATCAGTAGTATTAGTATATACTGTTTAGATCGTAGGATTACAGTATCACACAAGCCCATACTCTACTGTACTGTACTTTCTACTCTTATACTTACTCTTCTAACTCTACTTAAAGGGGTACTCCTGCCATTTAGTATTGCACTTTCATTAAATCTGCAATAACTACATTTTTAGCCACTTAAAGGAAGTGGAAAAAAGGTGTAAACACAACACTGACATATCACCCATTAAGTCAATATGATGAACTTGTTAGCAATCAGTTGCCTATTTATACATTCAGCAAACATGGAGCAATATTATCATTCATTTGGAGTTGTGTTTGTGTCCACCTGATAATGTAAGTCCAATACTCCCTCTCAGTTTAGCTCTGTTTTTGATCTCCACTAACTCCTGAGGGAAATATCTGCCTCTTTAGCTGCTAATTGCTCCAATATGTTCATCCGCTTGTCGCTAACTTTGTTTGCAGTTTGGTGATGTACAGTTGGTTTTTTTTGGAGCTATTTTGTTGACAACAGTTTCCGGCGTCTGCCAAATCTGCACAATGAGAGCGGTGAGAGTGAACCAAAACAGCTAAATAATGAGCTGAAAGTCAAGGTAAAGCTCTGTAAAGCAGAGGGGAGCTGCAGAGTTGGGTAATAATTCTCTGCGGGTTCATCACCACGAGCGACCCCTTCCTCATACAGGTAGTCGTATCATATGACCCATTTTTAATATAAGAAATACTGATTGCTCTGCTTTAATTTGATGACATCATCAGGGTTATTTTCTCAGACTTGACAAAGCTCCTCCAGAGCCACTGAAGACATTATACAACTGTTTTCACAGGCTGAGTATACTCCCCATCACAAGTAAACTGATCTTTGTGAAATAAGTGGTGTACCCCTTTAATATCAGTTACTTCAGGAAAGTTTTGCTCTGTTCCCATTTGCATTAATATCAGTTATACTGCATAATTTGTTCCCAGAGAGCAGAAACTTGAAAATAACCAGGAAAATTATGTCTAAATGTATATCTGTTAGATATGTACGTTTTTTTGAGCGATGTGTAACCCGTCCAGTAGAGGAATTGGACTGGATGTGTGGTTCACACGTAGACTTGGGTTCCTGATTTCATCTGGATCCGTTCACAGTTCATTAAACACCAAGATTAAGTAAGATCCAAGTCTAATGAGTCTCTTATTGAATCTTTACCTCCTTTTTCTTTGGCAAAAAGCTAATATAAAAGAAAACCCAAACATGTAGTCATTTAACTTAAGAATTTAACTGGCAACACTCAAGTTTTGTTTTTAAACTGTGTGTTAATCGCTGTTGCTTAAAAATTGCAGAAAGATACACCTAACAAGATTCAATAAGGAATATGGAGTATCAGATTCTATACTGGATTCAGATTCAATAAAATGTGATCAAAACCCAACCCTGATCACAAGACATTTCAATGCAGTTTTCAGGGATCTACATCTTGCAATTTCATAATCATACCTCTTTATTCAATGACTTATATTCATACAAAATCTATAGGTACAGTCAAAATGACTGTGGGAGAGACAGTCAAGTAACAGATCAGGCAGCGAAGGATTCAGCCACTCCAGAACCTCTTTTCTGAGAAAGAGCCGTGTTTCCACTTTGGTGGTTCTGTGATAAAATGTTAATCAAGCTCGTTTTTTTTTTCTTTTCTTTCTTAACCTGAAACAGATACATTGTGTGTTTAGATAATCAGAAAATACAACCAGGAAACAAATTGTACAAATCATGGACTGAATGAAGTCAAACAATGCCTCTTTTTTTTTTTTGCACATGCACATTTTCATTTCAGAACATGCAAACAGGACATGTCCAGAGGGGGCAGCCATAATAAAACTGTAAGAGGAAAACTTGGCACCCTGTTCGTGTAGGGCTCGCTGGAAGTCTGAAAATGTAGGATCTTTTTTAGAAATGTACCGTAGAGATGAACACAAATCTCTGCTCCAATATGGCAACTTACAGAAACGTTTAAAGACAATAAGATGACAAGCAATCTATTGTGTTACCTTTACAAAGAACAGGGCCACGCCCACAGTTAGACCGTATTGCTTTAAAGTCTAAAATGTCTCCTTTTGGACGATCCATCGAATAGATTGCAAAATATGAGACAACAGGAAGTAAAATTAAAACACTAGGAAATTATCAGACTTGGATCAAATAATATTTGCAAATAATTTACATGTTCATGAACTTGCTTAGAGTCAAGCCAGGGCAATACAAAGAGCACCAAGAGATGCAGACACCTAGAAGTCTGTTATTTTGATCTAATCTGCATTTTGATTCAAAATACACATAGTGGTAGATAACCCTTGTATACATAAGCAACATTTGTTTTATTCAAATAGGTCCATAAGCTCAATGTTAAAAAAATCCCTAACACACAATTTTGATGAATCCTGAATCTTTTAAAGGTATTAACTTGTTCTTTGGCCAATTACCCAATTTCATTGAAATCTAAAGGTTTTCTGTCAATCAACTGTATCATGTGTTAAAGTTAAAGGTTAAGCTTAGTGATATTCTATATTTTTCTTATTTTCAACAAATCCCATGAAAAAAACAAAACCAACAATTGACCCTACTAACAAGTATTGTCTTTGTATCCAAAGTCTGACATAAACAACAAGTCCTCCAACCCAAACGACCACATAGGTCGTTTGTTCCTAACCTCTAGGATGACCCACAGGAGCGTTTACTAAATTAGCACCCCTACCAGTGGCAGTACATATGACTCCCAAAACGACATATACAGGCGTACCAGACTTCTGCCTTTGCTCCCATCATAATCACTACAGCCACTAGAGGTCGGCGTACATACAAACGTAAATATGGATCGTAATAAGCTGTTGCACAGACGACCTATACAGATGTATTTTTGAGGAGAACAGTCTTGACATAAAGTATCTTATTCCTCTGTGCCATAGAGCTCTATTGTTTCTAAAAACTTTTAAAAACACATCAGTGAGCCACACTGTTTCACTGGGTGACATGTTCCTTCATTACCATGAACACACACATTAGAGTTTTCTTTGATCAATCCCACATCATTGGCACATTCAGTTCCACAGCAGAAAATAGTCCCCAACAAAGCACTTCTTTATTAGATTTACTCCTGTTTCAGTAATGTTTGCTAAAAACTACAGTGCCCAGCTGTTTTAGGAAATTACTTAGCCTTTTTTTACAGATAAAACTATACATCTTTGACTAATAGATTTACATTTTCAGTAACAACCAATGGGCTTGGGGCTGAGAGCTGGTAGAGAAATCAGAAACTACTGAAAAACAGACTAACACATTGTTGGTTTCGGTCTTTTCATGAGATTTGTTAACAACAGCAAAACTATAGAATATTGCGAGCCTTATCCTTTAAGTAGACGTCATGCCCAGTGGGAAGAGGGAAAGAGTCAGAGTGAAGCCAATGTGTTGCGTTGGCCTGGTGGGCTAACAGTCAGAAATGGATCAAATCAAGCAAAACTGAGGGTATCCTCAGGTCTGGGGTCTCACATCTGGCAGTACCAGTTCAGCCAGGTCAGCTCTTAAGGACATGGGTACAGGCTTGGTACTGGTCTTTTAGGCTCGTGTGGAGCTCTAGTAATGACACAAAATTGTTAGTTCAGTCTTTTGTTATTGACAGAATACCTCAAACTGAAACCACTTTATTAATCCTATGTATCTGGTTTTCCAAGCAAGTTTAAAAAACACTAAAAAATATTTAAAAATACAACTTGACCCAAGCCTGGAAAGAACAGTTTTATATTTTGGGTGGTTCTATCTGGGTAGGCAATCATGCAGTCAACTTGCCAACTTCAAAAATGCCCTGTGATTCACATATATCAGCTTTGATACCATCTGTGCCTCAGTGTGTGTCGTCAGTTACCTGTACATCATATAATACATTTACAATTATCTCTTCGTACATAAATGTAAATTTTGGTCGCAGTCACACTAAAGCCTGAACCTGGAGATTCCAGAGGGTAAAGCTACAGGGCAGATGAAGTGTCGTCTTGTTGCATAGCCCTACTTTAAGTCAACAGTCAGCAGCAACAACACAACTCTTTATTGTACCTGTGAATACACAAACAGGTAACCTCGCCTACAAACCCTCACCGATACTGCTCTCAGAGGAAAGAGACAAGAAGAAAAGGAAACCCAACATTTGGGTAAATATGGCAGAGATGAGATTTAGAATGTATGTTTGAGGAGGCAAGTGTTTCTGAATATGAGATGTCTTTGTTGATTAGAAATCAAAAAATGGCACTTTTCTCCATTCAGAGACCATTTCTACCAACTGACTGGCAGTGTATTTGAAAGAGAAAGGCAAATGCTTACCACACACCCTTAAGCAAAAGTACAGACACTATTTTTTGACAAGTTCAAGACCCTGGCATGCACTACATTGCTTACTTTGGATCTGTAATTCTGACTTACACCTACCACAAGATTCAATACAAAAAAGTGTTGTTTTTTTGCATTCTGTCCATTACACCAGATTCAACCTTTGTTCTCTACACTTTTTCTCATTTGTGTACATACTTAGACCCTCTACTGTATCTTCAAGTCCATCTGACCAGGCTGCATCTTAATACATTTTGGAGAACGAGGCACTTAGTATTCAGCCACATAATGTCGGAAAAGAGATATCTAGTCCCTACGTGCACTCAAAAAATGTACATCTGGTACAATTTACAAAAACATGATCATGAAAACTTGGCTCTACACCTTTGCTAACCCGTCCCACTGTTGAACTTTTGTCACATTACTCACTGTGTCCGTTAGGTGTCATGGCAGAAGTTTAAGACCTAAATAAATTTTCTTTCCTAATATCTGTTCTGGTCAGAATTTGGTGATAACCCCGAAGTAATAGTTGATGAAAATCAAAAGAGAGGAAAATAATTTGGTGGTCAGCATCAATATGATCAAGTTGAAACTCTTCTCTCACCTACATGGCAAACATAAACAATATGAAACATAGAAAAATAAAAACAGTGTTTTGCGAGCAGCCATATTAATACCAGGAATGAGGCATTCAGATCAGTCTGAAACACAGTTCGTAGTTTCACTCAAAGAATGAGGAGATTTTGGCTTTTGTCTTCTGCTCCAACACTGATTTTACAGGCCAAGGCAAAATACTTAAGGGTCTTCACATGTGCTATAATTTCAGTGCAAGTAAAGGGGGTAGAAAAAGTCATCAGTGTCTTTTTTCCTTAAAGAGTTTGTTGTATAAAAAAGGAGAGTAACACTACAAAGCTGGAATGATTTCTGATCCCCCTTTTCCTGCACTTTCCACTGGCTTTTTCCTCAATATCTTTCCTTCTGTATTAATCCGCTGGCTTCCTGTCAGCTTTTTGGACCTGGCATGCGCGCTGTACAACACTGATAAACTGCCCTGTCCTCAGCTAACAGGTTTTCTGCCGTGTTAGCACCAGTCCTCTTCATCCCTCTCCCTGAGACTTCCTGTTCCTCGGCTCCCAGGCCCAGACGCAGAGTTGAGGGTGAAGTGGTACCCATTAGGCACCACCCCGGCCCGGCCCTGCGTGGTGGGCGCTGTGACGGGCGCAGCAGCAGTTCCATGTGAAGCTGAGGCTGTGGTGGAGGCAGCGATTCTGGCAGAGCGTCCCCCTCCGTGGCTGCTCACAGTGTCCTGGAAGTCCTCTGTCTCTTCAAAGAGGGCCTGTTGAGAAGCAGCCTGCGGCTGCCGGTTTAGATTAGGGTCCGAACCAATACGGGTGACCGGTATTGGGGACTCGTCGTAGCCCCCAAATAAGCGATCATGCTCTGAAAGGCCACGGCTGAAGCGAGTCTGGTGCCCCATCATAGCTGTGCTGGCACTGGACGGGAGAGGCGAGGAGTTGGCGGTCTTGTAGGCCACGGCAGGACGAGGGGTGAGGGGCGTCTGTGGGAGCTGTCTGCGACCACGGCCCGGAGTGCTCGAGCCAGAGGGGAGTGTTACAGGTCCAGCTCTAACCACATTGCTACCATGCTGAAGAAACAAATGATATATAAATGATATAAGACACTGTATCAGCAGGTCAATGGGAGGAAAGTAAATTTACCAAGTTTGGAAAAATGTGAAAAATCTAAAATGTTTATTATGTGTGGATCAGTACTTGCTACAAAATGATACAAAATCACCTCTATTAATACTTTGCTTAAGCTTTTTAAGAGAATTTTAGATCGCTTTGGTCACAATATTGTGTTTACTTTAGTGAAAGGTATTTCTTCACACACAGTGAGGTCTGCAAATAGGAGAGGGGTCTAAATGACTAATAGTTACCAAAAGTTTTAGAATTGGTCCAGTAGATATATGCTAGCAATGCTAGCAAGAATTTATTTCCAAAGTCATGGCTGAATATTTAGCGGATTTCAACAATGTAGATGAGGCATGTGAATTTGATGGCCATCCCTATTTATTTAATAATCTGAGCCTGTCAGCTGCAAAAACAAGCACTTTTAGTGGACATACTTTTCACAGGCACAATTGCCTTAGGATTATGTTGCAGCCCGTTCGCGGATGCCGGCTGAGGCGATCTACTTGGATGAATAGGGCCCAGGTCTAAAAATACCGGCATTTCCCTTTAAGCCTGGTGTTAAGTTACTCTTTAAAGTTCCAAATTGGAGCTTTTATTTTTATTTTTGGGCCATAGAAGTTGAGCAGACCTAAAGATGCATGAACTTTTTTCAGCTTCTGAGGAGGGCATGACAGAAAAAGTTTGAGAACCACTGGTCTAGTGTAATAATTGTAGCTGTTCTGATACATAATCTCTTCAATTTTACAGTTTGGTTTGGTTTTAATCTGTCATAAAACAATATATAGATAACATACTGTACTTGCAAAATGATTCACAAAAACAAGAAAGATATTCAAAGCAAAGAACACAGATTCAATAGAATATGTGATATGTACTGTATATGTAAAGACAAAATATAAATTAAAAGAAAAACTTTAAATACAGTAACATAAAGCACAAACAAATGTGCTGGAGTACAGAGCCAAAACAATGAAACATGTGTCACTGTCCAAATACTAAAGGACTGCAGGGTGTGCAGGACAAGTTAGCTGGTAATCACTTAGTCCCATATGGCAGGTAACTCACCTGTTTGAGCAAGCCAGCGTCCTGTCCCTCTCCGGGAGACGTGGATCGGCTGGGGCCGGCTGACTTGGTGTGACACTGCTCCCTGCTGCCGTAACGCTCACAGGAGTAGTAGCGCTGCTTCTCTCCTGCTGAGGAGTGGTGCCTCCTCTCATGAGGCCGGCTGCGGTCCCGCTCCCTCGCTCGTTCTCTAGACAAACCTTCAGCTGAAGGGTCGGTGAACAAACCTGGAGGATGATACCATCAAGTGAAATAAGGAGGAGCAGGAGCAAATTTCACAGTGTCGAAATGTAAAGAATGCAGTGTCACCCTAATCTGTTGCATGACCTGTTGCTCTATCAGTAAACTACCCAATTGTTGTTCTCTTCATTTATTGCAAAATAGAGAAAACTAGTTAACCGTGCTGTATAGTCATGACACGAAACCATCCATGAAGTTATGTGTGGAAGGACTGTGGATTCTCCACTATAAATGGCAAAATCCTGGATAAGGTAAGGCTATTTGTTGAGTTTGTAAAATGCGACTGCCTTACAGTAACATTAACACAAATCTGAAGAGTCGCCTATTAGCGGTTGTAAATGACCCCAATGCAAAGTGTGGTTCACATGTGCTTAGTTTGCGTTTGTAATGTATTTGTTATATTGCTCTTATTTTGTTGTTTCCTTTAAAACCAGAAGTTTGTTTTGAAAGGACACTGTGTGCATGTAACGGAAACTATAGTAAAAAAGGTGAAAACAGTGCAGAAACTGTAACACAGCACGGTAAAGAAAGTGGTAAGGATGAACGGGGACAGTAGGCTATAACGGGAGTTTAGCTCCGGTCGAGAGTGGCAACAAGATATGCTAATTGCATTTATGTTAATTTATGTATTTGGCTTGCTAACTTCCTGGCGGTAACAGAGTTTAATGTATTGTTTTGCCTTCTGTTTGTTTAATTTCTGTTCTTTAGCTCTTACGTTGGTCTACAACTGCAAAAAACTGAATAAAGCATTAGACCATCAGTCCAGACTTGCATTTATTTGACTGGAATGCTACAGTGGACGCACCACAAATGATCTATTCTTCAACATAGTTTGAAATTAAAGTTACGCTGTGGAGTTTTCGACCACTAGTAGTACTATAGAGCAATGTTTTTATAAGTGGGTCCCCGTTTGGACCATAGACTGTATATATAGATGGACGACATGACAGCGCCCCAAAAGTGAAGCCAAAACATCTCGATCGCCCCCTGGTGGCTGGCTGCAGTATAGTTCAGAAACCTCTCCTCCTCCATGTTAGTGGATGGGACATGGGCCAAACTGAGAAATCAAATCAAAGTACATGTCACATACATGTTTCCCAAAGATGGTTTCTGTCATTTTAGGTAGTTCTTTTCACGCTGTTTGTTCAAGTGTTCATTTTTCTGATAAGTTTGGTTTTAATTAGTTATTTGATGCTATAAAAAAGGGGTGAGACGTCATGATTGACAACTGTGAGTGTGCTCGCGATTGGTTCAGGCAGGTGTATAGGCGGGACCTCAATCACTACTGCGCAGACTCTGCCTCCAAATGACGTCACCAGCGCAAGATGGCAGCTCCCGTATGGGTATCCGGGATATTTTGGCTTCATTTCTGTACAGTGGGAGGAAGTGGAGATGTGTCGTCCATCTTTATATACAGTCTATGGTTTGGACCAATATTCTCCAAACATGTTCGTTGAGCCCAAAACCTAAATTAATGTTTTGAATGCCTCAGTTGAGTTGCATTTACAATGCAAAGCAATATTTACCTGCAGTCAAAGTCAAATGGGAAATATAAAAACTAGTCAAAACAGTAGTAGAGTTACTCTAGGCACTGCACACTTTAATGAAAAGACATCTTCTGAAGTTAAAACTGTACTGTATTGTATTGTTTGTGTTATCATGGGTATGGAGCTGCTGCATATACGGTAATGGTCCTTACAAGGATAAATAAAGTTGTAATGATTTGAGTGGAACTGAAAAGATGAGGACTGAAAACCCACTCCTGAGAAAGTGGAGTACAAATTCACTTCATGTTGTGTCTAAATTTAGCGTGGTCATTATCTTGTAGTGAAAGTGAACACTGATGCTTCTCATCTCATCTCAGATTTAGGTGAGATTGTGATACATTTTTTAGTTCCACGATACGTATCATCATGTTTTTGTACTGTGAGATATTGTTCCATGATATTTCATTACGCCTCTAATTAAAGGCAAATGGCTCATCTGTGTGTGTGTGTATGTGTTTCTTTCTAGACCTTGGGTGTGTGGCATAAAGCCTGACTTTCTTCAGTGCTGGAATAATTCCAGTTTTCAGATTAAAACTGCGATGACAGAAACACAGAAGCCTATTCATCATTCTGATGTGTCAGATCTGCCTTTAAGAATGACAAGCTTTGAGGAGCGAAACTCTCCTTCACTCTCTTGCGGTTGTATAGATGTAGAGAGGGGCTGCTGGATGTTCTGCTATCTCACCAAGAGGTACCCATAAATCCCAGTGTTGGACCTGTCCACTGTGGCCTTTTATCTCAGCAATAAAGCCCAGCTGCTGCCCTCCAGTGTTAACAGAAAAAACACCCTGCCACCAGCTCTCAGGCTCTAATAGCTCTAGCAGACGACCCCTGATGGCAAACAAAGACTATGACCGTGACCCTCTATTCTGCAAAAAATAATCAGAACAAGTATTAAGTTGAATATTGCTAACTTTCCATACACTATGAAAATCAACTTGCAAAGACTTGGAACTTGCCTAAAATAGATAATCCATCACATTCCTGCCTGTTTTTTGTGAAACTTATTGTTATTGTTACTTCCGGATACCATTTTGAAGATTTAAGAGCTCATGAAAAGTTCAAATCTAACCCAGAGGGAAAGAAATAGACCAACATTTATAATGTTTATATTAATAAATGGCAGCTGTTGCTGTGGTTTGGATGTTTTTGGTCAGAACTGGTTTCATGCATGTTTGTCTGTTACAACACAAACAATCTGTACCGACGGTCTCAAAACAACCTCCTTTGGGATAAATAATGGGGTACCACAAAGTTCTGTGCAGAGTCCTTTACTATTTACACTCTACGTAAACAATATTATCACTCCAACACAGTCTTATAATATCCATTTTTATGCGGATGACACAGTCTTGTATGCATTTGGCTCCTCTTCAGCTCAAGCTATATCAGGATAACAATCTGGCTCCAATGTTCTCTCTCTAAACTTCTAGATACTCTAGATAAAAATAGGTTTCTCACATTGGAATAAAGCTGTGTTCCTGTCTTGAGCACAGGAAAATGATTGTACAGTCAACCATCATGTCTGTGCTTGCCTATGGAGATATACTTTATTCTAACCTAAAACAACTTGATGCAGTTTATCATTGTGGTTTGGGTTTCATTGATTGAGATAAATATTGCACTCATCACTACATGGAAAAGTAGGCAGGTCCTCACAGAGCAACAAGAAGAGAACTACATTCTATTATTTTTATTTATAAATGTCTCCTGCAAAAGCTGCCTCAGTATATTGCTTCTCTTCTCAAATATAAAACCACTGCGGTTATGTACTTTTGTTATGTCTGGCTATATTCTTTGTATGTTATGTGCTTTTGTCTGTCTGGTTATGTTTGTTTTTATTTCTCTCTGCTGTACTCAGGTTTCTCTTGCAATATATATTGATTTAAATGAGGTCATCTGATTAAATAAAAGTTATATGTAATTATTCCAAATGATAAGCAGTAATGAAAAGCCTGTGCATTTATTTTGTTGATAGGAAAAAATATTCAAAAGTGATAGTACAGTCCTTTAAAGCAAGTGCTTTTTAGTGCCTCTCAACATCAAATCATCTAATTCTAGTATAGATACTGATTTTATTTCTATAAATTTGACAGATGACCCCAAAGTTCAGCTTGAGTGGGAGACTTTAATGGTAAACAACCAATGACTGCTGCTGCACCCTGTTTGTGTGTCAACAGTATTAAAAAGGGAATTTAGATGTACTGTACAATGTGTGTGTGTGTATTTACTGTATGTGAGAAGTTAGAATAAGTAGTGTCTGGTGTGTGAAACAAGACAAAACCTTTTTCTTAATGTGGCACAGCTCGTTTCTGTTTTTCAAAATGAAGAAAATGTAAATTCAACCTTTTTTCAGTTTGTATTTTGTAGCTCTCAGTGCAAAGTCTGTGGACAGATCACACATGCCAGTGCTTATGGGAGAGCTCAGTCTACATTTTATAAATGAAACTGCTACAATCGAGGGAACAAAGGGAGCAACTGATTAAAAAAAAGGGAAAAAAATCCCCAGCAAAGCAGATTTTCCTCTGAGAGCTCACAACTCTCTCTGCTAATCAGATGGAAAGCCTGACATGTAAAATCCCTGGTTGAAGCGCAGCAGAAACCCTTTCACCTACATAACCCGATCATGGAACTTTAATCCCATAAAGAATTTCTGCAGCTATGTTAAGACATCCAAGTGATCTACTAGGAAAGCCGGGCCTGCTGTCGCTGTCTCTCCATGAAAGTGATGCCAAGTTTCTGTGTGGATATTCTCCTCGCTGTATCATATGAATTAATATTGCTGTGTTAAATGAATAAATCTCTCAACAACCTAAAATATGCCCCCTGAATGGAGTTTTAAGCTCTACGTGATGACATATTTATAGTAAAATGTTAAACTTTTACACTTAATTACTGTTGTAGGTGAGTCCCAGAGGATGTAACAAAGCATGTGAAGCAAGACTGTGCAACTTTTGCTAAAGAGTGGCCACTGTGGCCTGATTATAAGATAATTGCATATTAAATTTCACTTAATTTCTTCAGATTTACTTTAAAGACGTCATCATGAGGTGACTGGACTGAGAGCGAATGGAACGGGACCACAAGTAGAAAAAAAACAAAAAAAAGAATCCAACTCAAGGTCCACTTTCAAGATCAGCGGATGGAGTTTGCTCAGTTGTCACGGAGAAAACAGCTGAGGAAGACCACCAGGTGTGGATGAAAGCTCCAAAACAGCTAGTGGGTGGACATTGAGTCAGGAATTTTTAATGTCAAAACGACTGTTTCCAAGGAAGAATTACCTTTCCTGTTCAACAAACGTCCTCTGGTGAGGTACGGTGTTTTCACTTCTTGTTTTACTTTAGTGATAAAACAAATGCGATGTGACAGTGTATTGAATTGATTAAGGGTGCGGTTTATTGCTTATGAATTTAACTTTTTATTAGTAAGAGGAAGCTTGTGTTATTTCTTATTTCATTAGTTAGTTATGGCTTCCGTGGAGACTGTCCTCCCCAAAAATACATCCGTATAGGTCATCTGTGCAGCAGCTTATTGCGATCCATATTTATGTTTGTATGTACGGCGACCTCTAGTGGCTGTAGTAATTATGACGGGAGCAAAGGTGGAAGTCAGGTGAGGTAGTATAAAGATTGACAAAGTCCATGTAAGGAGGATATTGAAGTATATGGATGGGTCAAACAACACAGGACTTTCACCCAAGAGACCACTGTTTGTGTCCCGTGTGAAACCAAAAGTCATCTTACTTTATTTTGACATAAGTCACGTAACTTAACTTACTAAAGTACTTATTTTAACCCAAACCATGATCTTTTCCTAAACCTAACCAAGTAGTTTTGGTGCCTAAACCTAACCAAACTGCGACCGTTTCACAATGTTAACTATGTGTTTATTATTGTTACCATGATGACAAAGGTCCGGTACATTTCCAGGAAACCACAATCACTGAAAGAGGCTATTGGGGGTTCAGTATCATAATATGATTATTCATGAATAATTACTGTGTTTGGCTGACCATATCTAGCGGTTAACAAACCTGGTTCAGACGCTGAATTACAAAAGTTAGATATTGAATGTCATTAGGTTTTCCAGCTGTGACATCACACTGAGGGGTAGTTCAAAAAGGCTTGTAAAAAGTTGATCCAGGTTTAAGTTTTTGTGTTGGCTGACCTTGCATTTTTTTGTCGTCCTCTATCCTCAGTGTCAGCTCCCATCTCTCATTGAAATGAATGAGGGGGCTGCATTTTTCATGCAGTGCAATGTCAGTCTGAACATGACCTTAGAGTTTACCTTGTGCTCTAATGTTCTGTATATAGCATATTGCTTCAAAATCTTTACTCATCATAATATAGGTTTGTTTTTGTCTCACCAACAGTGCTGGACGGCTGCACTGACGCAGCTCTATCCAGGGACTTCTGCTTCTTGTCTTTGTCCTTGTCCCTGCGTCGATGGCAGCGGTGGTGGTGGTGATGGTGGTGGGCTCTGTCCTGGCCCTGGACTTGCCCTGGCCCGGTTGAGGACTGGGCCAAGCCGGGTCGTTCCAGGTCATACTCCCTCAGCCCGGCCTCCTGGTAGCGCTGCTGTGTCAGCGAGGATGCTGAACGTCTTATAGGGCTGAGGTCGACAATCGGCTGAGAGGGAAAGAGTAAATGTGGAGACAGGCGTGAGGAGAACGTAGAGCAGAGGGGCGGCTGTGGTGGTTTTACCCAAACCACTTGTACTGGATCACCAAAATATCCACGACACACAAATGACACAACCAGTGGACGGCAACCTTTAGTCTTAAGGCCAACGCTCTACCCGTTCTTCTCCAGGCACAGATGTAAGAAAAGTTTGAGAAGAATGAACACAAATCTGTGACAGAACTTGAATACTTACTGTTACAAAACTTACATAATTTGTAAGCTAGCAGGCGTCTCTGCTAGTGAACAAAGAAAAGGTGGGGTGTTGACAATGGCCTTCGTGGCATTTATTGCTTTTTCAACACTTCTAACCTTGGCTGTAATCGTTCTGCTTGTACTTGTTAATCAACACATTATGTTTTACGTAACGAATACTCCACTGAAAATAGATGTTTTAAGTATCAAACAACACTCACTTGAAAGGCTTGAAATATGTCTCTGAAAAGTTTGCAGCCCTGATTCAGGACTATCATACCACATATCATTGTACCTAATGTTAGGTCTAATTGTTATCAGAGGGAATGTACAACATTTCAGTTGCTCGGGCATCATAACATTCATTATGGGAATAATGTTTAAAATACAAACTCATTGGATGGAAGGAGGTTATGTAATGGGGCTACTGTTTTAATCAGAAGAATTGCTGCAATATAGTTTCGGACCACCAGTGGCAGCACTGAGCCTGTTTGATTTAAGATGGTTTGAATTGACATTAACGGACCTAATGCCTTTTCATCGAGTCATTTGTGTTTTCTGGTAATGTACTCTCATATGGCGTTGTTTTTCTGACTTGTTAATGTTATTGTCCCGCCTGTTTTCTGTGAAGAGAGACGTAAACAGCTGTTTGATACTCGAAACACTAAACCTGCAATAACTGATTGTTTTTTGGCAACTTGGGGAAACAAGTTCTGAACACGACATTGACATGTTATCACCTTTTAAGTTGACATAGCGACCTTCTTATTTACACATCCAGCACATACAAAGCAGCAGTATCATTCATTTGGAGTCGTGTTTCTGGCCACCTGAAGAATGAAAGTCCAATATTCACTATCTTTTAGCTCTGTTTTTGGTTTCTACCAACTCCTGAGGGAAACCTCTGGCTCTTTAGCTGCTAAATGCTCCACTATGTTCACCAGCTAATCGCTAACTGTGTTTGTCTGCTGTTTGGTGCTGAGCTGAAAGTGTACTATGGGTTTTTAGAGCTTTCTAACCAAAAAAATCTGCCTGCTGCGGCTGAAAACGTGGTTATGAGAGCGATTAGAGTGAACCAAAACAGTAAGGTTGTGGGCCAGACAGTGAAAGAATGAGCTGAAACTCACCATACAGATCAGTTAAGCCCACAGGAGCTGCAGAGTTGGGTTTCACATTATTGATTTCACATTGTCACCTGAAAATATTGATTATAGCCGCTTTGAGTATACAGTGGTGTATTCCTTTCAAATCAAACATTCCCCAGTTTCTCTCCAGGGATTAATGCTTTGAGGACACTGACACTCACCCCACCTACTTCTTATCTTATTGACCTGTACAGCTATCAGGTAACAAACTGGTGTGATAGGGAACTGGAACAGCAGCTAAGTTACCACCCCACCTGCTGGTTACTGCCAAGATTATGTCATTTAGGTAATAGTGTTTCAAGATTTCAGTTTCCAAATATATCAGTATTTATCTCTTATATAGCCTCTAGTGCTAAAAATGATCTTTACCCATGAGGTGACAAATGATATGTTGATGAACTATTTTCATTAATTGCTCTTTCAGACAGATTTAGGGTGGTTGTGCTGTTTCTCTTGTTCCTACCCCACAGCCTAACCTGTAGCTACAGTCAGAGACAACAATATCACAACACTGCGGAAAATATTCAAATTACCAAGTCATTGTTTTTCATTAGTATGCAGTCTTAGAATCTTACTTTTTAGATTAATGCCATGATATGCTATTAATTAGAAAGAAATAATTCCCTGTATTTCTTTCAAATGACTGAAAGAGTCTTAAAGTGAGGGTCAGTAAAAGATTCAAGAGATAAATCATTTGGTTTGCTTTTGTTTTCATGTATGAAAAATAGGATTTTAAGACTGAAAGTAACATCAAATGACCGATAAGGTTGGACGAGATTTTGTGGTGTAGAAAATTGTTATTTCAAAGCAAGAAAGCAGCAGTACGGCCCTGCCTTGTTTCACAATCACACACAGACTCACAAAAAAACTACACTACTACACTACTACACTACTACGTTACTACATAACGACACTCACATACACACAACCACATTTTACCAAAGTGTAGTACTGTACTGCTGTAGTTAATGGCTGAAAAGCAGGACAGAGTGCTTGACATACTCCGGATACACATACAAATACTTTTCCAGGGATGGAATCTGGGTCTGTTTTGTGGATAATGTAAATTTGTGTGTTTCATGTAATGTGTCTATCAGCAATTTCATGGAATGATCAGTGTATACTGTATATGTAGGAGGGTCACTTTGTCCATGATGGTGGGAGGATATAAACTCTGCACTGAGATGAGAGGAGCACATGGAGGCAAACAGACATGAGAGAAGAAGAAGAAATAGAGGGAGAGAACGAGAGGAGAGGAGGAGAGAAGAAGAAGAAGAAGAAGAGAAAGAGAGAGATGTGGCACAACAGGTGGTACATACTGCCAGGTGGGTCCCAGGGGCGTGGCGAGGGTGGCTCCGCTATTAGACAGCACACACAAGAGGGAGGTGGGCAAAACATTAGCAGTGGGCATTGAAATCAGGAGAAAGGGAAGACAGAAGAGACTCAAGAAGGATAAGGCTGGTGATACTCAAAATTTTCTTATTGTCAATAAATCGTATGAAAAGACCAAAACTAACAATGTGTTGATCCAACTACTGTAACAAGTATCGTCTGTGTATCCAGAGCCTGATATATCTTATTCCTCTGTGCCATAGAGCTCCATTGTTGTCAAAAAACTATTAAAAACACATAAGTGAGTCACACTGTTACCCTGGGTGATATGTTCCTTCATTATCATGAACACACACACTGTAGTTTATTATGATGCAATCCCACATACACCGTCCTGCTGCTGTCATTAGAACACCAAATGTGTATTAATCCGCAGCTGAAAATAGTCCCGGACAAATGCAATTTCTCCTATTTGAGTAACATTTACCAAAAACTACAGTGCCCAGCTGTTTTATGAAATACTTACTTATACTACTAAATACTTTTTAAAGCATTACGTCCTCAGTTGGAACAAAGGGGCAGGGTATGGAAATCTGAAAGTATTGAGAGATGGACTAACACATTGTTGGATCTGGTCTTTTCATGGGATTTGTTGACAATAACAAAAATATAGAATAATGCCAGCCTTCTCCTTTAAAAAGAGAGAGAAAAAGAGTGTGAGACATCAAAATGCAACATAAACATAAGGAAAGCACATGTTAAGTGCTGTGAGAGAGCAGGGTGACAGAGAGAGACAGACAAAAACACATAGAGACAGGCAAACAGCGAAGCTAAACAGACAAGATCAGACAGGTGAAACAGGAATGACGGACAGAAAAATCATCTTGACATGATATTCATATGGAGCAGACAAGAGCAGCTACTGTAACTCACAAAATGACAGTAAAAAAGTAAAATATTTAAACATGGATGACAATAAGTGAAATTCATAAAAATGTAAGGATTACTGCAGTTACGCAGAAACTCAGCTGTTAGATTAGATTCTATTGTAGGTGGGTGTGAATATTGTATGAAATATAAAAAGATGAATGGTAATAATGAGTTTTATGATAAATATTATTAGTGAGGTAAACCAAATACATTTAAAAATAGCATCCTTTGGATTTCCAAGAAAGTCAACTTACATTTACAATAATTTACCTTATGTTGTATTTACATGATCAGGTTAGTCTGTTGAAGGTCAATATTTACAGATACTGTAATCTGTAAATACAGCATCTAGTTTCTATTTTAATGCAAAACACAAAATGACTGAATGAACTGTATCATTTGAATTGTCTGACTAGGACAGTTAAATATCAGGAATTGTGGATGACAACATTACAAACACTGTGGATCTCTACTTTCAAGCAATATTTTTGTACCCGTATTGATTTCTTTTCTTCCACAGAATTCCTTTTTGTGCTAGCTTTACTGTATGTCAACACTGCCAGATGCAATATTCATTAAAAATATAGTTGGAGCCATTAATTCTCTTCCCTAAATGACTCAGAAATATGTTTAGGTGGTTTCTTTCTGAGAGTTAGATAAGAAAATGAATATCACTCTCGTGTGTGTGGGTTAAGTACTGAGCTAGAGCCAGGAGATGGTTAGCTTAGCTTAGCATAAAGACTGGAAGCACAGGGAAACAGCTAGCTAGCCTGGCTCGGTCCAAAGTTAAAAAACACACCAACCAACACCTCTAAAGCTCACTAATTAAAACATTATATGTCATTTCTTTAATCCCTACACAAACAGAAACAGGAGTTACGTGTTAGAAGTATTGTTTTTTTTTTTTTACTGCTTCTTATGGTAAGCTAGCTCCATACTACACAGAGACATGCGTATGGTATCGATCTTCTCAGGTTACTCTTGGAAAGACAGGAAATAAGCGTATTTCTCTAAATGCTGAACTATTCTGTTAAGAAAAGATCATTCTGAAGATAGTAAAACAGCACTGAGGCTTACAGACTCATCTAGTAGACTATTCTGCAAAATATACACGGTGTATCTATCGTGTTGGAGGAGAACTGTTTAAAACAGCATGTTTGTAAAATACATTTTGAGCTCGTCATAATTCAAGAACAATCACTGCAGCTCAACTGGTCATTCAATATCCAAATATTAAATATTCCTGCCTTCTTTTGTAAATGAGTAAAACTTGGCACAATGTTAAATCAGCATATGACATGACGTGGTGTGGCACCACCTGGGTGGGGAAAGAGATTTTAGGTTTTGCACTGGTTGTTTTTCTGCTAATGAAGTTGGTCATGATCAAAGGCAGGTGGTATTATAGAGAAATCATAAAGTAGCAAGCAGGTTTCCATAGTCACAGATAATTATGTCCCTGGCTAACATGATAGCTTTTCTCTGTTTGTATGCAGCAGTAATTAAACAACTTTCTTATTCTATTAATCAACGGATCTATGTTGTCCACTTTGCCGAGTCCATCTCCGGGTCAGCAGGTATCCACAGTGTCTGCATTTTCCAAACCTGATATTGTCACAAGAATGCAGCTCAAATAAAACAACTGTGGATGAGCCAAAGAGATCTTCTCTGTGAGCAGTAAAACAAGAGGCGTGGCATCATGAGCACTGAAGAGCTTACGTAGTACTCTGCATTGAGTCGTGGCAGAGAAGCTGCTCTGCAGTGGCCTTCCAGGCTTGGATATCCCTCTGTGTCTGAAATGTTCTCCACCGGCTTCAGTTCAACCAGTTCCTGAAAAAGAAAAAGAAAAAGAAGAAAAAGTAGTATGTAAGAAGGCAACACAGATGGCACAGACAGACAACATTTAGATGATGAAGTTTTTCTTGGTGTCGGTGTACCTGAGGTCTGGTGGAATATGGCACATCCTCTGACTGGCCTCTCTGTAGTTTCCTTCGGCCTTTGGGCCTCTGTGCTGCCTGAGAAACATCTCCGGACTGGGAATGTTTTATGGCACTCCTCTGGTTTAGTCTGTATAAGAACACACGAGAGGTCCGACTGTAATATTGGCAGCTAATCAGTGATACGATATAAACTGAGGAAATACCTTTTTTTTAATAACCAAGGATTGTGTATGGTTTTTCTTTATAGAACCATCTCTCAGTGTCTTTTAGAGCTGCAACGATTAGTTGATTCACTGATTAGTCAATAGACAGAAAATGAATCAGCGACTATTTTAATAATCAAATAATCCTTTATGTGATATTTTTAAGCAAAAAAACCAAACATTTTATGGTTCCAAGGTCTCAGATGTGAGAATCTTCAGCTTTTCTTGGTCTTACATTCTAGTTAATTGAATATCTTTGGCTTTTGGATTGCTGGTTGGACAAAACAATTTTGATTGTGTCACCTTGGGCTCTAGGAAATTGGGATGGGCATTTTTCACTGTATTCTGATGCTATAAAGACCAAACATTGAATTGAGTAATCAAGGACATAATCGTTGTCTTGTACTTGAAGGTGATATAACAATATCAATGAAACAACAGCTCCACCTGTGTTGTGGATATATTATGTTTCTACTGTTTATGACAGAGAAGACAGTCACTTACATTGTGTCCCTGTTAGCTGAGGCGGCGGCGGTGGTGGGGGTGGTGGTAGCGGGCAGTGCCTCTGGCTTTGCTTGTGGCTCAGGCTGGGGTGGGAGGGGCTGTTTGGGGCTGGACATCGGTGGTTCTACCTCCATTATGTGAGTGAGGGGCAGCACGGGACGGAACAACGCCCCCAGTTTACTCTGCAGGACAGATCAACAGCAAATGTCTTAAATTACATCGACAATTTGATTCAGGTAGCAGCATAAAGAAGTGCATACACACTGAAAGATCAGTTTATATGAAGGTCAAACGTGGTTGTACTTTGTTAATAAATAACAAATGAATAAAAATCATCTTTCTTATTATTTGTATTTAGTCTCATATTTAGCCTTCACAACTTATTTAGCTTAAAACAGTGACATAAGTGTAAGACTTAACTGAATCTCTTGCTATTAATTGCTATTGATTTATATATACAGCAAGTGAAATGACATCACCCCATTGGCAGATTTATTTTAAATGTTCTTTTTCTGTATTGTGAGATACACACTGTTCTGACTACCACAAGGTAAAAAAATACAATACTAGAAGCAATGAAAATATTATTTAATTTCTTAAAATGTGCAGGTATCAAGAAAATCCTAATAAAAATGACTTCAGGATTTCATGAAACTAAGAAAATCTGGCCACAACAAAGCTTGAGTTTGATATAAGGAATAACACGTTGGTTAATGATGCTAAAAAAAGAGGTTATTTGTCTTTGAATTCAACTCAGTTCAGGAGTTAGTGTCTTAAGACAAGACTAAAAAGAATGAGCTGAAAACTTTGACTGAAATTGACACCTGATGCATAAATGTCACGGGGTTACGTTGTGTTTAGTCAGCACTAGAAAATTATTTTATACACAAAACGATTCCAACTAGGTTTTTAAATCCAAATATAGGATTATCCCTGTCACGAAGATATGAGTTTTCTCCTGCCTCAGATCTTTGCATGGACTTTTTTGTTTTTACAACATGCTGTACCGGAGGTCCCCCTGAAGAATGCTGCTGCTGGAGTCTCTTGGCACGATTCTGCTTATAGTAGTCAAAGATCATCAGAGCTGCGTAGACTTTCCCCACAGTCAGCTCATTGTCTAGAGGAGGAAAGAGCAGAGTGAGAGGCAGTTCCTCCATGTGGGCAGTAGATGGCGCCAGATGAGCAACAAAGCACACCTCAGAGAGGGGGACATGCACAGTATGTGTCTGGTCAGCTGTACTGTCATGTTTACTAGAAAAACAGTATGCAAAGGACCTCACTGTAAACATTCTACATCTTATTAAGTCATTTGTGTGGTGTCTATTAGTGCTTGTCTATTATTGAACCAAAGTGTTTCAACTTGTTTTCTTGAATTTTCTATATATGTATGTTGAAAGAAAATTGAATGTAAATGCACTAACATCAAGAAATATATATAATATATATATAATATTCGCAGATGAGTATTTTGCTTTTTCATGTTGTTTATTTGTCACATCACCGGTGTGTTTTTAAGGCCTTTCCCAAACAATTATCATCTATCATTGCAACCTAAAAGTCTTGTTTCTTAACCAGGTCAAAAACATGCCAGTGTTGGATGATTATTTCAACTCCTTTCTGATACAAATCAAATAGTTTCAAGAAATATCTATGAATGAGTGTCAGGTGACAAGCAAGTAAACCAAACAGAACTGTGGCTCACATTTATGTGGCGTCACCAGCAGGTCGACGGTCTTCTGCGACAGGTTGGGCCAGACTCGGTTTAACTCCCTCTTCAGGTCAGCATCACACAAGTGCTGCGCCAGGACCCCTGGGGACGAGCCCACAAACATGTCACATCAAATCTGCATCAGAGCGATCACCGCCATTCACATTAACATCAGAGCCGTCAGTCCGGCCGCAAGGGATTCTGGATTTTGTAGTTTTAGTCTCTCACCAGATGCCAGTTTGATCTCCAGGGCCGTGCGAATCAGGGCCATCAGTGTGGAGGTGAACTGCACCGTGTTGTCATCCGCAATGGGCATGTTCATCTTCACCAATCGCTGGGAGGGATGGAAACAAAGAGGAGGAGCCATGAACCAGCAACAAACAATCAACAGCTCAGGGAAAGGAGGCTAGATTAAAGATGTAACTTCAAGCCAAATTAAAGGATAGTTGTTTCAAACTTTAGCTTTGTGTAGTACTAATAATGAATATTTGTTTGTATTGTTTCAGTCCAGCATACAGAGGAACCTGACAGGTAAAATAACTGGTGAAGAACCTCCACAGTTACATGTTAGGGCTGCAACCGTAGACTGTGCATAAAGATGGACATGACAGCTAGCCAAAAGTGAAGCCAAAACATCTCGATCGCCCCCTGGTGCCTGGCTGCAGTATAGGTTATAAATCCTGCCCCCTCCATGTTAGCGGATGGGACATGGGCCAAACTGAAAAGTCAAAGTACACGATAAATACATTTTTGGTTTCTGTCATTTTAGGTAGTTCTTATCACACTGATGTTTGTTCAAGTGTTCATTTTTCTGATAAGTTTGGTTTTAATTAGTTATTTGATGCTATAAAAAGGGGGTGTCACGTCATGATTGACAACTGTGAGTGTGCTTGCGATTGGTTCAGGCGGGTGTATGGGCGCCCGTATCCGGAATATTTTGGCTTCATTTTTGTACAGTGGGATGAAGTGGAGACGCGTCGTCCACCTTATCAGAAAATAGTTAAAGATGCCCATCGCAATTTTCAGGTGTCTTGTTTTGTCTGACCAATGGTCCAAAACCCAAAGATATTTAATTTCACAATATGAAACAGAGAAAAACATCAAATTCTCACAACTGAGAAGCTGGAACCAGTGAATGTTTGGCATTTTTGTTTGTTAAATGACCTAATCATTTAGGAATATTGTTGTCAATTCATTTTCTGCCAAACTATTACTCGATTAGTCAATAAATTATTTCAGTCCATGCAAAAAGCCTGTGTGCCCCAGCATACACACTAACCAGATGAATGCAGGGAGCTCAGTGCTGTTTATGGCTGCTGCTGTTGCTATGAGACGGTTGCAAATCCACCGGAAGCGTAGCGCACTTCTGCTAAAAGCTTAAACATGATTAACTTGTGATGTGAACATGCTAAGCTCTCACTGCTGCTGGGAACATGCAGCAGCACGTCTTCATTCTGAAAATAATGACTCAGAGGCCTGAGGAGGGAAGAGAGGTCGCTGGTGGACACACGGCTCTGGAGTGAGAGTTTGACTAAACTAAACTATCCATCAAACTGTTACTGTACTTACGACACTGCAGAATATATGTTCACATTTTTTCAAGTCTATCTTAATTCATTCCCTGCATGCCATATGTATAGTGCAAGAGTTATTGGTTGCTGTAATCATTCCTCCTCTCCATACTGGCCGTAAAGATATCCCACAGTAATGCGACTACACTGTAAAAAATGGATTGCATTCTAAATTGCAGCTAAAGCTAATAAGAGGCTTTATCAGTCTGGATTAGACAAATAAAGTGGGTATCTTATCATGGCAATCATGTGCAGGTTTATTGGCAGTGTTTGAAAGATCCCTAAATTCAGCGGTCTTGCTAACTCAGACTGCTGAATCCTCATATTAGTGTCAGCTGACCTGACGAGGACTATTTCTTAAAGCCTGGATCACTTCACAACCAGTATGGAGAGGAGGAAAAATGACGGCCACCAATAATTAGTTTAATGTGCATATGGGCATATGAGTCTAGTAAGACAGACTTGGAAATAATCTGAACCTATCGTTTTTTAACACGTGTCTCTGTGTCTGTGACTTGAAACAAGAAAGAATAAGTCACTGTACTAGAGTGTAGGAAAATTAAACCTGATTTGGTTTTAGAATATTTGCTGAAACTACAAGTTGATTCATCGATGAGTCAAATAACTAATTGACAACAATTTTGATAAAGATTCAAAGTTTAAGTCATTTATCAAGCAAAAAGGTTTTAGCTTCTCCAATGTGAGGATTTGCTGCTTTGTTTCTGTTTTCAATTCTAAATTAATTTCTATAAATTGAATAGAACTGTTTTTTTAAATGAGACCTTGAGCTCTATTTTCTGACTCAGTTTATAGACTAAATGATGAATTGGTTAATTTAAAACCAAAGTTATAACAGTTACTGGCAGCCCTACGTTGCAGTGTACTGTTTAGTACTAAAATACAGTAGTTATTAGAAACAATTACTAGGCAGCACGGGGGCTCAATTATTATTAATTAATCAGTATTTCTACAGTAGGTTATGACACTTAAAATTCATCAGGCATTAATTGTCAAAAGTAGAAACTGATCAGCATAAATCCACGCCATGCAGGGCTTCTGGATCAATGATTCAATGATGATCAAATGATTCATACACACATGCATGTTTGAATTAGTACACCACATTCACAGTGAGGCTGGAGGGGCGGTAGAGGCATGTACTGGATATAGAACTTCAAATTAAAAGAAGAAAAAAAAAGAAATGAAAGGCAAAAGCAAAAACCATCAGAAACATCAGAAGCATTTGTAGAAAAAGAAAAACTGCAGCTGATGGTTCCCATTTTCTTCAAGCAGAGATAAGGAAAAGGAGAAAGTATATTCACTCTGGGAGGATAACAATACAGATGAAGGGATGGAGAGATGAGAGGCAGGGAACAGGAGGAGGAGGAGGGGGAGTCAACTGGAAAGAATCTACGCATGTGAAGTCTTGTATCTTTTTCCCAGAAACAGAGCAAAAGAATGGCAACTGCAGAGAAGAGCATCAAACAAATAAAGAAACACATCATCAAAAAGCATATATGCAGAGGACACATGCTTGCAGACAAAGACTTAACGCGCGCACACACACACACACACACACACACACACACACACACACACACCTACACACACACAGGTGCAGAGAGTGAAGTTCAAGGAAGGAGAAAAAAGGATGCAAATCCCTTGAGAGGGTGAAAGAAAGATCATTCAAAAGAGAGTGAAGCTTAGCCTGAAGACAGAACATAAACTGGAAACGAGAGGGTAACAGGGACAACTGTGACTGTCAGGGAAAGATGTGTTCATTAGGAAGGGAGGTTAACAAGGACCGCGATCAACTGCAAAGTAGTGGGAGGGGAAAAAATAAAAAAACAGAGATGGGGGGAAAAAATGCTAGCCTTGCTCTCAAGTGCGCTGCTGCTCTCTGTGTCTTTGTTCATGTCTTTCTCTGTCGATTCACAAAAACAGGAGTTATATTTGGAGATGTGACCACGTCAGACCCAGACATTTTTAACTGGGGCAAGGGCAGGGCTGCTTTAAATGTGATTCATTTCGACAGCTGTGCATGCACTGGAACCACTCACATAAAGTCTGCATGCTAAGAGGTAAGCAGCTCCCACAGGGACTACCTGAGGATTGTTGAGCTTTATGCTTGACTCCCACTTCACTAGTGTACACGTCTTACATATAATCATGGGATAAATGTGCCAGGTTCTCCTTCATGCAAGTCAGCACAGGAGCTGATGAGAAGATGGTAAAGAGTTCTTAAATGTCCCATCTTGCAGTGATGAGAAATAATTCCCGATTAGCATCTCAATCTAGATGGGATCCTGAACTAAATCACTTGTTCCTTTGCCAAACATCACACTTAATTTCATACGTTTTTGATATATCCCGGTACGGATGGCCACTAGGGGGCAAAAGAACTCCAAAACAAGTTGATGTGTTAGCGAACAGCTATTTTCACATCCAGCAGAAAAATGCAACTTTCATTTACAGTTAAGTTTCTATTTCATGTTAAAAATCTGTCCAGCATTCAGTCCTCCTACATTAGCCCCATTTTGCGACTTCAGCGTTCCGTATGTTACACCATGATTCAGTAGCATGGTGTTCCCGACACAAACCTTAGGGGAAACAAGACTAACGTTAGCATTCTGCACTAACATCAGAATGCTAACGTGCTCATAATGACAATGTAAACATGTTGATATTTAGAAGGTAATATTTACCATGTTCAAGATCATAGTGTAGGGTGTTAGCATGCTAACATGCTAAATAGCACTAAACACAAACTACATCTGAGGCTGATGAGAACGTCAGTTCTTATCGAACAGTGGTAATTCTGCAAATATTTGGTCAGAAACCAAAGTATTGTACAGTCACATCTTGACCTGATGATAGCAGTATAAAAAGTTAAGGGATGGACAAAGAAATCCATTAAATAATTGTCGAGACATTTCACTCTGAACCAAATATGTCCACCTCATGGTGGCACTAGAGTAAAAGTCAGGGGATCACCATAGTCAATAGCATTCATCCTCTGGGGACCATGAATGTCATGAATGGCAATTTATCCAGACATTGCCATCCCTAAACCTCTGCCCACTCTGCTTAGTGTGGCAGAAAATCAATCATGTTCTTTTTTTTACCAGTTATCCAGTGGGTTGCATCTTCAAAGGTATTTTCTTGCTCTCACAGTTGACTACAGTCTGCCCAGAATAATAAAATAACTGTCCGAGACCAACATTTTGAATCCACTCTGCTCCTCGATCCTCTTCACTGGATGTTTAAGTCCACTGCATGAGCCTAGGCCAGAGCAGTGCCTGGCACAATCTGTGGAAACATTGGTTTCGCCCCAGGCAAATATTTTATAATTTCAAGCAGACTATAGACATCTGTGAGATCACAAAAAACATTTGAAGATGCAACCTGGTGCTGAATAGCAGGTACAAAAATAAAGATTTTTACCCCTAAGGTTGGCAAATCACAGAGTAACGTACAGTCCTAAAGTCATAAATGGGGCTAGGTCTCTACCAGTTCCTGAGAAAAATATTTGTCTCTTTAGCTGCTATGTTCCACTTTCTTGTTTGCTGAAAACAGCTGCTGGTTCTGTGGACGGGGTTGATGAGAGCGCAGAGACTGCTGAAAAACCAAAACTATGAGCAAAAAGGGCCTAAAAAGTTCAGTAGAGCTGCAGAGTTAATTCTCTCTGGGTTCAACATAACAAGCGACCCCTTTCACATCATACGTGGTCATTTGTTTCAATATTAATATAAAGCGTATTTATCACTGCAGCTACCAAACAGACAAACAAAAGAGACTGAAAACATAACGTCTTTGGCCGAATTAATAAATAACTTGGGATTTTCTTTTCATTGATTTTCTATCACCAGATGGTGCTGTCATTTTCATAACCAACACTCTTATTTTCGCACTGAGATGACTTTGTGGAGATACGTCACATATTGTTGTTTTGCTTAGCTCTGATCTATTTTTATTTATAAGTCTCTTCAATAGATGAAAAGAGCGTACAACAAACCCTCACAGAGCAGGACAAGGCCACAGAGCTTCACAGATGAACAGAAAGAACAACACAACAGCAGGCCAGAAGATACCAACTGCAGCACAGTGACAGAAGCCTGAAGATGTTTGACAGGTGGAAGCAGGGAACCAGCAGTGACTGCAAAAGGAGGGGAGCAGAGGAGGAAGGAGTAATTCTACCTTATAGGCGACTCTGGGGGGACATTTCTTTCCCAAACCTAGCGGAGGGGACATGTCGCGAAGCATCTCGTACATATCGAGGTATTTCATGCGGCCGCTTCCCGGGGGAAAGATGGTAGGAGGCCATGGAAGGAGGAATGAAGATTTCCCAGGTGAGGAGGAGTAGGGGTTAAACGTGGTAGGGGAAGTTACATCATCACAGACAGTGGCAAAATCCAAAAGAGAGAATGGGAGGGGAAAAAAAGAGGAAAAGACAGAAATCCTTGTTAATAAGATTTCCAGGATATCATGATCTGGAATGCCATCCTAGCTGGATTTAAGCATTCAGGAATGGATCCCAGAGGAGGAAGGAGGAGAGGATGATCCAGAGGACTCCCTGTGTAGAGATGCTGGATGGAGGGATACTCGTGGAAGATATGCATTTGGGAATGAGAGTGCATTTTATGTTAAAGGTTTACTAGACCAAAAGTCTATCTTTGGATTATCAAACATTCATCACCTGTAGGCTTGAAAGGTGGCTCTGAAAGGTTTGTAGCTTGGATTCACAGTCCTTAACAATGGATTCCAATGGCAACCCAGTCTCAAAGCATAACAAGTATCAAAACGTGCATAGAAATAGGTTGTTTTCATTTTCAAACTTGTAGTCTTCAACGCCAGCCGATGTTGCCTCAAGTGACATCACTTGAGGCAATTTATCTGATTTCAAACAGCTCCCTCTGGAGCCACAAAAGGTTTTATACACCTTTTTTCACATATGCAGTAGTGCTCCCCAAGACCTGGAAACAGACTAAAATCGAGTTCCCCTTTAATACATCCATGGAAAAAAGTCCTTCACACAGTTCTGAAAGGACGTTTTTGGAACATACTGAACATATGGATCAACAGGGGAGAAGTGGATTATGCTGAAGTATTGGTTTAAGATTTTTCTGTGGATGTTTTGATGTTTTCTTTCTGTCCTTTTTCTGCGTCATTGGAATCCATTACAATCCAAACGGACTACAGTGATTGGTCCTTCTCAAAGGAGCAGCTACAGACTTTGCCAACCCACCTTTCAAGGGGGAGTCAAAAGATAGCTTTTCAGTGGAGTATTCCTTTAAGATGCCCTCTGTTTCAGCATGCTAAGAGACATTAGCAGTAACCAAAGTGGAAACAAAGCGCACAATGCTCTCTCTTCACTGCCCACTCTTCTTTCACTCCTGTGTTTAGAAGCAGGAAAATATCATAGACATCGCATCTGATGCCTTTTGTTTGAGCCTGACTTGCGGCATTGTTTCCTGCACTCGCCATGGTTACCTGCCAGCTGGTTAGTGGAGGATTGATGCATGTTTTGTATGCATGTGTGGTCGGGTCATTCTCTGGCACCGCAGGGAATGAGAACAGACATTCACAGTCCGAAACCATCACATCCCTTTGAAAACAAAAGGACTGTGTGGGAGTGCAAACCTTATAAGCCACCCTGTTAGGGCACTTCTTCCCCAGGCCCAGGGGAGGCGAGATAAAACGCAACAATTTGTACATATCCTGATAGCATATCCTCCCGCTGAAAAACATAAGACATGTTCAATAGGTTAGGTCACAGGTTATTTCCTTACATCTCTCTATAATCATCTGTTATCACTTAGAGGGCATTAACATTTCCATAAATGTAGCAGCACAAAGAATACAATCCACTCAGGGCTCTTTAGTTTCAGTTTGTATTTTTCTGTCTAAATCTGTGAATTTGTTGGTGTTTATTTTGACAATTAACAGATTACATTTTCTGCTTATTTTGTTTCTTACTTAGAGAAAGAAAGAGTTTCTGACACAATCTCTGGCTCTTCTGTGTTTTCTCCCAATTACATCACATTTTCTTTTTACTTAGACCTCAGAGTCGTAGCCAGGATTTTAGCAATGCTGAGGTCAGCAGTCGCTTTTAGAAATAGATTTGTAAAGAATTCACTGCCACACTGTCTGTGGAGAAATACTAAATCCTTTATTTATGATTTGTTTTTAGCTCACTTTAAAGTAGTAAGAAGTAGTAAAGAAGTCTAAAAATGCTGGAATCAGAATTTTAAATAACAATGTGCATTTTTAATTGTAGAATGTAAACTTCACCTTAAAACCCTAAATTCCCAGAAAAAAAACACCAACAAGGAAATGGCTACGGCCCTGTGTTTACTGTAAACTGAAGTGGTCATTTTCTTCATGCAGCAGAAAACATAACAACTTTTGGACGTGTAAGGGATATGAAATGGTGAAATCAGTTTAAACAGACCTGCTCCTTTGAAAAAAATCAGTGAAAACAAATAAAATATAGCCCTTGCTGCAACCTGACATAAAAATGAGTTAAAGCAGTTGAAAATATACTGAGTGTTACTGTCGGCACTTCTCTGAGCTAATTTATATTCAAAGGAATAAATAATAATTCCTCCCCCGTAATGTCTGTCAGGAGATGGCAATTTCATATTTCACATCTCACACCTCTCCTGGAGTCCTGACTCACAGACAAGGCTTCTGTGAAGCCTTCTTTAAAACCTAATGAGCCTTACATAATCTGAGACAGATTATGCCTCACACTGTCTCACTCAGAATTTATATTGTGCTTTAGTCAAGTTAAACAGTGTCGGTGTAAGGGGCAGAGAGGGTGCTGACATAAACCTGTACACCCCCGTTGGAGGGATAGAAATATTTCTCTTCACACCACAGTGACAGGCTGAGGAGCTTTGCCGCCCGCTGGTTTAGCGGCAAAGAGGGCTGAGTGGACGCCAAGCGGAACGCTGGATTTACATGCATCAGTCCGGCCGACAGGGGGCTCGTCACCAGCCTCAGCCAACTCTGGGCTCAGGCTTAATGTCATTCACCCGCCGCTGCTAAGATGGGATTTTTCCAGCTCCACGTCACAGACTCATCCTGCTGGAACTCAAAATTGGGGGACTATACTGGAGCTGTACCAGTCAAACATCAGCAGAAGCACTCACCAGGCAGCAGGGTCATACTCTGCCCACACGCGGATGAATTCATCAAGGTGATGAGGCCCCAGGATGGAGGCGTCCCTGGTCAGATACTCAAAGTTGTCCATGATGACAGCGACAAATAGGTTCAACATCTAGTAAATGAAAACACAATAACTTAACATAAATATTTCTTTTTACGCAAACAAAAATCTAATTATCAAATTTCAATCTGAAAAGAAAGATTAGATAATAAGTTTCCTATTGATTGAAGCTATTACCTTATACTTATTATGTAATGTTAGTAACCATCTTGGTGATTTTGCATGCTTTTAGCCCCAAAACTGCAAACTATATATTTTATATTACTGTTACCATTTTGCAAACCCTCCAATTTTAGATTAATTTCCTACATGTAACATATCTCTTCAGAATTGACTCTGCTTGCAGCTGGACTGACAACACCACTTTGCTATTGCAGGCAACAATTAGGGCTCATAGTTTTTCTTTATTTTTGGGGTTTAATTTAAAACCAATCCATTAATGTATTTGTTTATTTAAAAAAATGTGTGAAAATTGTATTAAATAAAAAACAATACAAAAATCTAGTTGAAAATCTAAATATACCTTTAGCAATTTAATTGTTTACTGTTACTTGAAGGGATTTTCTCATATAACCAGCAGCATTTTCTTCCCATTTTTCTCTTTGCTCTCTGTAACTGTCTGCATTTTCTGTGCTCGGCGCAAGAAGACCTTGTTTACTATAAACTGCAAATAGGGTCGTCTCACTGCAGGAAGTATGACAACTTCTGGGTTCATGGGAGTGTAAAATCTGTGTGAAAATAACTTCAAACCAACCTGCTCTTTTTAAGAAATCTGAGTATCTTTTTATCACTAAAAACAAAAATGATGAGCATTAGTTACAATGATCTAAGTCTGAGGAACTTCACCGGAGTTCCAGCTAGTAGTTTATAGGCTAACGCATAAAAAACCACCAGACTTGAGATCAGATGGGACGGCCGTCTGTGTTTCTTCATACTGACCAGGAAGGAGCAGAGGAAGATGAAGGAGACAAAGTAAAAGTAGGCAAAGTCACTTCCACACTCCTTCCCCGCAGTTCCTGAGAGCTTATCACACGGCCGGTTGCTGAGACACGCTAACATGATCTCATGCCACGCCTCGCCTGTCGCACTCCTGAAACACACACAAATCAGGGTAAAGGCACACACACACATAGTATGTACACAAAGTGAATGTTTAACACTGCTCAACAGTGACAAGAGCAGAGATTAGTGTTATCAGGAGGTACTGGATTATTTGTGGTAGCAGAATGTTTAGAATATGGAAGCAGGATTACCTGAAGAGAAGGGTCAAGGCCTGGAAAAAGGTCTGGAAGTTGTTGTGGTGATTTATTGCGGTCTCCTCAATCAGCTCGATGTTTCCAAACACCTGAGGCAGCAGGAGAGCAGGTGGTGTTTATTGAATACAAACCCCCAAATTTAAACTCTACTGTTATAATGAACTACTGTAGCACAGAGACTACAACAGAGTTCTGGCCGGTTCTCAAACTGAGACCCAAACAGGGCCCATACCCACGTCTTTAAAGGCCCTGGAAACTTATTTCCTCAACCAGCTTTTTACTTTGAGTGATAGGTCCTACATCCAGATTTCTGCATTTATTTTTTTCTCTGTGCTTTTCTCGCTGGTTTGAAGTGGGCGTGAAAAACATGATGTCACGTACTTCTGTGCACCAATCAGGATTTAGCAACTTTGAATCAGAATCTGATGATAGCTGGTGGGTTGTTTGGCTACTGTCATTCAAATCTGATAAAACCATTATCAGAGTTTTTCACTATTAAACTCTTAAATAATACCTAAGCATGTTTTTTATCAAACTTTTAAATTTGATTGTTGCTTATTTAGTCATGACGATGTAATGTTACAGTATAGAAGCCAACTTAACCCACTGGTCCCAAATTTGAGAGCCGAACCCAACCCGAGACTTGAAGTTTCTGGTTGGGTTAGGGCCACTGTGTCGCAGGTATAAAAACTCTACTCTACAGATATAATGTCATACAGGAAGGTATCCAAGAAAGTTTTTATAGAAAAACATTCACATCAATGTGACAAAGATATACATGTGTATGAGCACGCACGTGTGCACAAAAAGTTTTTCCCATTACATTCAATTTTCATTTTGCATTTTATCATAAATATTTTTTTCATTGTCTTTATTTGTCTTTTATAGTATACAATGGACTAATACCGTATGTTATACATACCACTTTTTTTAATTGTTGTCTATGGTAGCCTCTGTACAAACTGCTTTGGCAGCACTGTACTGTCACATGTCGTGACAATAAAGTAAAAAGAGAGAATTTCCTTCTTGTTTTTCTGAATAAATGAGAAATAAAAAATTAAATCTATATTTGTTATCTGTAATTAGCTGTCACTAGGGTAAGTATATTCTTTGTCAACATGTTTTTCATGTCAATAAATCTTCATTGATTTGAAGTGAAAGTGAATGGCAAGAGGGACTGAGAGTGAATAACTGCCACAACTTGTGATGTCCCACTGTGAGTCCAGTAAAACAACCCAGAGGTCTCTTTTCAAATATTTATTTGCCCCTCGGCGTGTCCATCCTGCCAGCCTATAAACCCTGGCTGCTGGGCCCAGGAGACCTCTGACAGCAGTCAAATATGGATGTTGCATCTTGACCCTGCACTACATCAGCAACTGACTTTTTTGGCACGGACACAATGACAATCTTATATATAAGAGGAATAAAAAGTAGGTACACCTTTATATCAGCTATGTCTAAAAAATGGAACAAATCCACTTATTACAACATTATGCAATCCAAGGCAGTAGCCATGCAATACATACTTGATTTTTGAAATGTATCATATTATATTTTCATTGAAACTGTGTCAGAGATGTGTCAATTCAGTGCTATGGTAATTTTAGAGGCAGATGTTTGGGGGTGTTGTACTAGAGGACACAATACAAAACATCTCACAATTAATGCAAAACCCCGAAAGGTTTGAAGAATGTGATCATTATAAGGTTTACAAAGGTACAGTAGTGGTTATTGCAGGGTTCTTGTGTTACAGAAGTAACTTATATTGTCCTCCTCCTTTATCTCTCTCTAGAGGAGAGATAGTCTCAGGTATAATAATATGTTGAACAATAAAATCAATACTCACAAAGCTGAAAAAAATAGTCAATTTATGGTGGACACAAATACTAAATTTTTTATGCTTTGGTTTTTGTACGGTATAAATAAACGAGATATAAAGTGTTAATTAAAGAGATTTAGAGGTGCTGGTAGGCAGATTTTTCTTACTTTCTTTCTGAACAGAGTAAGACTAGTTGTTCTTCCAGTCTTTATGCTAAGCTAAGCTCCTGTTGTAGCTTGTAACAGACTAATATGAGAGTGGTATCAATCTTCTCATCTAACACTCGGCAAGAAAGCGAATAAGCACATTTCACCAAAATGTCAAACTATTCCTTTAAGGTACAAAGTTGTGCGGGGGGAGCATTGTTTATCAAAGTTTATATCACAGCCACAGGAAAGCTGTTTCTCATTGGCTAGCAGGTGTCTGTTGAAACACCTGAAAAAAGTTTCAGCCAACAATTAAATCACCTATTACAAATCAGTGCAAAGCCTACATTAAACTCACTAACAACTAAACTTTAACCTCACATAACCACAGTAGCTAACTTGTATCGTGGCATTCTACACTATAATTTTCTTGATTCATGACATGTTGTAATGCATTATTGCCTGCATATTCAAGTAATTCTGGTTCTTATTCTGTCTGATTTGACCGCTGCTCAGGTCACCAAACTCCATGTACTACTAGTTATAATTATAAAGGTGTAAGTTGTCCCACACTAGCACGTGTACCAAAACTAACAGGAGAATCAGGAGGATGTCAACCAAGCACAGTCTGTACACACTCTAGTTTCAGTTCTGAGAAGAGGTTTAATTAGTCAAAATAGGTCAAAACACCTGTGGAGGGGCACACCATGGGTGTGTGGGGACTGCGAGAAACCCACACTTTCTACGACGCATCTGTCACTAAATCATTAGATCCAGACTTCCTTTTGTCCAGCTGCTCATGTCACGACTCACCTGCATTCCAATGATGGCGTAGATGAAGAACAGCATTGCAATGAGCAGGCAGACATACGGCAGAGCCTGAAAACAAACAGAAATACATGTTAAAGAGCACAGACAGATACATGTTACAACAAATATTCCACACATATACTCCTCTCTCTCATACACACACACACACACACACACACACACACACACACGCACATAGAGTACGCGGCCTCTCTTTTGATCCCTCTCTCTTTCTCTGTGCACACACACACACTTACAAATCTGATTCTCCACAGAGGACTAGCGCCCTTGTAAGATTTTACAGTCTTATTTAAGAACTCGAGCAGTCAACCTGACCTGCAGGGTCGATTCTTTTAACCAGCTATTTATATCGCTGCAAGGAGGAGGCGAACATTTGTTGTAATTAAATAGCCACCTTTTAACACTCTGCAGATACTGTCCATTTTCATTGGGCTTAAAAGCTCTCAACACTGACATTAAACCTGCTATAAATTCCCTCGGCTGCGGCCCGGTGCTCCACATTTAACTCAACTTGTCCCAGGGAATTTAGAGAGCAAAGCGGCACTGTGTGAAAATCCGAACTGCTGTCTGCTGAGAGCTATTTAGTTCAATTTTAAGAGAAGTCTGCGGCATTCCTCTGCCTGCTTTTGAGCCCTCTATTCCACTATATTCAGCTATACATTTATTTAACTATAAATCAATCTAATTGACAAACACAATGCTAAAATCGCTCTTGAATAAATCTGCATCTGCATTCTTATTCATTTGTGTCTTTCCTGACTTTTTTCTTTCGTTTCTTTTGTCCCTTTCTGTACAAAGCTTTTCAGTTTTTGTTTTGAAATGTGCTACATAAATCGAGTTTGCTTACATGTTTTGCACGCAAGTCCGGAGGCACGTACTGTTAGTTGGCGTGTTTAGGTTACTGTGTGGGTTTACTCACCTTGAAGGACTGAACGAAGGTCCACAGCAGGATGCGGATGGTGTAGCCCTGCCGGAGCAGCTTGATGAGACGAGCCGCTCTGAACAGCCTCAGGAAACTCAGGTTGAGCATCTTGTCCTGGGAGAGAAAACAGAGACTATGTGAGGTATTATAATATACCCAGGATGAAAGGATTTAAAGCCATACTATGGAACTATGTCCCTTCTTGGTCTGGTATGACCAGTAGCTTATGGTGGTTAATGTTAGCAAACTTTAGGTATTGCTGTGGAAGTGACATAAATGTTTGCTGACTCTATATGACCTTTCTCTACTTGTGCTACTGTCAATGACAGTTGTGGCCACAGTGCCTAAAGTTACATAGGTTCACTTTCAATTAATCTCATGTCATTATCTGCATAACAAATCAAAGTAGATTTAACAGAGAGAAAATACAAATTAACAAGATGGTAAAAATTTCAGGCATACCTTATTCCCTCAAATAAAAACTGGCAGTCAAGTAAAATCCAGGTCTCCAGTAATGGCCAGGGGCATGGTCGACACAAACAAATAAAGGCCGGCCCCAAATACAGGCCGGAGAAAAAAACAAGGGTGGATTAACTCCTGGTGGCTGTCATATTATGTGCATACCGACTACGGTAAGCATAATGTATATTTCCATCGCTTCAATTTAATAAATTCAACAATATAATCATGCTACTTTCAACACTTTGTTTTTCTGGATTACTCATCTAAAGTGTTACTGTCCAATTTCAGTCACTGCTTGCTCTTTTACTTGAGTGATTACATCTCCAAACTGATCTAGAGCGCACAGCTGATAGGTACGTGGTTTGTTTACATGACGTAACAGAAGTGCATATTTAACGGATTCTGTGTAGACAGAGAGCGTCCGATGTTACGCAATACGACGCGATAGTTGGACGCTCGCTTGCAGTTAGGACACGGTGTAATACAAGCCTGCTTCAAATAAAGACCTGGTACCTTCTACAGTTCAGGTAAATAAAGGCTCACTATTTGAGGAAATACGGTAAGTCAAAACTACAAACTCTCGTTGGTTTCCTAAATCCATGCAGCACAGATAGCAAAGGCTGGATCACAAAATCAATGTTTTCATCCTCCTTCCTTTAAAAATTTAATTCACGTTGAAGGGTTTCACTTGTTCTGCAAAAAATGGCTTAACAAGATTTAGACTGTTAGGGTCTTAAAATATTGTTTAACAAGCACAAAACATGCTAGGGGGGATGAGATCATTGTATCTAGTTGCAATACAAACCAGCCAGTTTCAAGGATTTTGTAGAATTAAGTCATTTTTTTTATACCAGTGCACTGATCTTGTCTTAGTTCAAGATTTTAATGCTAACCAAAAAAACTGCATTGGCTTATTAGAAGACTAAACGACTTGTTAAGATGAACATGTTTTTGCAGTGTACATTTTAATGTTAGATCTTATGCAACTGAATGATTGTGTTGCTGTTAAAGTACACATTTCTAACAGTATAATAGGTCTTTTTCTTATATATCATGTCACATTGAGGATTCAGTAGGTGGACACTTTAAACTCAGACTGTGGGAGAGAACAACACACACGGACGGGGGAATTGACAAAATCAGCGGCCAACAAGAAAAGCCACTTACCGTCTAGAGGTGTCAGATGTGACAGAAGGGGCAGAGTGAGGGCACAGGCGCCAGGAGAGACACAGCAGAAGATGGAAACAGCAAAAGAGAAAAAAACAGAGAAGGAAAGCGAGAGAGAGAGAGAAGAGACAGAAAAGAAGACTAATGATCACATGAAAAGAAAGTCACACAAAGAGAGAGACCGACTTTGCCACACAGATAGCAACAGTACTCTGCCTCAGCCCTCCATGTGTTGAATTCAACAGAGGAAACTAAGGCCTTGTTCAGACTGATTTTAGAAAGTCTGGACAGCAAAAACCACGTGAAATGCAATTTTTGCTAATGGGATCCAAGCCACATTTGGAGGTGGTTTGAAATGCGATTCCAATTGAATTTCTACAGATGTGTCTCAGTCTGGACGCTCAAATCAGATTTCAAAGTGTCTTTCGCCTCACGCAACACGACACAAAACGACAACGTCAAATCCAGAGTGACCAAGTGCATCAGAGCGGCTGCATACCATGGATGTATAATAAGAACTGGATACGCCGCCGCTCAGCCTTGTTTCTATTTTTTCCAAAAGGCCACTCACGGTATTACAATGAAAAATTCCCCTGTGGCCGAAAAAGCATTTCCCCCATAGGCCACCATTGTACAAGAAACGTCTGTAAAACTGTTGACAGGACTCAAATTGCAAACAAGGTCAGCAATTGTTTGGAGGGCGAGATGATGGATCTCCATTCCTCATGCTTCCACGTTGAAAAGCCGCGTCACCAGCGTGCGTAGTTACTGATGCCTATGTCGTTACCACAGCAACCCATGCAGGCAGGTTGGTGATGTCTGGACACACAAATCCGATTTGATCTCTTACAAAAAACAGTGCGGACAGTCTGTCTTAAAGATCTGATTTGAGAAACAAATCTGATTTGCCTGCAATCTGAACAAAGCCTAAACTGTAACAGCAGTGTCTCTCCTCCTGTTGCCCTGCGGCTACCTTTGTGTTCTGTATGGATTTGCATGATTTCTTCTTTTTTTTTGCTCGCAGTTTTCTTGGATATGAGGACTGAGACTGTGAGAGCAAAGCGAAGCATGACTTCTACATTCATGATTTTGGAGCTGAAGTGGTTTGTTCAGATTGGTAATGTTAGAAAAAGTAAAAAAGACCCATCTTTTATGAACACAGTTACATGTAAATTAGTGCTGAAATAATTAGTCAATTAATTGTTTAGTTAGTCAAATGACATTGCAACAACTTCAGAAATAAGTAAGTCATGACGGTTTTCTGTTTTTCTCAGTGTTTTTCTGTTTCATTGTTGTAGATTGAACATCTTTGGGCTCTGACAACTTGTGATGGGCTGTTTTCACTTTTTTCTGACTTTTTACAGACTAAACAATTCATCAATCAATCAAAACAATTACGGAGAGACAAATAGATAATAAAAAATAATCATTACTTGCAAACCTAATGTAAATGATATTAGCTGCACATATAAACTCGCATTTGAACTAATTATCAGCTTCTACTTTTCCATTATCACAGCAGCAGCTGTGAGCATGCAGTGAATCCTGATACTCATGTACTAAGTGACCCATAAGAGACTGGTGTGATAGCACTCAGAGGAGCCCGGGATCGCTGCAGCTCTTACCTTAATCTCTGTGACCAAGATGTCTGTGATGCTTCCGAGCACGGTCACAAAGTCAAACACATTCCAGGCTGCTTTCAGGTAGTTCTAGGAGACAAAGACGGCACAGAGAGATTAGTGTGGTTCATTCAAACTTTAAAATGTTCAGCTTCTTTGGTACAGTTCTGGGTGTTGTGATTATTTTTTGTGCCCTTTTACAATGTGACATTTTCAAATGTCTTGTGTCTTGTTTTGTCCAACGATCAGTCCAAAATTCAAAGATATTTTGCCTAAAAAATTACCTCAAAGATCAACTGATTATCAAAATAGTTGCAGATTAATTCTGTCGATCGACTAATCAATTAATCGACCAATTGTTGCAGCTCTAGTTCAAACTTACCACTTCTAAAGCCTTCCTTCATTTTCATATTTCTATAAAAATCATTTAAAACCTTAAACAGGTCACCACCCTTTATTTTCACTCACCCTATTCCTGCCTTTTCATACATCTTATTTAGAGTCAATTAGAGAGTCAATAAAATGCATATTTGATTAACTATGCATGAAAATAACTTACCATAACCTGTGCAGGAATTTTAACCACGTGACATATTTCTGCAAATTGTGTATTTGGTTAAATTTAAAGATTATGCAAAAGTTGCAGGGGTGTACAAAAATGCTCTCATAGATTGAAAAACCTCCCACAAATACACAAAAACATACAAAAATCTAGACATCCCCTTGGGCACACAAACCTACATGTGCATATCCAACGCACACAAATGCTGCCACACTCCCCTGCATAAACTAACTGCTGAGCTGATGCCTGCAGCCTGAATCCCCTCAGACTGGTCAATCATCGAGTCCCTGAGGCCAGAGGCTGCTGCCAGGCCCTGCAGCTGAGGTCTGAAGAGATGCAGCAGCCGAGTGTTTATACCGGCAGATGCGAGCCCATCCGTCTGGGCTTAACAGCTAAACAGGTGGAGGCAAGTGGTGTGTGAGAAAAGCTATTTAATAAATGGGCCTCGTAAATGAAACGGAGCCAGAGATGAAATGCCTCGCTGCAGGCTAGACGGCCCCATGTTGGGGGAGATTTATTCTTTTTGAGCACTCTTCCATTCATCTCTTCTTTTTGCTGCTAGTTTGCCCTCCTCATTCCTGAATTTGAGATGTTACACCTTTTACTTTTAATAATAATAATAAACTTATGGCACCTTTCATACAGGTGGTGTAGCTAAAACTGCTTTACAATAAAAGTGAAGAAACAAGAGAATAAATAAAAGCAGGCAAATTAAAACAAGTGTGAATACTGGGCAATAAAACCAAGCAATCAAATGAATAAAAAAGAAAAGAGGCAGCAAATAGCAACAACAGGTATGCTAAGAACAATAGAATATGTGGAAGATAGTAATAAAACAAAGGAAGAGTGACAGTTAAAGGCGATGCTGAAGAAATACGTTTTCAGTTGTCATTTAAAAATGTTCACAGAGCTTGCATCTCTTAAAGCCTTTGGTAGGGAATTCCATAGTTTTGGTGAGTAGTAGTTAAAGCTGCGGATGTACTTTTACTGCTTTGTGACATGTCATACATCCTCTGCTATACCTTTAATATATACTTTTGCACAAACAAAAATCACATTCCTTCAAACATCCTTCCATGTTTCCCTAAGTTTAGATTATGTGTATCAGTTTCTTCATTAGAAACACTCTAATAGGCTCTAAATACTGACACTAAAGGCCGCAGATCTAAAGATTCTTGCAAACTGTTATTTTAACATTCACAAGGACAGCATTTAATCAACTGAGTACTACAAGCACGGTGAGAGCAGTTTGATGCAGAAGTCGCCCTCAGTCTGATTCTTATGGCTGATTTGCATAACCATGTGTGTAAACAGAAACACAATGCAACAATGAATAATTGTCTAGTGTTTGTTTAGAGGACAGCGCAGCATATGGTCTTGACAGCTCACCAGCGGACCGAAGGCAATAATCTTGAGGAAGCACTCCAGCGTGAAGAGGGCTGTGAAAACGATGTTTAAGTATTTCAGCATGGACTCGTACAGGTCTGGAGCTCCGTAGAACTGAGGACAGAAGGCAAAACACACACCGAATACATTTGGTGAAAGATTTGAAAGAAGAACCACAGTAAGTGTGTAAAATCTGCATCCTTTACACCATTTACACTTAGCCACTTCCGTCTTGGGCAGATCAGATAGTCATGCAAGATAGATAGATGCAACCAAGAGGCACTGCAGACCAATTATATTTGATTGCTCAGACGTACTCTAGCAAGATGTTTAAAAGACGTGCATTTGTCAGTCCCAGCTGCATACACAAATGTTAATCATCTCAAGTGTCAGTAGGCACTGTGTCTTGCCACTGTGATAATGGCAGGTGAATGTTACACTGAAATGATCTGTGTTCGTGTTAGTTGCTGGTCATTGTTAGCCCTACATCCAGGACCACCATACTAATGTCATGGTCCTGGAGGGCTATCTGAATCCCAACATTTCAGCCACTTAGGAATTTATCCAATTTGTTAAGAGGAGAAAGTTGAATATATGAAATTATATTATGATGTATTATTGCAATTTTGTGGTAATATAACTTCTGGCCACCAGGGGAAGCACTGACTGAATGCACTGATGGAGCAGCACTACAGTGGGTAAGCAAGGAAGAAACTTGCGCGATCTTTGCTTTTACATTTGTGTTTCATTTTGGTACCTGACACTCGTCTGACATCAAGTTTTTTTTCCACGTGAAACGTTGCTAAGAAGACTGCTTTTCCTTCACTGAGTTTCATTATTCTTCCTTTAACAAAATGTATGAGTGCCTGAGTGGTTTTCTTCTGATAGCCATCCAGCACAGTCTTGGGTAAAAGCTAGTTAGCTGTTAGCTAGCTAGCTACCTAGCTAAACTATTTTTTAGCTGTCCAAAAACATTAGGCTACTCTATCTTATTTGCTTCTGTTGGTTTTGGCAGTTGACAGACAGCTTTAGGTACATCACTGCCACCTTCTCTCATGGAGTTTTTGTTAGTTTTAATATATTTAAGACATAAAAATGTAAAAAGTTAGTAGTAGTGGTAGTGTGTTACGGCCTACTCAAATTTGCAGTGTGGGAAACAAACGCGGGTACTGGACTGGATTTCTTATCTGGCTATTGGAAACACACATGTGGCTAAGTGTATGTTAAAGTGTATCAACTATATCTAGATTTTAACCCAATATGAGCCACAAAAGCAATTCCACACGTATCCAAAATCACACTTAAGCAGGATATCTGAACAGCCTTTCAAACCGTTTCAAACGTTTTCAGATTTTATACTCACAATCTGACAAAGAGAGGTAAATTAGAAATATTGTAAATGCAGATTATGTAAATGCCCACAGACACCAGGCGAACAGAGCTCCTCTCTGGCACCAGCCTGCGTTACCCAAACTGGCTGTTTCATTCCCTCAGAGATTTTCTCTTCTGAGTAGATGAGTAAAGGAACTGCCAAGACACGAGCACTTCGCTCTGATAGCAGTGAGCACTGTTTGGTAGAAGTGTCACAGGGGTGTGCTGGTGGTGGTGTTTGATTTTTAATTGTTGACCATGTCTGAAGGCCAGACCAGTGTTGTTGCTGTAATTGCATCTCTGCCTTAGGAACTAAATTATCAAATGATGCAGATTTATGGAATCAGCTTCTACAATCCTTTTTAATATTTCAACAATGTGTTGTATCATATAGCGAACTGAATGAGTATCACTGAACCAATACGCTACTTTTTTTCTTGCTGAGAGAAATGTGAGAGGAATTGGTGCTTTGCCTCGTTAGCAGAATAATCACTGACCTTCATCATCAGCACGACTGTGTTGAGGGCGATTAAAGTCATGATGGCGTACTCGAACGGAGGCGACACCACAAATTTCCACATCTTGTACTGGAAGGACTGCTTGTTCTCTGGCATGTATCTCGTCAGCGGCTTGGCGTTGATGGCAAAGTCAATACAAGCCCTCTGTTTGATGCAAAGACAAAACAAAAACAGATAGTGTGGGAATCCTCTCTGATACAGGAACTTCACATAGAAAAGAAAAGTGCTGGGAAATCAAATTCAAAATCATGAGAGACAGCTGGCACGCCACAAGAGGATTTTCTGAGCGTTTCGTAATATTCAAAGATGAGACTGCAAATTGAAGCTCTCTGATCACTAGCCAATACTTTACACACAAAAAACAGCATGATTTTAACAAAGTCCCTGTGCAGTGGAGATGAAGAGAGCGTGGAAGATAAACTCCACTGCTTTCTTTTTTAGTACTTTGTTCTGTTTGAGGGAATTGTAAGTCATGTTAGATGTAATTTGCCTGGAAGCGATGTAAGAGACAAACATTATCAGAAACTAGTGCTTCTGCAGGAATAATCAGCGTGTGTTCTTGTTGCATGTAGGGGAGGGGGCCATTGTTTCCAAGGAGAAAAACCAAGAAAGTGCATCAGTTTCCACCACTCTCACACCTCATTCTTCTCCAGGCTACACTCCGACATGGCCTTGTCTCCCTGCTCCTGGAAGGTGATGATGATCAAAGCCACAAATATGTTGACAAAGAAGAAGGGGAACACCACGAAGTACACCACATAAAAGATGGACGTCTCCATGCGGAAGCCTGGGCTGGGGCCCTGGTCCTCATAAGTGGCATCCACAGAGTGCTTCAGGACCCTGAAAAGAAGGAAAAGATGAACTGACAAGAGATTCAGACAACCCCGTAGAAATCCCAGCAGGCAGTAAAGCTCTGAGTAATGCCTTGTAAAATATCAGCCTTTGTCCAGCTTTGTCAGACTATTTCAACATACATTTCCATACATTTTCCTCAAATAGTCCCTCTCTCATTTTTAAATCCCTCAGTTACAGAGATGTCAGGTCCCTCCACCACAGACTGAGTTTCTATGTCCCCCCCACCCAACTTTCAGAGTAGGACTTCAACTAACGATTATTTTCTTGATTAATGGATTAATTGTGTAGTCTATAAAACATCAGAAAACAAGGAAAAATGCAAGGCAACATCTTCAAATAGCTTGTTTTGTCCAACAAACAATTCAAAAGAAGATATTTAATTTACTATAATGTAAGAAGAAAAGCAGAAAATCCTTACATTTGAGAACCTGGAACCATCAAATGTTTGGTATTTTTGCTTGAAAATAACTAGAATGATTAGTTGATTATCAAAATAATAATTTTCTTTACTTAGAGCTTTGAAAGATGCCAAATCCCTGAAATGAGCCAGCAAATCAGCTCACCTCTACCTTTACCTCACTTTACCATGTAACTCACTAAAATAAAGTGGAACCTGTCCCCAAATATCTATCTATAATATTGTTTCTACCAATCCTCACAGAGGATTTTTCTGAATGAATGAATGAATGAGTTGCAGTGTCTATCCTGTCAGACTTACAGATTGTTACAGGTGTCTCCAGTAAGTTAATGAGGGCCCACAACTCTCCTGCTGTGAAATCAGCTCAAAGTGCTCGACGCTTCTCTGGCAGACTTTTCGAGCACTGTCTGTACACTTTCCATAAGTTGGCTTATTATTTGTTGCAGCAAGCACCCCAAAACAATAAGTTCAAGTCACAAAGCCCTATAGTGGCTGTAATAATTATGCAGTCCACAGAGGGAGGAGGTCGCTGTGGTTGATGGGTCACCAAAGCATCTGACTTTTACACGGGAGACTGCTGTTTGTTTCCCATTTCCACTCACAAACCTTCGGGTTTTTTTGTTTTTTTTAAAAGCATGACCACGATTGTTCCCTAACCTTAACCACGTATTTATTATTGTTACCATGACAACAAAGGTCATTTTAACCCAAAATGTCATGTTCCCTAACCTTAACATTGGCTTAACATCGTTTTTGTGCCTAAGCCTAAGCAAACCTTAACACTAGCATTGTCAGATCATGAAACTGATTTATTTTTCAAATGTGATTTGTAACGGTTTTGGATATTGTCGTCCTGCTGATAGGGGTGTCAGATCAGACAACACTTCTTTGTGTCGTTCTAAAGGACATGGACAAATGACATACCTTGTCTTTAACTTGGAGGACTTGTTGGATGATGATCTAACTAACTATAAAGGAAGGAATCTCTGTCTGTCTGTCTGATTATCTCAGCAACCGCTCATCGGATCAACTCCACACTTAAAAGGTGTATTGCTGAGGACCCAAGGGAATGTGGTGCAATTTGGCCAGATGGTGGCGTTATAACAATGATCTTTATGTTTTGGCCTGCATCTTTTGAACCATAAGTCTCAGAAACAAAATTCTTTAGACATCCATTTGTGTCTAAAGCGATTTTAAGACATTTTGAATTTTGTCCAAATCTGTTTTTTTGCTACACCTTTTTTGAGCAATTGTCACCAAATGTGGTACAGAATATCTCTGGACCAAGCTGGAAAAAGCTGCCTGAAAGCCCAACAAACATGGATGCCTCACGTCAGCCAAAGTGTGTGGTTCCAGGTAATAAAACCCAAGTTTAATTGAAGTGCTATTTTGTCAATGCACAGTATTTTTTTAAACCTCACACGACCAACTCTGCAGTCATACAGCCGCCCTGAGTTGCCTGATGATGTAAACGCTCGCAGTCATAAACATGGGAATATTTCCCATCTCCACCAGCCACCCCACATGACGTAAAGGCAGCATTAAGGTGGACATCACACCTAGGCCTTGGTATGTTCATTGCCAGAGGCACACGTGAAAACAGAGTGAGGTTAGAAGGAATCTATAATCGTAAATTCTCAGCGGGTGTGTGAGGAGCTGGTATCAATCATGTGCAGTCACATCAGCTCCACTCATCTCCACTAACATCTTTTAGTTGAGTATCTGTACAGTTTTAGGTTTAAGTTTTTGTTAGTTGACTAATTAACATGTTACCTTTAATTACAATGCTTGACACTGATTACAACAAAATAACATAATAATAATTTTAGTTTTAACAGTTTTAACTTTTGTCATAGGGGGTATGCAGAAAGCAGAGTACCATAGGTACAATTTCTTAGGTATCCCAAATCATAGAAATTGGTAAATACTGTATATTTAAATGTAAAATTAATTTGCGAGTCATGGTGTTATTGTGCTGTCACTACTTGTTTAGGAGTGTGTGATTTTAGATGATCATGACAAGCTTAGTCAGTTTAACAATTTACTTTTCATCTTCAGGTAAGTACAATGAAGTAAATAAGCAAACAGCCATCAACAGTCCTTGACAGAGATGGTGATGATGATAAATCTGCCCATGGTACCTTAGCTCAGGCACAGAATGGCAGACTGAAGCCATCTATGCAATGAGCCTTGATTGCATCTTTAGAGAAGGCACAGTAATTACGCCTGGGAGACCCTGTACCATCAGCCTCTAGGTGTTTCATATTCCGCTTGTAAACCACTGCGTGTACAGCTGACTCAAAGGGGCAGTTTATGTATGAGAGGTGCTACACAAATGAAGTGATATGGATGTTGTTCAGACTTACAATGGCCAGCCCTCTCCGGTGGAGACAGTGAAGAGCGTTAGGAAGGCCCAGAGAACGTTATCGTAGTGAAACTCGTACTTCTTCCACTCTCTGGGTTGAGCTTCCACATCATCCCTGTCGTAGTCCAGAAACTGACCCCTGAGAGAGAGACGGGAGGAGAGACAGAGTCAGGTGAAAAGAGATGTAATCAAAAGAGGACATAGAGACAAAAATGCAACTGAGAAAATGGCAACTACCTTGGCTGAATGTAGAGGTATGATGGTAGAGCATCAATAAAGGCAAAATGCCTTAAATCACCCATTAAGGTAACTGACTTAAAGTTCCATTAAGAAGACATTCAGGCATGAAGAAGGGTACGTTTGGTTGATGTACCTGCAGTCTTTCTCCAGACCCTTGGACTCGTCGGTGCAGTAGAAGAATTTGCCCTTAAAGAGCTGCACAGCGATGACAGCGAAGATGAACATGAAGAGCATATAGACGATGAGGATGTTAAGAACGTTCTTCAGAGAGTTTACAACACAGTCGAACACCGCCTGGAAAACACACACACACACACACTCATATTAATATATGTAAGGTATTCAAGTATATCTACACATAGTTTTTAGGAGACTGCATTGATGTACATTCAATCCATTACCAGTAAGCTTAACCATTATTTTCTGTTTTATTATTCAAAAAGAATAAATTGTAAATCAGGCTGTCACTTTTTATTCTAATTTTGAACTGAAAAAAATTTAATATTCAAATAGTAATGACCTTTTTGAATTCAAGGTTTATCTTCTATAAGCGCAACAAACCTTTTGACCTATCAGTAAAGAGAAGCAGTGTGCAGTGTATTTTGGGTTCTACACTGTAGATTGCAAAATGAGCATCAGAGACGCCTGTTCGTCTCCTACCAACAGTCAGTGTTAGTTCCTTTTAACTATGACCACGATCTTTCCCTAAACCTAACCAAGTACTAACTCACTTTTCACCCAAATTCAGCTCTGTTTTAACCCAGATGTCTAGACGTCTGCAAACTACCAAAACAATGCTTACTGAGTACATGAACACACCTTTGCATGAAGTCTGTCTTTGTGTCTCCCTGCCTGTCACTCTCTCTCTCTCCAGCTATTTGCTACTGTCAGCTTGTGCTGTGATCTCTCTGTGAGATGGAGTGCTTTGTCTATCTATCCTGACATGTATGCAATCTAACCAATGAATATGCTGCTGCATGAATGATCGCCATTGAGGCTTTTGTCTCCACAGTGAGGGCCGAACATATTTCTCCCCTCCTGTACCAGCCTGTCCATCAAACCACTCTGTCCAACTATCCAAGAAGAGTTGCGGAAGAGCGTTTGTCTGCCAGCTCTGATCTGTCTCAATCATCTCACTTCTATTACTCCAATCACATCTTTCGTCTTTTGTCAGATCCATTACTTTTGGATGATCAGCTGCCTTCATGCACCAGAGGGAAGCTGTCATTTCTGCGTCAGAGGAAACAGTTGAGGGTCTTGGCTTGATGAGGGTCACAATTAATACATATTCTGAGATTCTTTATCGTAAAGCCACTATGTAGAATTTCAAAATTTCCAACTTTCAAAGTTTCTTTGCGAAAATCTGAGAGGTCACAACATACCATCTTCAGTTCTGCTGATGTGACCAGTTCACCATAAATACATTCAGATACTGAAGATGTAATACATTGAGTTATACACATCCACTGAATGGGAACCACTGGACCGCCTATGGTGAGGTTTCTTTGCCTTTTCAAATGATCTCAGAGATTATCTCATATTTAATGTTTCTGTTTTGAGGACAGTTGAAGTGGACAATTGTACAGTAAGTCATTTTGAACATGGACATGAATTGAACATGTGTAAAGAGGGAAGACAAAATAAATGAAAACACCTGACACAAATTGACTTCACCTCTGCAGTAGCTTAATCGCAACTACAAAACACTACAACAAAGATGGGTCATATTTAATTGAATGCCAGTTTGTCAGCAATAAAAGAGGAATGGCAGTCAGCACATTGTGATGTGACAGCTAACTGAGCTCCAAATAGGACAAATGATTGCAAAACTGCAGGTGCAATTGTCAATCAAGTCCAAATTGCAGGTTCAGAAAAAATCCTCCAGAATTACTTAATACTATATATCAAGAACAGTGACAAAAAACATGACAACACCTGCCAAACAAAGATAAACTGCACTGACAAAGAGGTACAGTGGTCACAAGCCAAAACAGCAGTATATCACAGACATCTCCAGTATAAATGTGGTTCACTGCTAAATGGCAGGGCACACAGCCACCAACCAGCACTCACCTACTGTAGGTGTGAAAGGTGGCTCTGAAAAGTTGCTGCTTCACAGAGCTGTAGTCAGCTTGGACTCACAAAGTTACAATGAATTCCAATGGTGACCCAGTTTCAAAAAAGTATATCCAAATGTTCATAGAAACTTGTCACATCAGTTTTGCATTATACTCTACTTCTCCAATGTCTATTCGTATGCTCACTATGTTCCAAACACTCATTGTTGAAAAGTACGAGTTAACACACAGCTTCTGCATGCTAACGAACTAACATGGCTATCTGTTGACGTTCGTGACCACCATCAGCAAACATAGCTGGTTGCTAAAAAGATAAACAGCTAACTATGCTACAGACAAACAGAAGCTATCTATTTTGCCGTATTCTGGCATGTTTTGGCACATACTGAACATACAGGAGGTGGTTTGAGAAGTTTCTATGGATAATTTGACACAGTTTTTTGCTCTGACTCTGCTTTGAATTGAAATTCGTTGTAACTGCTGTGAACCCAGGCTAACTACAACAGCTGTCCTCAACAAAGGAGCAGCTACAAACTTTTCAGAGCCACCTTCCAAACCTACAGGGTGTAGACTATTTGATGCTCAAAACACAGTTTCTCAATGATTTTTTCCTACCCCTTGTATCTGCGCTATGTCTTTTTGAAGAGTGTATGTTCTGGGAGATACAGGCTATCAATAAGCTTCCTTGCACAGAACTACTTCAGTAAAGGAAGTTATCTTCAGTCACTTGCTTCCAATTTGTGTGACTTTAACTTCTCCTGTCCCTTCACAAATGACCCCAAAGGTCAAACAGCTAAAATCTTTCATCCAAAGCTAGAGATAAAAGATTGATATATGATTTAAAACACAACTGTTTTAAATCAGATATATCCATTCCTCCTTTAAATGCATTTGACTCATGATAGTGTGTGTGACTGACACCGGCTTTGGCCCCAGCTGCTCTGTGTTTTTGGTTTTCTCAGAATGAACTGAGTGGGTGAGATTGGATTACTGTACCTTCAGCTTGGGCAGACGTTTAATGGTCTTGAGTGGCCGCAGGACTCGGAGGACCCTCAGGGACTTGATGGTGTTGATGTCCTTGCCTTTCGTCCCCCTGTGCAGATTGAGAGTACAGTTAGTCCGGGTGATGTAGTGTAACCGATAATGATAACCAACCCTTTCATCCCATCCTCCAGTAACAAGAGCTGATTGTAGTACATCAGGTATACTGTGTACACAGAGAATACCTGTTTATATCCTGTTAGTAGAGTACATGCATGTGAGTTCATAATGTTATTCTACAGAAACGTGCAACAATAGAGGAAGATTCATTTGTTCAGAGTAACCACACTACATTTACTCAGGTACTGTAAATAAGTACAAATTTGAGATATTGTTCCTCCACTACAATTCAGAGGAAATATTGTACTTTTTACAATATTACATTTCTCGGGTAACTGTAGTTACATGTTACTTTAGATTTTGTATACAAGAGATCATGAAATGTCATTAATATTTACTTGTTTTCTTCCTCCCATTATTGTTTATTTGTATGTATTTCCTTGTTTCTCTCATTTCATTCCCTCCTCCTGTACTTTCTTTCCTATCATTCATTTTCTCTTCTGTCCTTTTTTCTCTTTCTTCTTCCTTCTCTTCGCTTTCCCTCCTTTTTCCCCTTCTTTCCTTTCTTTCTTTCTTTCTTTCTTTCTTTCTTTCTTTCTTCTGTTTCTGTTGTCATTTTCTTTCCTTCTGCCTGTCATTCTCTTTCGCCTATTCTTTTATTCCTTTCTTTACTTCTTTTTCCTTCCTTCTGTCTTTTTAATCTGTTCTATCTCCCAGCCTTCTCTTTTGCCTTTCTTTCTTACAGTCCTTCCCTCTTTCTTTCTGTCTGTCTTTTTCTTTTTCATTCATTTCTTTTGGCCTTCTTTCTTCCCTCCTTCCTTTGTTTCCTTCCACTCCCCCTCTTTCCTTTCCTTCTTTCCTTCTTTCTGTCCTTCCATTCTTCAACTCATCCCAGAATCCACACACATCAGGCTTTTACACATTAGTGAAACTAAACTCTACTCTTCTTCAACAATCAGAACATTTTACTGATATACATCATACATGATACTTGTTTAGTTTTTTAATGCAGGACTTACTATAACTTGTGATGTATTTTCCACTGTGGTATTGCTTCTTTTAGTTAAGTTGCCGATTTAAGCACCTTAATCATAACTGCCATTGCTAGTGTTTAACCTCAACACCCCAACATATTGCACATAACAGTCACGCAAAGCTAACATGCTGTTTCTGTAGAATAACATAAATATTTGATTATTTTTAGAATAAATGCACAAAGAATCAGCCCCTCGTTGAGGAAGCAGCTTCTTTGCAGGAACCACTGCTGTCAGTCATTGCAGACGCTGCAGGTTTTGTTAACTGGCCATAGAGTGGGAGGGGTGTGGGGGTTTAAAAACTAGCTGTTATGCTAATAACATACAGCTGAGCCATCATTCACTCAGAGACTGACATTGGCCAAAGGCAGTGGGAGAGGGATTTTAATTAATCAGTCACACGTACACACAATGTGGCTGTCACTCTCGATAAAAAGTGTTTCTCGTTTGTTTCTTCTTGACTTCCAAAAATTCAAGAGATGTAGAAAGCCAGAGTGTGTATATATCTATATATACATGTGTGTGTGCATAGCAATAATTTCATGTGTGAAGGATGTGGAGAAGGACACAACCACATGAGGTAGAGTTACAGACTAACCAATGTTTTCATCCACATGGGACAACTCCTACTGTAAAAAGCTAACAATTGTAAATGATAAAAATTATCATTCATTAATCAAAGATTATAAGAATACATGCAGCCTTTAACAAATGTGTTTGAGTGCACTCATCACATCACTTTCAGTAACATTTTGTTTAACAGGTCCCTGGAAGGTGTGTGTCTTTTTTTGTCACCTTTGCAAAACTAAAAACACAAGAGCAAAAGTGTAGATTAACATGCGTGGCTATCTGCTCTAACCTAAGCCGTAAACATTAGCATGCTAACTACCTACAGTAGTAACCTAGTGTTATTTCCAAAGGCATATTAGCCTACTGTATAATGTGGGGTTACAGGTTATGTTTAATACACAAACAATGCTGCTCCTTTATTTTCATGTGCTAAATGGGTCATCAGCTGGAGAGGATGCTAACTTGCCTGGGACATGCAGCTTTAGCCTCAGTCTTGTAACATTATATCATGTATGTGGCCACCATGTGCATATTCAAGACCCTTTTACAGGGTTCTTGTTTTAAAACCAATCTGCTGGAAACATTAAGGGTCTGGTGAAAATAGAGTTTTCAACCAACACACAGAGTTTGCGTTAGCTTATGCTAGCTAGCCAAAGTTGATCAAATCTAAGCAACAGTTGCCATTTCTGCTGACAAAGTCCTTTGTGATGAAATGAGACGCCTGCTCTTGTTTAGTTCTGTGTGAAATCAAAGACCCATTCTTTAAAAAATGACTGCAAATTTTGAGTGGTATCTCCTACTGTTATCACTATAAACTGCATATGTGCCATCCTGAGCTAGAGTAACTATGGGGGATGGGGCTTAGCGAATACAGTCTGTTTGTAATATTGTCTGCATGCATTTCAACAACTACAGATTATAAAGTTTCCAACTGCAACTGAGTATTAGGCTATCAAATTGATCCTTTGAGTAAGACTTTTGCAGTTCCTTCCAGAAAATACCCTGGAAATATAAACTCCACCCAGCTGTGCTGTTCTATTTCCTACTTAACTGCTTCTGGTAATTTTCTGGTTCTTTCTTAAACACTCAAACAAATCTCAGAGTCTGAGTAACTGAACATGATGTCCGTTTCCCTATGATTGGCACCAAAGTAGAAAGTCCTTTCCAGGAAAATAAGGTACATATGAGCTTCTTTCTAGGAAATCATTTGGAAACAAAAGGACCTGTAAAATAAAGCATTATGATACTATCAGTTGCCTATTTACAGCTTCTCTAATCTCTTCCTCCCTGTGCCTCCTTTGCTTTAATTTTCACCAAACACACTGAGACACTCACACAGGCCGGGATCAGTCTGTCAGTGCTGCAGAGACTCTTAATTTAAAAAACACCTGGTTAGCCAGTGGAGGGTATTTAGGGAATCAGGGACCCATGGAAACAAATTGTTCAAGTTGTGGCTGTTTACTCGTCACTGGGTAAAAAAACAATTAGAATAATGAAATGTATCTATTTTTCATTTCATGTAAAAGCATATAACATGTGGTGAGGACGGAGCTCATACAGGAGAGAAGCATGGTTCCATACATTTTAGGCTCAGGGGCCTTTTCCTTTCTCAATGGAAAACTCAGTCTAACAAAATGGCATGCAGCTCTCATGCTTGGATGACTTGGTTACCCTGGCATGCAATCTGCAAAGTCAATGCCAGTCCTCGCTATTCAAGGACCTCAACACATTGAGACGGCAAGAACAGTCTCCCAATAGCTTTCAGAAGCGCCGTGGGCAGGGAAGATGAAATGTTTGTGTGTGTGGGTACAAGGTCGTGTGTTCACATCAATGAAGCGCAGATCAGCACTGATTGCTTAACGTGCTCAGCAGCCAGGAATGTGAGGTCATCTTAGTCATCATGACTCTGGTCCTCTCAGCTGCGCCCTCCTGATATTGGGGAGCATTTCCCACAAGATCTGACCTCCAATCAGAAGCACTTTACTGCCTCAGCAAAACAGGATGCACCAGGCTACTTCTATGCAGCAGTTTCACGTTTTACATTCAATTACATGGGGAATTTTGAATAATGTATATGCAAATATGTTGGTAACAAACCGTTAAGGCTCATTATTTTCAGTTTTAAGATACTGAGTTTATTTTTATTATTAAAACAATATAAAAATCTTGGTTAAAATAAGATTTTAGAAATATTATTTGCACCACAAACACTCTGTGGTTCAACCATTTTGGATAATCAGCAGCTCATTTGCATTTTTCTCCATTTTCCTCATTACTTTTATTACACAAAGCATTTTCTGAGCTGTCAACGTTGCAGTGGGTTGTTGACTGTAAAGTGTGGTGATCAGCATTTTCTTCCAGCTGTTTAGAAAAAAATAAACAATTACTGTAAGTAATGTAAATGTAATGTAATGTAAAAAATCATCTTTTGGATGTGTGTCTGATTTAAATTACTTTAAAAAAATCTAAAAATGGGCAAAACTGAAACAATGAGCCTTACATACAGTAAGTTTTTTATGAAGAAAAACATACACTGAATGCACAGGCTATAAGGAACACCTGCTTTTCAATGAAATAGCCACTCAAGGTGAATTCAGGTGAGAAGCTATAATCCTTTATCGATTTCGCTCTAAGTCTACTGCATAAAGAAGGAGAGATGTAGGTGAAGGGCAGGGAGGTGAATTAAGCCGCAGGCTATAATCTCTTAGTGATTTGACCAATTAAACCCACTTTAGTCAAGATTAAAGGAGATTTACATGAAGGTGAAATGAAAGATAAGGACTTTTTAGCTTTGATACAAATGATACCTGAGTTTGCAAGTGAAAAGATTCATACTAGTGTGTCAGCAGCTATGTGTTGGTCTTCTGAAAGCTATGAGGTGGAGTTCCCAATATTGTCTTTTTGTCTGGATGTCCCAATATTGGGACAGGAGGTTACTTCTCTAAGGGAAGAGAGGAAGGAGGGAGGGAAATCATGGTCATATCCCAAGCACCTTGGGATGGAGGGCGACAAAGTTTATTTGGAAAGGTCGACAAGAGGAACGTTCTGTGTTTCACATGTGGGGGAAAAGGGACAAGGGGGTCAATAAGCAAAAGGTAGATAGGGACAGTTCCCACCTGGCCACGCTTTGTTGCGATCTGATGAGAAAAAGCAATGATAAGCATACACACACACGCACAAAATACAAAAACACCACCTCACATAAAATAGAGCAAACAAGCATATAAAGAAAGACAGAGCGAAATAAACATTTTAAGCTGATATCACACCGGCGTGAAGATACAGTGGCATTTCAAACTTCCGACATCAAAAAGAAAACAAAGACAAGAGACAAATAGAAGCACTTAAACTAATTACCCTGTGAAAAAGCAAAGCAATAGACAAGTCTGATGACATATTAGAATGATTATGTGTACTCAACATGAATAAATCACATTTATAACAAGAGGATGATCATGACGCCATGGACAGCAAAGACGAGAGGACACAGTTGATGAGAATGATCTACTGTAAGACTACGTTCACACTGCAGCTGAGAAAATAAAATCCGATTTTATCTTTCATATGTGACCAGATCAGCTTTTTAAAGTCAGTGTGAACAGAAGAAAAAATCCACAATAAATTCTCTATTTAGGCCACTTTCACACAGTATGTGGCCCTTAATCTTTTACATACTGCATTGGAGACCTGACGTCCTGACGTCACTTCCGGGCTAGCTGCTGTCTTACTAGCTTCTGTAACTCAATACAATCTAAATGGATTTCAGACCTCTGAATCGCTGCACACATTTCAGATTTTATCAGCAGTTCAAATTGGTCTGGTGTAGAGGTCTTCGTGGGACCACTAGTTCTGAGGAAGTGAGACTCGACCGAGTCGGACAGGGTCCAAATTATACTACGCCTAATGGGGCCATGTAGGTTCACCCAGTTGGCTACAGAATGTTTTATTGTTGGGGCAGGAGGTGAAAACAGAAGAAGCAGCATATTAATGAATTATTTTTGGAATTTGTTTCTATGACTTTACATTTATTCGACATTATTATTATATTCGACTGCAGCTGGTTGTTAATTGGTCATTTGCTCATTGTGCTGCCGCCAGTGTTCTCTCACTGTTAGGGTCTGTTGGGGTGGAATGCATTTTGGATTGGGTCTAGTTACCCTTGGGTCTATTTGGATCAGATCTGTCTTTTAAAACAATCTTTTAATTTATGCATGTCAGGTCTGGGTAGGTTTCACAGGTCCATTTCAGATCTGGTCCAAAATTTTGGACACATGAAGACCTCTTGTCTGGTGTAGTCCTCATTGACAGCTGTTTCCCTGGTTGGAAAAATAACCGAGTCAAACAGAACTTTTTAGGTGGGATTAAGAATGGGGACGTCATCTCCCTGCGCAGTGCCAGAAAAATAGCAACAGAAAAATTGGCAAGTGTGCATGAGATCAACACAGGTACAAAGATGGTTGGAAGTTGACTTACAGAAATAACAACTCTTAAATCTGCATATTTCTTTAATCACCATGAAAAACGTTAACTGTAACCACAACTTTCATGTCAAAAACGATGTCAGCTGGGCAGTGAGACATCCAACGGTTTGACCAAATTATGCTGATCCTCTTATCTGGAGGTAAAACTGAAAGTGAGCGCACCCGCAAATATGGCAGGTCAGAGTTGAAGCAGAAAATCAGTCTCTAAACTGTGATGGATGTTTACAACGGAAGGTTTGGGTTTTACAATAATTGTACAGTTCGTCTGTTTCTTCTTGTTTTCTCTTAAACCTGTCTGATCGTCGTTTTAGTGATGTCCTCGCATTCCCAGATCGACAGCAGCTAACTTGGTCAGTATATTATTATAACTAGCCAAAACTATGAAACTAAGATCCAAGTTGTAAGAAAGCAGAGTTATCCATCCCATAAAACTTGCAATGTGAATGTAGTCTGTTACACGCTTACATGCCATGAATGTGAGTTGATGAGGGAGATGATGGGAGTGACAAAATGCTGGACAGGAAGTGAATGTGGGAGGGGGGGATGAAGGGGAAGTGGCTGAATCTAATAACCCCTGGATGAGTGAATCTCGCTCTTCTACCTATATCCGGACTGGGACACAGCATACTGGACTAAGCCTGCTGAACAGAATGATGCTAATTATACTCTTAAAGTATGTGATTTGTGTTTATAAATGAACAGTGCATTAGCAGTTACAAAGATACTGACACAATGCTGAAAGCTACATCATCCTGCATCTTTATTATACTTTTAAGTCTTTGTCTAAAGACTAAAAAGAAATGCTTTCTATTTACCATTCACTCTGTAATAGTTTTCAATTAGCATCTTTTTATTTGTGTGCTTATTATGGGCAGCAGCACTCAGATCCTTTGTGTTCATGAATATCTGCAACACCTTTCACTCTTATGAAAGCTTGAACCTTTGAAACTGCTGTGTCTGACAGTACAGTCTGTTTCTTATTCACAGTGCTGCCACGCTGTGCATTATGTATATTGTTCCTACTAACACACATAAAATATATCTGATAAATGTGGAACAGGTAATTGCACTTATGTAACCTAAATACAGATGTAACACAAACACAGTTACATAACACACACAGAGAAAATGCCAGTATCTTTGATCGTGACTGTGGCAGTGATGATAAGAATAGCAAATAACAAAATATGACATTTGTTCATAACATTTAGCTGAGAGAGGAAGGCTGCTGCAGACACATGTATAAACTCTGCAAATGACACTGGCTAAGATGGACAGGAAGGGAAGCAGAGGACACAAACAGGAAGACAAGCACATGGATATAAACACAGGCAGAGAAAGCAGGCATTACCCCATAAGGCTCCTGAAAGAGTCCAAGCCAGAAAACAAAGGAGGAAGGAAAAAAAGTGAAAGAGAGAAGACAGAGACAGAGTCAGCAACAGATAAAAGACCGAAAGGAGCATCGATCTACAGCTGGCGAAAGAGAAGAAATCAGAGTGACAGAAAGCAGTACAAAGAAAAATACTCAGGTGACAAACTGCGGACAAACTCTCAGGACAGAGTCAATATGTGAAACAGTGGCGGATGCGAAATAACCTTCCTACTCCAGAGACCCAGAATGCAGGTCTGTAAGCTTCAAGGAGCTCATTAACTCCCTTTATACTGTGGCTATGATTAACATTAATTTCCGATTGGCTGGAAGGTGTCTCTTAAAATCATATAACAGGACCCTTCAAACATGGAACTGGTCAGTTTAATTTCTAAATCAGTGTGCGGGGTATGATGAACTGCAGGTTACCGCAGCAACACTACTACCTATTCTGCTATTAGTTATCTCTCACTGATAAAATGGACCTAACCAGTGCTTGAATTGGGCCAGTACTAGGGCTGAACGAAAAAAAAAAAAAAATCATATTGCGATTATTTTGACAGATATTAGGATTGCCATATGAGTCATGATTTTAGTGGAATAGGTAATTTTTGCATTTCCCTGTTGTCTGGAGAATATGATTAGTAGGCCAGGGCATCTCTGTAGCACCACAATGCTTCATTCATAATGGTATGTTGTGACACATTTTACCTTTATCAAAACATTGCAGCTCCTGCAATTTGGATATTGCACTTGGCCATATTGATTATTATATATAGATTTCGATAATATTTCGACTAATTGTTCAGCCCCAGACAGTACTCACCCATAAGGAGTACCGGCATGTTAGATTTCTGTCCAACTGAGTATTTATTTATACTCAGTGCACAGTACCGCCACTTTATAATGAATGTAGGTACTCAAGATGTAATTATTGTATATGTTGGGACGTTTTCCTGCTCAAAATAGTTGTGAGAGGAGGCACAAAGGTGCAGCTGTGTGAGGTACACCATGTGGCGTAGTGCAGACAGATGGCTGCTGGAGCTTTTCTTTCTGAATGTGCTACGTGGGCTTAGTATAAGCATGATCATACCTTCCAAGGTATCCCAACATAAAAAATAATGAACCTGGCAGAGAAAATTCACCCCTATGTTGTCTGTTATTTTTTAAATATCAAGACATGCAATACAAAATAGGTAGATCTAGCACAAACACAGCAGTTCCTTGTCTGTGAAAGGAGTTGTGGTTTAAAACAACAAAAAACATAACAGGAAATTTCCACAGTGAATTGAGCTGCAGGAGTTGCAGTTTAGTGCCAAGCTTAGAGACTAGCACAATCTCTTTTCCTGTATTCCTTCTGTCCCCTCCTGAACCTTAAACCTGTCAGCCAAACTGTTCATGGCCCATTAGCCGACTAGCAGGGAGGGGCTGTGGAGACTTTATGTAACAATGAAAGATGAGTTTGACATAGTCATGTTGGCAAAATAACCCCAGGCAGCAGAAAAGCCTAAGAGTTCGCGAGCAATAATTGGATGAACACATTGGAGTTGTTTGTTAGAGCACAACACAGGAGCAGGGGCACCTAGCCGCAGTGTGTTAAAATGCTAGCCTGCTCCAGGGATGGATACTGGAGAGAAGGTACCATCAGCTAAAAATACTGTAATACAAGACAACTGTTGTTTCACAGTGTTGTTGTGTGGTTGTATCTGTCCTTAAAAAACATTCTGATCAGAGCCTGCTGTGATTAGAAAGTAACAGGCACAGGACACAGCAACACTGCAGGAATGAAGGAAAAGTTGACTTACGAGCAGGCAAAGGCCACCAGAGCGCCGCTGACCACAATGAAGTCCAGAATGTTCCACAGGTCACGAAAATAAGAGCCAGGGTGGAGGAGCAGTCCCAAGTCAATCATCTCGAGTCACAGAATAAATCGTAACAGAATCATTTTAAAAATCATACAAACTGACACAGACACTTTCTTTGTTTTAAAGCCTCTTCTAGAAACTATTCAGACCTCCTTCGTTCTCAGCTCATAAAAATCTTTAAAAGACCTCTGATTTTAATATTTAGTACCCTTTCCTTGTGTTATAACAGATGAGAAATGTAGAACCACAAACCCAATTAGCAATGCCAGTGACATGACAATGCTGTCCACTGTGTGCTAGCCTTCCCAGTAAACACTAAGATTTGATGATTTGCAGATCAAAAGACAGCTAGATAAAACCAAGCAAAATCGGGTTGGTAATGACTATATCTCAACATGAAGCAAGTCCTAATTAGATGAAAAAACATTGAACATTGAAATACAGTTGTAACCACGGTTATATGTAGCCTAAACAAGTAAAAAAGTATAAAAGTTTCAATGTTCAAACACATTTAGCCCAACCTAGTATCCTACATGTTTTGACCTGCAAATTATTAAAACCTTGCTTAGTTGATTTTTCAGAGCTCAAATCAAAGTGTACCTCCATTTCGACAGCCTTCTCACCTTAATGACCATCTCAAAAGTGAAGACTCCAGTAAAGACATAATCCAGATACTTGAGAACCTGCAGAAACAGAGTGTAAGAAAAAATCCTTTGAGATGACTCGTCAACAGATCCAGTGACAGATGTTTTCAGTTCAAGACACTTTGGAAGTGTGTGTACGTGTGTGTGAATGGGCCAGATATGCACAGCGTGTTCCTCTGCCCTGTCAGAGGTCTCAAGCTCTGTCAGCTTTGCGCTCCCCTGCACTAACACACATTGCCTGAGCACCCACACAAAAACACACCCACACACACAAATAAACAACACGCAAACTGACACGCACAACATCACCTCAGATTTCCTCTGTGCGCCTGACTAGAATACGAATTAGTTGTGCTCGTCTGTCAAAATGCAAAAACTCAAGTCACGTGTGTGTGTGCTTGTATTACCTCCTCATTCCCAACATGGGCTAACGTGCCATGCAAGGAAATAAAAAGTACAGAAACTGGATATGCACCAGTTTGGGCATTTTATGGAACAATTCTGACAGCATTTGACCAAAAATTACTCATAAAAAGCTTGTTTTTGTGCTACCTAACGTTGGTTCCTCAATATGGGCAAACTGTCGAGCTCTGTTAGGAAGGCCTTAATCAGTCCGAATAAATCAGCCAGTCAGCTCAAATGAGACGTCTTTGTGCGTTAATCCTCATGCGCTTGTGTGAGCATGCACATTTTCGTGAAAATACTGGTCTGTGTGACTATGAGTCTGACAACCAGTGTGCTTGCTGTGTACTTCCAGATGTTTATTTATCAAGTCTAGATGTCAGCCTGACTCACGTTGTTGCGCGGTGCGTTGGCTTGCACGGGGTCCTCGGCTGCCAGAGCGATGCTGCTCATGGTAATGACCATCAGGATGCACATTTCAAAGTAGCGTAGGTTGACCACGTAGTGACACAGCCGTCGCACCCTGCAGGACCGCACACATATAAACACACACATACACAAATGTAAAAGTACACACAGAGTAGAGAGTATAGAGAATAGTGACAGCTCACTAGGTATATTCAGGTGACGTCCTCCTATAACAGGCCAAAGACAACATGCATATCCATCAAAATACTGCAAAACAGTGGACATGTATCAGCCTCAGGGCTACCACATGACTCAGGGTCATCTGGGTTCGCAATGTCTTTTAAGACATAAGCTAAGTAACCAATAACCAAGTACTTTTCCTGCACTTTCTGGGATTAATAATTTGACACCATCAAAGGTTAGAACTGTATCACAGGTCTTGTGAAAGGTCACTGCTTGTATCTGTGATTAAATTCTTAAATTTCAAGAGTTCAAGATGATACGTGAGTTCGGAACATAGATCAGCTGGTAAATCAAAAGCTTCATCTTCCGCCTCAGCTCCCTCTTCACCACGACAGTCTGGTACAACCACTGCATCACTGCGCAAATGCACTTTTGCTCACTCGTAAAAAAGATCCTGAGATACTCATTCCCTCAGGACACCAACCCATCATTTTCCAGCGGAGTACCATGGCCTCAGATTTGAGGTGCTGGCGCTCTTCCCAACTGCTTTGCACTCAGCTACAAACCACCCCAGTGTGCTCTGGATGTCACGGTCTAATGAAGCCAACAGAACTACATCATCAGCAAAAAGGAAAGACACAACAGGCACAGCTTTCACTCCAGTTATACAATGACAGGATGGCAGTTACTTCTGAAATGGAGGGTTTGAACATGTCCCAAACATCTCTCAGGATGCAGGAAACAGTCTTACACAGGCAGGAGTTCAGACCTTGTGGACTACCAGATGTTCTGGCAGCTTACCTGTCTCCTGAGCCAACTCACCATCAGGTGGGGACAGCTCTATATCTCGCAACTGTCCAAGACTTGCAGCCGCAGATCTGACGATATGACTATGAAGTCGATTGTCGGTGTTCGTGTACCTTATGCTTAAACATGAATTTTGTAATGGACAATCCATAACTACCACAGAAGTGTAATAAAAAAGCACAGGTTTAGATCACAGAGGCTATTTTTGGAAATCACCCATCCTATCAGGTTTCTCTGTCATTGCCCATATGAGAGTTTACGTCTCACAGCAAAACTGTGGAGTAGCCAGGCAGCACTTTCTCACAGGAAGCCACCGGAAGTCAGAGCCATCACAGGCATTATGCTGCATTTATAATACTCTGAGACAGGTTCTTCTTCTTTAAAAAGTTATCAGGGTGGCAAGTGTTTTATCTTTCGTCACGATAATAACAAGGTAAGAAGTAGTAAGTGTTCTTACTAGCGTTCACGCTACAAAGTAATCTACCAGGATTGATATTTCATTGGCCACCGGAGGGGATGAAATCTCCTTCTCCAAGAGATGCAGTCACTAGAGAAGACCATTTTGTTCCCCAGGGAAAACCTCAACACACTGTTGGTCAGCCGGAGTCTTGTGTGTGTCACAACACCAGTCTTTCACCCATCTCCGGAAAATAGGAGAGTCCAGGCCCTGTCAGGACTTCCAGTGCCAGTGCTGTGCTTATAGTTTAATAAGCAGTACATTTAATGTATAATATATGGCTCTTAGTTTCAAGGATTGCTTTAACAAGGTGGGTGAATTAAATACTTTTAGGCAGAAAAATAATACATCTCTCAATTCACCATGTGCTGTTCCTGTGCCCACTGTACATGGTAAAACCCTAAAAAGGAGTGGGTTTTATGAACTTTCTGTTGTTCTTAATTCAACCCAAACTATCAATCTTATTCGATGTCACTGACTTACGGGTTTGTTTGCCCAAAGACAAACATGGAGCTGTAGGGAAGGATCTGCCGAGGCCCATTAGCCGCCTCCTCCTCCTCCAGATCTTTCTTCTCCTCACTGAGTCGGAAGTTGTCGCAGTCGATGTTGTTCACTGGTGTGGAAAAATAAATACAGTCATTTAGCTCAAAGAAGCACAAACATTAGTACAAAAACTGAGATCTTTCTGTGGATTTGAAATGCAGGCTATTGGTCTATGTAGTTGTTTTATGATTGTATTTACTTTCTGCATTCATAAGAATATATAATCAATAACTCCACTAATTAGACATTCTCATAAAATGGTGGTTGCAGGGCCAAGACTAAGCATGACAGAAAATCTTGGTTGATCACACAAAGAAAATGAATAACTTGCAAAAACAAACACACATACTTGAGTAAAAAGGAAGCCGCTGTCACATAGTCACCATAAACAGATACAGTATTTCTGAACTAGAACAAGTATTTGGTAACATCCACCTTTTTCTCTTAAAAACTGGGCAGATTCATTTTTATTCTTTTCTAGTAGTATTATAACGAAACACACTGCTTGTGGCATTATTAGTTGGTTGATTACTAGCCATGCTAGCAGCATGCCTCTATGGATGGCTATGTCTATTGGTCGGTCAGTCAACCACTTTGGTTAGCATGCTAACACGCTAAGCTAAATAACCTGCTTAGCATCAGCATGTTAGCATTGTCATTGTAAGCATGTTAGTATGCTGACATTAGCAATTACCTAAAAGCATTGCTGGGCCTTAGTACAGCCTCACAGAGGCATGGCTGTAGACTCTTTGTCTTGTTAAACAGTGGACAGGTTTATTCAGGGTTTTTTTTGTTCTTATTTTGTCACATTTGAATCATTCCTGTTGTATATGATAAGATTTTACTCATCAATTTCTTTGCTGAGGTCTGGGGTTGTGGTGGTATTCTTAATTAGCATTATTACTCTGAATGACTCTGCTGTAAAGTGATGACTAGTGGAAATATTATAACAAGATGTTTTAATCTTATAACTGATACAAATAATGGCCAAAACTTCAAAAATAAGACTTTTCTTTCAACCTTTCCAATCCTTTACCCCTTGACAATGATGTGCTGTACTCACTGGGTATGATGGTGGTTTCTCCAGGCGGGGCAGTGATGGTGACAGGGATGTGGATGGCATTGCTGTTGAGGCCGGCCTGGCTGGCCCTGGTGGAGTTTTTCTGGTTGTCAGCATCCTCTTGCTTTTCTCCAAGACTCAGGCTACTCCGCATTGGCTGCAGAGGACTGGAGGCGAGGCCGTCCTCCTCGGCATCTGGCTGCCTCTCCCTGGAGGAAGAGATGTGTATCTTATCACAGGCATCATTATACTCTGCTCTCAGGGTGCTTCAAGCTTTTTCTGCCAAACAACATCCTTATGAGAATGTCTCTCTTTCCTCCTGGGAAACAGACCACAACTTATGTGGCAACAAACTAGAAATAGTCTTTTACTGCTATCCAAACACACAGTTATGTGGTGTTTATTAAAAACTGCAAACCAACGCAAATAGTCTGTTATTCTTGCTGTCTCACATAGTGTCTTAGAATATGAAATTTAAGTCTAAACAATCCACTGGAGAATTAATTAAGCCCAGTCAGATACATAACAAGTCAATCAGAGATTTGCAGTGATTGTTTAGATGATGTTATGACATGCCACTGTTATGCCTCCACCTCATGAACAAATATTCAAAACCAGCAATGAATACATAAAATGAAGCAAGACTCTGCAACTGTAGGTCTGTTTTCTAACCTCAAAGTTATTCAGAAATTAATTTTGGTGGAGAGTTAAGAGGAATTTGATGATTCCAGATCAGCCAGTGAGTGCAAATCACAAGTACAGTAAAGACAAATAAATAGACTGCTGTGTTTGTCCAATCAGGTGTAGGAAGGGTTGTTGTCTAAAGGTACGGTCACATTAGTCTTCTGTTCAGAGCAACATTATCACTCATTTGGAGTCATGTTTCTGCACAACCGACAGTCCAATATTCACTTTCTTGTCGCTCTGTTTTTGGTCTCTACCAACTCCTGAGGGAAACATCTGACTCTTTAGATGCTAAATGCTTCACTATGTTCACCAGCTAATTGCTAACTTTGTCTGTTGACTAGTGCTGAGCAGGTAGTGTACAGTGGGATTTTTAAGCTTTTTGTGCTGAAAACAGCTGCCTGCTGCGGCCGGAAACAGTGAGATTGGTGAGAGTGAACCCAAACAGTAAAGTTGTGGGCCGGACAGTTAAACAATGAGCTGACACTTGCTACAAATATTTGTAAGGCAGAGGGAGATTCAAGTGATAATTCTCTGTATGTTCATCACTATGAGCAACACCTTTCACATTGTCGCATGGTTTTCACATTGTCATTTGATACATTTTTATTATAAAAATATTGATTATAGCCGCTTTAAAGAGAGAACTGTCAATTATCTATTTTACAGCCAACTTGAAATGATGTGCGAACACTTCTGAGATATCTAAGATGATAGAAAACAAGTGCGTATCTGTTTTTGTATTCTGTTGTTCTTTCACTTATTTTTCATAGCTAGGCCACCAGCTGAAGATTTTGCCATTATTCATATCAGATATGATAACGTTCAACTTATCAATTTTCCTTGCTGAGATCTGAACAGGTGAAGACAATGCTAGACAAAGCTTTACAGGCAACACAGCAGCAATAAAGTTGGTGTGCAAAATGTAAAAAAAAAACGAGACCCAGCTTGTAAATAAAAACAGGCCTTTCCTTTGAAAAAAAAGTACAATTGTGTACTTTAAATACTTTTAAATTGTTTAAGATGTAGGATAAAGTAAGGCCATTGTAAAGTTATTAATTCATCAACAATATGAGGAGCATATACAAAACATCTGTATTTATAGACTTTAATGTCTGCAGTCTTACCTGTAACCTTTGGTTCCATTCTTGTTCCTGTTGCAGTCCTCTCCATCCAGTGTAGACTGAGCTCTGACCATACGAGAACAGCGTCCCTTCCTCTCTCCGTTACTGTCCCCTCCTCCTCCCCCCTTCCCCCTGCGCTCTCCCTGCGCACCATTCGCTATCATCCCATTTCCCTCTTTCAGTGTACGATGGGAGTGATGGTGGCGATGCCCCCTTTCTTCTCCTCCTCCTCGTACGTCATTGGCCTCCTCCTCGGGGGAGCCGGCCTGGTGGTGCTGCCTGTGTCCCTGCCCTCCATCACGGCTGTGGCTCCTCTCCCCTCTCCTCTCTTTTGTCTGGGCACTGCTGCCATTGTGATCTCTGCTCCGGCTATGGTGGGTGTGGTGCCTCCCTCCCCGGCCGTCGCCTCCGTCCCTGCTCTCCCCGTTCTTGTCGCGGTGCCGGTGGTGCTTCCTGGAGTGCGTGTGGAAGTTGTCTCCCAGCCCGTCCTGCTGGGGATCCCCCACCTCCTCCCGTCCTCCTTCAGGAGGCCTGCTGGACTTGTCGCCGTCCCTGGCCTCCACCACGAGCGGCCGGTCCAGGTGAGTCTTCATGTCAGGATGCAGGTGGAGGGCGGAGGAAATCCTGAGGCGCTCCTCGGGGTCGAGCTCGTTGAACAAAGCCTCACTGCTGGCCCTGATGTTGTGTCTCCTCAGCTGGTTGGTCCTCTGCTCCCACACTGACATGGCCTTTGCTGACCGCTGCTGCTCCTTGCTGCACACAGGAATCAAACCCACAGGAAAAGATCACATGACAATGAAAAACTATGAAAACATTCATGTGTCTCGTTTTTCTCGACTTTATGAGTCGTTTTTTTGTATGAGTTTTGGTTGAACATCACCATCCACAGATTCACCCATAGCCACACTCTGCTAATAATTACAGTTTATTTTCATTTAATTCTAGTCATCAAGCCTGTAGTGAAGTAAGGAATAAAGAACCAGACACGAGGTGGTCTATGGATGCATCAGCACAAATGTTCACCATGGTCAAGTTTTCACTTACCATTCTTGAGTGTTATATGGAGAAGTAGCTTAAATGTCCACTGCAAAATATCTTTTTTTTTTTGTTTAACCAGAAACTGAAGTCTCACTCAATGAGAAGTCTCGCTCTGAAATCTCACGAGAGGTTGAGTTGTTGCAGGAAGATGAAAGGATCTTACTCTTTGACAAAAAGGTCTATATAGGGATCCTTTCCATAATATTGTCAAACACTGACACTGAGCCTGTCAGTGGACAGACTTTGATGGGCACCAAAGAATTATGTTGCAGCCCGTTCGTGGATGCCGGCGGAGGCGATCTACTGGACCAATACCAGAACTTTTGGTAACTATTTGTCATTTAGACCCCAAAATATCTAAAGATAGGGCCCAGGTTTAAAAACACTGGAGTTTCCCTTTAAGTGCAATGCTTTTGATTGTCCTCACTGACTCTGATTCACTATGTCAAATATATCTTGTGTAAAGAATACAGACCAGGCAGGTCTGTTTATTTGTTATTTTTTAACTCCTGATGTAAAACAGTTTACTACGGCAACGGGTCTTTTTTATTATTTTGGCTTCACAGCAGCTGTCAAACGTTAGAACTGTCTGACATGACATGTGGCAAACCTCGCTGATCCGACCGTCATGCAACTACACTGAAACAGAAATCATTTTTCAAATTCTGTTTGACTCAGGTCACGTGTAAATGGGGCAGGCAGGAAAAATGTGCTATGGGTGATGGCCATTCCTGACATGTATCGTCTATAAGGAAACCAACAAGCTGATTTCTGAGTTAAAAAGAATATGGCAAAAGACCACACTAACGAGTGAAATGAGATTTTTGAACATGGGGTCAAGAAAAAAAAAAAATCAAAAACACAACCAAAAATCCTTTGATGTGTCCATATTTCCATCTATCATGGATGAAGGCATTGCATACGGTTTCTGTTTCTTCACAGTATGATTTATTTACATGGGGCTTTATGGGTTAGTTAAGTTTGTTCCATCTGGTCACCTGTACCTCAAGATTCGTCGAGCGGGGGAGGAGTAGACAGTATAACTCCTAAAAGACAGACAGAAGACACAGACGGACAGAAAACACAGAGGACACAGGACAGGTATCCACAGACAGGTGAGCTACAGACAAACAGGTAGCGTTTCTATGTTTACAGAAAGGAAAGAGAGAGATGTAACATTGAGAGGATAGGAGTATTTATTGTGAGGTATATTATCAAAGCACATGCACACATTAAAAACACAGGAGAAGGACGATGTCAAAGAAGTTACGGTTAGTTAATCAATTTATGTTATCTCAAAGAGGTGAGATGTTAAATAAGCGTCTCTGGGCTTCCATCTGCACTTTAATCGATTGAGACAACAGATCGCCGGGCAGGGGAGCAAACTTACAGCTGGCCGTTGCCTTTAATTTTGGCAGCGGCTCCTATTTTCTTTTAAAGTGATGTCCTGAGGTCTACGATAACAAACAGACTGGAAATGTCAAACGGCCTGCGGTGATGGCAACGCTCAGAGAAATTAAACATTTATACACAAATTATTCACATCAGAGAGCACAGAGCAGAAGATGAATTACTGTGGGCGCCAGCACAGAAGAGCTGCAACCATCAACAAAGTACACAATGGTTGGTTAAGGCCAGAGGGAGGCATTACTGTGTTTATGTATCAGCGATTTACACTCAAAATTACCCTCAGGCTGGCCTCATAGCTCAAAATGGGTTATGGGTTTGTGCTATTTACATGTAATTGCGTTTTTCTGCTCTGTGAAGCACTTTGTGATTATTTGTTTGTTTTTTTCATAAGAATCATAAATACATTTCACTTTACCAGCAATGAAGACATGCTAGACTACAGTTTAATTTTATGGAGGTGCAGAGGAGAAAAGGAGAGGAGACAAGGAGAAAATTGGAGAGGAGAGGAGAGGAGAGGAGAAAACAGGAGAGGAAAGGAAAGGAAGGGAGAGGAGAGGAGAGGAGAGGAGAGGAAACAAAGGAGAAAAACGATAGGAAACAAGGAAAATGGAGAGAAGAAGAAATGATAACCAGAAAGGAGAGAAGACAAGAACAGGAACAGAAGGAGGGAGGAAAGGAGGAGACAAGGAGAGGAGAGGAGACAGGGGAAGGAGAGGGAAGTAGAGGAGAGGAAACAAGGCAGGGAGAGGGAAGTAGAGGAGAGGAGACAAGGAGGAGAATATTGTAACGAGAGTGATAACTCACGGTGACTGAATGCTGTTGATGGACGACCTGCGAGAGAGTGCCTCTCGATTTTGCTTTACAAAACTGTACATGCAGAACAAAAACAAAAGAAAAAATGAGACACAAATCTGAAGGGACAGGTGGACTGTAAGTGTGTCTGTCTGTCCACCTGTCCCCTCCTGTCTTACAGTAAAGGACTAATCTGTGCAACTACGTCAATAACACAACAACAACAACAACAAAAAAGCGTGTTTGTTAGCAGAAACATTTTTATAATGACAAAAAACTGAAATTGAAAACCGTTCAGGAGTTTCATTCCAAAACAAGAAAAGCACAAGTTACTACTGTTGAAATGATCTTTTAGTATAGTTTTAAATATATTTAGATTGCAAAACAATTTCCAATAGGGATTTTTTGATTTTGTTTTCCTTATAAGGCTGCAGTCATTTTGTAATGAAACCCTGTGTTTCTCTGAAACAGCACACATAATGCACATAAAACAGTTCATTAAAACTGAAAGCAATGCATAGGGTCACATAATAACAGGCATGACAGTGAAAAGGGGAAAGACTGGAAAGTTAGCTAAGCAGTGATTTCAGAGCAGAGTTGATCATTTTCTACAGTCTAATTGACCTATTTCTTAGTGAGGAGGTCGGCAATTAAGGAGCGAGTGAGGATCAAAGATGATCACTTTGTCAAATCAATAAAGTGAAACTGCACGTCACACAAAGGGCTGCACAGGATTATGCAACACACAATGAAATCTAGACAATGTGCATTATTGTTTTTTTCTCTCACATTAAAAGAACAGATGGGTATCAAAGGAAGGCACATTTTAACCTCCAACATTACATATTGCAGCTCTAAATCACTGAAGGATGAAAATGTTCCAGTTTTCACACCAGCTTCCTCTTGACAGACTCTTAGAATTTCAGTGTTCATCCAGGCTCTAAAAATAGGTGGAATTTGGAGGCGCAATTAATTTCCGCGTTGACACGAGACCCCAGACCTGTCAATCACAGGCTTGTGGTGAAGAGGGGGCGGGTCAAAAGTTTTAGCATGACAGGAGCTATCTGGGTATATAAAGACATCCCTGTCATTATCATATTAGAAAAGATGGGAACTCCTGACAGTGGAGATTAAAGTTTTCTTCTACGTATCTTGTTCATTGGACTCATGGTGCCTCTCCTGCCTTATTTTGCCTTAATGGCTCTCTGTTCATCTGTTTCCTCTTTCTTTCAAAATAAAATAAAAAATAGATAAACAGTATAATGACATTCTCAAATTGGAAACTGGGCTGAAATAGATGCATAGAATCATCATTTCATTGATTTTGGCAAATTAGTCTTAAAGCTGGTATCCATAATGGTTTTGAATTAAAGGTGCCCTGCAGAGTTTTCTTGTATCTGTGTCTATTCTTGAGGCCTGATAAACTATAGAATGCATTTCTTTCCTCGTAAAACATTTGCAAAGGCGATTTTTTAATATATTAAATTGTGCTTTGTATACATCCACGCTGGCCCACTCCTAAAAACACTCCTGTGTTGTTTGACCCATCCATCCACCCCTCCCTACACAGACTTTGGTGATCTTCATAGGTCGCCGCCTAACAATAAACATAAATATGGGTCGTAATAAGTTGCTGCACTAGATGACCTATACGGCCATATTTTTGGGGAGGAAAGTCTCGTATTAATAAATAGAACAAAAAGAAACAAAGTGAAAACTGCTGGTGGAAACTAACATGTATTGTTGATTGAAGCTTCTTTAATTGCGTCTACTATTGAAGAAGGAAGACAGTGTCGTGTAATAAACAAGGCAACACCACAGGAGCACTCTCATAGTGGGAGTAGATGAGATACATCAAACACAATACGTATATACACAGACATTTCAGACATATAGTAGGACAACACACTGAATGACAACGGGACATTTATCTCCAGTGTGGGTGAACAGGGCTGCTGTCAGGGGAGAGAGATGCTTGGAAACTTACGCAGTGATGGAGATGTTGGCTGCTGACATCGGGCTGACTTCCTTCACCTCCAAAGCCTTCTGCAGGGCAAGCTTCTTATTGGCTGCCTCCTCCTGCTCCTCTTCATCCTTTAGCCAGTGAGAACCAGGAAATAAAATTGTGCTTAATGAAAACACATTATGATAAGTTGATGCCCTGTGCACATGCAGGCACCGTTTCACTGTGAAGTAGAAAAAAGAAACTATAACATCTACATTGCTATGTGTTATTAATGTGTCTTCAAATACAACATTCAGACAGTCTGACCCAGCCTACCTTAGTCAGCTCCTGTGCATTTGCAAGGTTATCGACAGCAATAGCCAAGAAGACATTCAGGAGGGTGTCTGGATAACAGGACTCAGGAGAAAATATAGATGTACTGTATATATCCTGTGATTAAATATGCAATGTTTTATTTTGTACCACCAAAGCAAGCTGATCACGCCTGGAAAAAATTAAAACCATTTTCAAACTGAAACCATTTCCACATTTTGACCCTGCTCCTTCTGACTCTAACACACTACAGTTTTAATAACGACATGTCAAAGAGGATACAGTTTCCAAAGAGTGTGAGCACGATGAAGTAGACGGAGGAGAACATGCCGCGGCGAACGCCTCCTTGAGACTCGATCCCGTGGTACATCACGGCGTTCCAGTCCTCGCCAGTCAGTATCTGAGGCAAGACAAAAGAGTCAGAACGACGCCAGGGACACAGGCGGGTTGTAAAGCACCATGCAAATCTCACAGAGTGTAGAATTAAATTACTTTACAGAGCGAAGGGTTATGAGCACAGACTAATTGAAGGATTATCAGCGAGCTCATTAGGGGACAGAAGGTACACAGACCAGTCATTCCCTCTAATTAAAATGACTGATAACAATCTTTCTTTTCCATAAAGTCAATATTCTCATTTATTCAGACAATGTGAAGTGCACCTCTTATGTGTGTGTTAGTGTGGGGGGGGGGGGTCTTACCTGAAACACAGTGAGGATGGCTGCTGGGAAGGTATCAAAGTTTGTTGTTGGCGTCTCATCTTCAAAGTTAAACCTAAAAGAATCAGAATCAGAGCATCATTACAAAGATAGGAAAAAGGAAAGTAATAAAAAGTGTAGTCCCAGTCAGATCTTAATGGCATCTACCTGCAGTTCAGGAGAAGATACAGGGAAAGGTAAATGTATTTATTTTAAAAATTAGGATTAAAATAAAAAATATGAAGAAACCACTTGGATTAATAATGTTAGGAGCCTGTTGCTGAACTGTCTAAGCATCAGCACATGTTTCTGTTGATGAGAAACATGACACAGCACAAAAACAGACACATTCACACCATGAGTGACAGCTGCACCACGTCTTCTTTTTCTCCTTGTCTGTAACACTTTTATTGTCTACTGTCAAACCACAATGCCCCCCCCACCAACCCACACACACACACAGATTTGTATTCCTATACTTGTGAGGACCTTTACTGACACAATGCATTTAACCTGAAAGGTTACTTCCAGCTTATTACAACATGGAGCTTATTCTGAAGTTTTGTCTATAATTTCTATCAGCAATAATAATATCAGGGGTAGAAGTAACAAATTACATGTACTCTTGTTACTGTAACAAGTTTTTAAATTTTTTTGAGTATTTAAAGTATGTAAGTATTTTTTATTTCAAGTCTTGAACTTCACTATCGTCAAGAGGCAAGAAACATGAGCAGTCAGACAATCACACAGGTTGCCTCACTCTCCACAACCATCTACCAAACACACCCTCCCAATTTGGTGGTCTATTTAAGCTGCAGAATTTCCCATCTGTCCCTCTGCCTGTCAGTGCCACTGCTGCCCTGCATCAGTATTGCTGCCTGTTCTTTCAGCCCCATCACCAACCCAGCATCCACCTGCAGGCTCTGTCTGTGGGGGTTAAAGATATTTGCTCATCACTCCCCAATATCTCTATGTAAACATATCTGTGGGGAGTGATGAGGTCAAAGCCTAGACACCAAACTACTATGGTCTGCTGCTATAATAAACATTTCAAACGTGAGTTGTCTGACTGAATTTTTGTGTTGTTTACAACCTGTCTGATCATCTGACTGCTCCTGTTTCTTGGACTTTGTTGTTGTGTTCCCAGATCCCAGCAATTAACCTGGTGAGCACAATGTTAGCAAAACTGATAGAAATTATGAAAACCATCAAAACTATATGTCTAACACCAACCTTTGACATAACCTTAAACGAAATACTAACACTTACCCTAAAACCAAAGTCTCAACGCTCAAACAGCCCCTTGAATGAATGAAATGAGGACAAAATGTCCTCACCTTCCAAAAGTGTTAAAAGTCACATCGGCCCTCACAAAGACAGAAGTACAACACAACACAAAGTATGGGAGTACGTTTTTCAGATTCCTTCACAGCTCCAGATAGAGACTAGCGTATTCATAGATGAAGGGAGCTGTCTTGTATTGATAATGGATGAGACAGAAGGAGAGGGAGAGTAAACATGCAGCAGCAGGAAACATCAGTCACCAGGGAGCCACGGCTCCAACTTTCAAGTCCAAAACACACTGCCTCTGCAGCTCAGGGCTGCATCATGTGATATGTGTCATATGCACAAAAAGGAGGTACCGCGATGCAGCATGTCAACAGATCCAGAGGGCGTATACTAACCATCCAGTACAAAGCAAATAAAGTACAGTAAATCTGGAGTGATGCTTAAACTCAGGAATTTTCTCTTCTTGACTTCCTCACCTGAAGGAAAGGTCTCTTTAAAAAAATATCTTTATAATACTGAGACTGTTGGTTGTAGGGATCTGGGTATTTGAGTTTCTCCTTGTCTGCTTTGACAGCTACAACATCACAGAAGAAGACTTGCTATCAGCTGACAAGAAGAAGAAATCAAGGTAGCCTGGATATGCCAGACAGAGGAGCAAGTCTGAAAAGAACACACTTTTTTCTGGGGTGTCGATGCTTCAGCGCCTAAAAACTACAGCTGTGTGTGAAGCGGGTTTATATCGTACAGACAGCCGTCTTCACACACATCCCACAGTGCCAGTATGTTTTGGGCTCAACACAACAGCACTCCTGAATGGTAAGTTGAACACACGTCATCACGGGGAAAGACAATGACAGAAAACACAAACAATGTCAGAAAAAACTGATTAAGAGTGAATGAATGAAGGTAGATTTTGTCTTTACAATTTGAAATGATTGCAGTATATTGTTAGTGTCATCCTTTTTATCTCTTTTAGTCTAACAAAAGCTGTTTTCACACCACTTCTAAAACTGCTAACAAATATTAGAAGGTAAATAAAAGTCAAGACTCATTGACTCAAAGGTCAATGAATGAAAGAGTATTGTACCAAATTGGATCCAAAGTGAATTCAGCTATCTGAACCCAACACTACAGGGTTTACACAAAACTGAAACACTTTGGGTATTAATCTCACTACAGTTACATTAGCACAGATGTATGGTTCCAGATTTATTTTGTGTTGTTGTGATTTTTCCTAAAAGTTAACAGTAGAGTCCAACTTAATATCATCACTACTGCCATCACACATGCATACGTTCTACACAAAGGCTCTAAATCTTTTCAGAAAGCCCACAAATGACCCAACAAACCTGCCAAAACCTGAATCCGTGGTCTTGAAACTGAAGAAGACAATGAGAGAATGACACAGAGATGCGTAAGGATGGGATGATCATTCATCATTTCAAGTGTCAGTTAATCTTCAAAATAAAGAGGCATGTGCATCAAACATTTGGGGTTGAATAGAAGAAGGAAATTGAGGCAATATTCAAGTTTGAGAGCAAGCGTAAAAGGTATCTTAAATGTCTATTGTTGCGACAAATTTAACTCAATTTACATTTTCTCCTACTGTAAAACATTGTCTTGAAACCACTGTGTGGTCTGCCTTAGTTCAAGATAGTATACCTCACTTCCAGGATGTGTAGCAAAAGAAATTCATTCATTCAACGTCTAGGACATAATTTGTTGTTATTGTTATTTGGTAAAACTTTTTTTTTCAAGGATTCAAGCTAATCTTTTCTTTTCATAATTCTTTTCTGTGTATTTGTAATCAATCAGTTGTTCTCCTGGCCTCAAGCAATCAAAGGTTATAACATTCAATAACTTCCAGAAATTACAGGGTTGGTTAAAAGTTATTAACTGTGGCCTGAGATTTAGCTGTTAGGGCTCTGTTTTTGTGATGCCATGCCACCCCAGGAGGTACATCAACACTACGCAACACTACGTGTTGCAATTGAGAGCGTGTGAAAACTAGCAAACAAGTAAGCAGAGAGGTCTAATCAGTTAGCTAAAAGTAATGTATAAATGGTTGAAATCGATAGGTAAATTAACAGATAAACTTGACCAAACCAACCTAAACGTTCAACTGTATGAAAACATTATTGCTTAGTATAATTAATAGTAGTACATACATCATACATACATAGCATCCAGTTTAAAATTGGTTATATGAACACATTTGGAACGTGATGGGTGGTTTGATGAAGGGATAATTGAGTTCATCTGACAGGGCTGTTGGGGTACATCAGACAGGGTAAATCAAAGTTTGGGAATCACTGTTTTAGATAATAAAATTCTCCTTAACAAACTGCAGCCATAAGTATAGAAGATGCCTCACTCGATTGGTTCCACGTTTTCCTTACAGGGAGAACTTGGGCTATTGTGGCTGATTTTAAATCAAGTTCTGTTAAATCAAACCCTCTTGCCATCAGTAATGAGGTACCACAGGGGACTATTCTCGGCCCACTACTATTTACATTATACATTAATATAATCAGTATGTTAAAGTTAATTTTTATGCTGATGACACCATTATGTATACCACTAATTCTACTCCCACCTAGGATCTTACTCCAGTGTGCCTTTGATGCTTTCCAGTCATCACATTTTAATCCTACACTTGTTTTAAATGCAGATAAGACCAAGTAAATGGAATTCTCTGCATCCACCTGTGTCTTTGACTTTCCTGCCATTTAAACTTTAAACTGCACCCAATCACTCTGGCTGACTCATACAAATAATTAATTATATTCTAGATACTTGGCTTGATATTAGACTATCAATCAAGATTCCTATTTAACATTTCACCAAAAAAAAAAAAAAAAAAAAAAAGATTAAAAGAGGTTTCTGGCCTAGAATTTAAGGCTGTCTGTCTTTCCTAAAAAGTAAAACTTTGTTCAGTCAAAGTTTATGTCTGCACTTGACTATGGAGACATTCTGTACTGTCATGCTGGCCCATTATCTCTTAAATTCAGTCTATGACATTGCTGTGACAACTGTCATTCTCATCAGTGCTTTCTAATTCAAAGTTACTAAATAAAGTTACTTAAAGCACTGTTCTGTGAGCTATGGCACTTCAGCTATTTCGCAACAGAGGAAACAGCAATTGCCCAACAGGCATAGAAATACAAAATACAACAGTATGTGCATCTGAAAAAAATGGCACTTTGCTGGCACAAATGCCTATAGTGTTCCATGCACTGTCACAAAAATAGAGCCCATTGAATCTTTCTTAACAAACAAGGACAGACATGAATACTGTTTACATGCTTGAGATACTTTGTGTCACTTAGTGTCAATTTACTGCCTGATAACAGTCAAACTACATCAAATATGAACATTTAATTCCATCTTGAATATCTTTCGATATCAAGGTGTAGTTATGAGCACAGCTTGACAGAAACAAATAATCACAATACAGTTAAGAGCTTATGAATTACACAGTAATGTTCCATTGATTGTGTTTGCATTGCATTGTATAAATACACACTTCTATGAATAACCATATAATTCAAAAGATGTTGTGTGCCACGTAAAGCAGTCAGAGGAGAAAGAGGGGAGACCAAACACATGAAGGAAGAGAGGATGAAGGAAGAAGAGCGGTCTGTAAAAATGAGGAGAGGAAGTGGAGCACATTGTTACCACAGCGACCGTCTGCACAAATGACAGCTGGTTTCTCCTATCAGAGCAGATCGTGTGATATGTGTATGTGTGTCTGCATATACAGTATATACTGAATGTACTAGATCCCAACCGATCCTGAATTTTTGAGGCCGATACCAATATCAATATTTGAGAATAACAAACATTTATGTTTTACATAGATACGTTGTGAACAATAAACTTTATCGTCAAAGATGAAAGTTAGTAGACATAAGATACAATTTTGAACAGTTAGCAGTGATTTAGCAGTGAGTGAGTTCACTTGTGAACATTTTAAGTCAAGTATACAGAAACATGCTGCAAATAAAACATTTAGTGCTGCTCTGCAATTGATTTTTGTATATCTGCAGACATACATGCTGATACCGATACACAGTACATTATATAGCCATAAGTATGTAGACATAATTGTGTACTTTTGGTGTAGGGCTGTTTTTCATGGTTTGGGCCCCTTAGTTCCAGTTAAGGGAAACCTCAATGCTACAGCATACAGTGATAGTTTAACTGTGTGCTCTGAACTTTGTGTCAACAGTTTGTGTTTGACCCTTTCTTGTTTTAACATGACAATGCCTCCGTGCACAAAACCAGGTAAAGAAATGGTTTTCCCAGTTTGGTGTAGAAAAATTTGACTGGCCTGCACAGATCCCTGACCTCAACCTCATCCAGCACCTTTGGGATGAACTAGAACACCGACTGTGAGCCAGACCTTATCACCCAACATCAGTGTTGGACTTCACTAATGCTCTTGTGTCTGAATGGGAGCAAATCCCTGCAGCCAGGTCCCAAAATCTTGTAGGAAGCCTTCAAAGAAGAGTGGAACCTGTTATAGCAGTAGATTAATACCCGTGGCTTTGCAACTATCACATAATGTAACATGCAACATGTAATGTTGTGATAAATCACTGAAAACCCGATGGCGGCGAATAATATCAACCAGCATGTGTCGGTCTGGCTCAAATATGTACTGTACATGCATGAGGGAGATGGGGCTGGGGGGAGGTGAGGGGGGAGAGCCAGCTAATTCATTAAGCCTTTTCTCCCTTGGTATGTCATCATACTCTCTCTCCCCATGCTTCTCTCCTTCTACCTTTGTCTCTCTCTGTCTCATTACTGCATCCTCCACCACCCACCCCTCTCTCCACCCATTGATCATCCCTCCATCACTTTCTCCATTTCACCTCAGCCTCTTCCTCTTCGCTCCTTTCCTTCCTTCCTTTCTTTCCTACTCTGCCTGCTCTCCACCATCTCCTCCTCTCTCCCACACTTCTCCCTCTATCCTCTCCTCCTTCCTTGAGGATTAGCGGGCCCAGTGCAGGGAGCAGCGGTGGCGGTTTGCTGCTGCGCCTGTGTGCGCCGACCTCTGTTTACTCTGATAATAGGGATTGGGAGCGTGCTGCTCGCCTTCCGAGCAACATCCATGGGGACTTCATTAAATCAATCCTGAAAACAAGAGTCATGTGAAGCCAGACTCCCCGCAATCTTGTGCCCTAACCCTCCCCGTATCTAATCCTTCAGACAACAGCAGCAGGTTTACATTGTATAGGTGAAGGCAACACACATCTCTGAGAACACACAGGCATGTACAAGTGGATTGGAGATAACGGCTGCATGATGAAAAAGACCTGCAGAGTATTGGGACTGTGACATGAATCAGGACACACACAACATCCTGCAGTCTTATGAGAAGTCAAGAAATGAATCTGGCTCTTACTATATGAGAAAGGGGCTGAATACAAAGAGGCAGCCCACTGCATATACTAGGACTGCAACTAATCAGTCCCTCCTGGATCTCACAGAGGTTTTTCTGATTATTACGACCCAAAATGGCTGAAACTGCAGCAGCTTTTCCAAAAATTCTTCTAAAATATGCGAACATGTTTGTGTTATTTTGCAATAAATTGTGGTAACTTTTAAAAATTGTAAGTAACTGAAATTCATATTATGTTTTAAGTTTCATAGAGTAAAACATGGTCTTGCCTGTGCAGTTAGCTAACAAAGGCAATGTGCTATGCTTTTTTTTAAACCTGTGTTCAGTAACTGTAGTGCTTCCCACCATGCCATATAGGGTTGCCAACAAGCTCCATAAACCAAATGAGTAGTTTTAGGTGTTAAATTAGAGGTGGTTTGAATTTGCTACCTTTAAAAATGATCAATTGGAGAAACTCAGTCAGAGTGATACATAGCCTGGGGGCAAGCGCTGCCTGAGAAGACAAGTTCCGGGGAAGCAAAGTCATCTCCATCCCAGTCTGTTTGTGAAGACTGAGGCTTGATTGATGAACTTGACTTTGGCTTGTAAAAGTGGTTCGGAATTTGATTAATTTCACGCCCCAATTCTGCAGTGATTATTAAAATTGACATTCTTCCAGTTTGATCAGTTGTGATGGAATAATTGTGAGGATTTGTAACAATTACAAGAGTCGCAATAGATTGGTTGAATTTGCGATATATCTTATCTAAGATCGCAAATTCCTGGATGGACTGACCAATGATTGTTTTCATTATAGATTCATATCTCCACTTGTCTCTTATTTTTGTTAAATGCTAAGTCTTTAAAATGTCATAAACAGTCTGAAACTGCAAAGTCAAACTGGAGGTAAACTCGTTGCCATTCAGAGTAAAAAAAATGTTTTTTGAAGTGATTGTCACAGTCCAACCAAGACATTGGACACACTGAGGAAGGCATGAGCTGAAAATATTTATGCCATCTCTCCTGTGTCCTATAGTCAGAGTTAATCAATAAAGAAGGTCTGCACCTTTAAAACTGAAAGCTACAAAGCAGCAACCAGAAAAATTCATTATTCTATTACAGTAAATCCTGTAAGTTTCCTTTGAGCTTATCACATATTCTTTCCAAACAGTCGGTGATGTCCTGTGAGTCTCAGCAGGGAGACGGTCCTCAGCCTCAAGCTGTTTATCTTTCAATTCTCACACTTTTTACCAGGAGATTACTTCTGGTGTTTTGAGAGCAGGAACATAATCTCTGAGCCAAAAATAAAGTTGGAAGATTACAAAGCATCTCTTCTTCTTAACGAGCCATTTAATCTTCTATTTAGGGTTGAAAGCCTATTTTTCATTTAACAATTGAAATCATCTCAAGTAAAAAATGGTTGCGTCTTCTTTAGTTTTGATATAATTCAACATTTTCTGAAACAAAAAGGGACATTATCTGCAAGCAAAAGAAGAGTAGATTGCCTATTATTAACTCACTGAAAATGGAAAAATCTGAAATTATTTGACACCTTGGGTATCTTTTTAGCCTTTAAGGGAGAAATGTAGAACTAAAATGAGCATGAATGTTAGTACGGACATTATTTGCAGAGAACAGTGTGCTCGGCCTGATGTGCTCGGCTGGCTTGAAGCACCATGTGGACGTCAGACTCATCTCACACTTGTCAATCACCAGAGACTAATGCGACACTAATGATAGCGCAGACTGTTGTAAGGCTTGGCACCATGGCAACAGCCTGCTGCTTTAAAGACATCCAGTTGTGGTGTTTGTGAAGGCCGTCAGTCTGAGGAGATGTGACTTCATGTGAAAGTGGCATTTCCTTTGAGAGTGTACACTACCTGACACAACGGGGGCAATATGTAACAACACGCACTGGTGACTGTACACTGAAACCATCCGAGGTCAATGCTTTCAATAAAAGCTTATTGGTAATTGTGAGTGACTCATTAGTCTTACAACCTGCTACAAGCGCAGCAAAATGATTAAAAAATGAGGGTTTTTCTAGTCATGAATCAAATGCCAAAGTCAATCACTGGCAGACAAACCTCCCTTAGAAAAGCTTAAGAATCCTATAGTCTAATATGAATCTCTGTTATTGGCCAAAAAACAAAAAATTATGCTCCAACGGAGGACGTCCTCCCTAACCAATCAACAACCAGAATACAATACTGACATTGCGTTGGTCTGTCTGGCGTGCGGCAGCCCGATGTCTTTCTGCCCTACGCTCACCTGGGACTGGATCCCGGTATGGGTGATGGACTGCTGCACGGACTCCACGGCATGGAGGATAATCAGGAGAGTCAAAGATCACAGCTGAGATTTACAAGGGTATACAGCATGAAATATTATTTGCCGGATCCATTTATTGTGATTTTTAAGTTATGTTAAGGATTTTGGGTAAAATAACATGGAGCCGTGGTTTTCATCCTGTCCTCCCCAATTTTGAGTCACCAGCTGCCACTTTAATGGGTGTAAATGAATAACACTACATAGAAAGACTGTTAAAGCATGTAATATAATGTATAATGTTAAAAAAACCCAAAACTGATCGCTGTCAACCTGCCTGGCCAAAGCAGTTGTGTTTGTGTGATGTGAGGTGACACGTGAGGAGACAGAAAGTACAATGTGTGTGTGCCCAGAATCATGAGGTGTTCCTGTCATTAGAAGACATGGAGCTCCTGCTGAGAGTGATATCAAAGGGCCGCAGTCGGTGCTGCTGCTCCACCAGCTACCTGCTGAGTCAACATGTCTGTCACCACCGCCACGCCGGGCCAGGGATCACACACAGGGAGGAGGGTCAGATGGAGAGATGGATAGGGAGAGAAGAGGAGAGCATGTGTGTGTACATGTGTGTCTGTGTTGAGTCGTGGATGGATGGAAAGAGGAAGAAAGAGCGGTCAGAGTGCAGGACAGGTTGGCAAGATTACTCACTGTCCTCCGAAGAGCTGCATGCCCAGCAGTGCGAAGACCACGATGAAGAGGAAGAGGAGGAAGAGCAAGCTGATGATGGACTTCATGGAATTGAGGAGGGAAACCACGAGGTTCCTCAATGAGTTCCAATATCTGAGCGGAAGAGAGACGGAGACGTTTTTTTTCTTCCCCATTAAATATTACTCTGACAAACAGGCTGTGAAATAACAACCCGATTCAAACAAACAATGCTTGAAAAAAGACTGAAACAACCAAAACAGAAGAGGAAAGAGGGGAACAAATGGCAATATGAGCTGTAGGTGGCATAAAAGGAATCAATGCGTCAGGGTCTACAGCTGCCAATTTCAGTGAATCACAGGATTACAGCTAATCTAATGAAATAAAAGGATTGCCATCAAACTCTAACAGGATTGTCAGTTCAGAGAAATGAATTAAGAAAACCCTGAGAAAAAGTGCAGCTCCTGCAGCATTAAAACCTTGCAACTCCATAATGTAGCGTTTTAGAAGAATTCACACAGATTTTGATAAATTGGGTTTTAGAGTGGATGTGTTCTTTGGCCATTTATTCAGGACAGTGTCTACTGAAATAACAGCATGGTTTAGTTTGGTGTAACGCTGTGAACCCGGAGCTATTTTTTGCATGGTTTTCACTTCCTGCATAGGCGTGGTTAGGCATGCCATACAATGTTATTTTCAGAATAGGTCAGACTTCTCAGAAAATGCATCATTTGGTATGGTAATGTTTTTTTGGCTACCTGCCCGAATATTATTAACACAGAAATCAGCAACATATGAGTAAATGAACTGATAGAGAAATATACAGTAAGAACCATGTTGATGGGATATTCTGAGACTTAGATCTGTCAAAACGTGTACTGTAAAGTAAAGTAATTAAAGCTGCACTCCACTGATTTTACACATCAATTTTAGACATCGAGTTCAGTACACTCGTTATGAAGAGTACGACTCAGTCTGTTTTTTTTTTTCTTTTTTTGTTTTTTTTCTGCTTTCCAAAAAAAATAACCCTAATAATCAGGGTTATCTTCTTGGGTTGGGTTCAGTTTGGGCTTGAGATTACAAAAAGAAAGCCTGCATTACAAACTGGATGTGTGAGGTTTGAAAGACCTGGGCATTAAGGAGGCAGGGAGGGTGTAATGAAAGATGCTATTGAGTTGCAATATGGGACATGTAGAATCCAGTGTTTCTGGAGTTTGACCCATACTAAGGTCTAAAAGTCAGGAGTTTTGGCACTATAGTTCCCATCATGCCTTGGGTGATGTCAATGGAAGTGTAATGTTTCCATGTAGTCTGCGAGGATGAGCTCCTTAAAGGTTGACAGTTGTGGAGGCGCAAGAATGAAAGCAAGGTTCTCTGTGATGGAAGCCTAATGTATTAATTGTTTGTAGTTTCACATGTGTGTTTTAAATTGAACTCACTTGGTGACTTTGAATATCCTGAGCAGTCGCAGGGCTCTCAACACACTGATACCAAACGACGCTCCTGGTTTAATCATGTCCCAGATCACCTCACAAATACTTCCCACAATCACCTAGAGAGGAGAGCACAGGATGAAGTTATCACCTGCTGTGTTTGGCTCTGTTTCAATAAGCCAGACAAGACGGGTTGACCATCCAAACAGAACTAGCTGTTGGTTAGCGTTAAATATCTACCTGTGAGTCACAGCCGACACTAACTTACCCCAAAATCAAAGCAATTAAAGGAGGAGTGGAAATAATTCCTCGCTCCAAGGCCGTACATCTTCAAGGTCATCTCGGTCAGAAACAAACCCAGGAACACAAACTCTGCTGTGTCTGTTTTCAAGATGGACAGAGTAACAAAACCAAGAGAAACTAGTTTTATAGGCCATCAATATCAATAAACGTGTGGGGGTATGAGTGTGTATTTGTATGTGTGACTTACAGAGGGCTCTTGTAAGCCACTCAGGCTGGTCATAGTGGACTATGGCCACACACAGAGTGTTGAGGCCCACCAGACACAGAACGATCCAGTAGAAGCTCTGAGCTTTCACCATGCGGCGGATGAAGAACCGCGTCCTCTTCTCCTTACGCCGGAAGTAGGAGGAGCTGTCCATCTTACTGCTGCTTTTCACACTGGCCCGACCAAACGGAGAGCCCGGAGGAGCTGAAAGCGATGATGAAGAGAGGTGAGAGGGGAAATGTGCGAGTGTGCAGTGGTTAAATAACGGCCATTGTTTCACAGTTTTCACAGTGAATCACTATGTGTGTTTTTCTTGTCTTCTTCCTGCTACTGTGATGAGCAGCATCCCCATACTCGCCCTACTCATCAAGATCATAATTATAATACACATTGTGATGGTTATGCATATGTCCACAGACAGCTTTCACAATACTATGACAAAGTAGCTACAAAACCAACAAAAAAATCTAAACAAAAAGAAATCTTTCAGGGTTTTTTTTGTTTGTTTTTTTGTCTTTTTGTTTGAATGTATCATATAGTTCCCTTTCAGTTAATATTTGGAGTGCTGTATATTAATTTTTTTTTTTGGAACTTTTTGCTTCACTGAAATGAACAGTTTTGCCCGTCTCCACCTGCTGATGCTGTATTCCTTCTAATAATGATGAATCCATGCTGCTCCAGACTCTTTTTCTGCCAGTTTCGCCAAGCTAACAAGCCAGGCAACTTGTGCCTCTGGTTTTTGAAACTGGGAAAATGTGTTGGCAACACCCACGCTGAGTTTGCGCTACAATTGCGCTACTAGCCAGTTACAGGAAATTACAGCCCAAGGTCCTCAAGGTTTTCAAGACAGAAATGTAACAGTATGGTTGGTTAGGGATCCATTCAGCTTCACATCTGCTAACAAGCACTGAAAGTTGTTTGCGGCCAAGACTTTAACTGACAAAAGTAACAAAACCTACTCAAGGGACAGAAAGAAAAGCGTAAAATTACTTCAACACTCCTTGAATTTCTCCTTGCAGCTGCTCATTAAAAAATATGCACCTAATACATTTGTGCCGTGCAGCAGGACTGCAGGCACCATGTGTGAAACAAGTGAGATGAGAGATGAAATTTGACTGTGCAGTGCATCTATTCCCTTGGCACTTCATTTTATGGGAAACAGTCATGAGATGTGACAGAAAAAAAGTAGTGAAGGCAACAAAATGCTTTCAATTACCTTGCTTATACTCATTTCCAACCCATAGACAAGCAATTACATGTTGTCTTTGTGCAGGACCATGAAGTCCATTAATATTAAAAAGTCTAATTCTAATATGCTGCAGGTAATTCTCTTGCGATTTTAATTTAACACTCTAATTAGAAAAGTTAATTATACGTCTTTTCCCTGAAGTTGATGTGCTTCTACGGCCGGGAGAAACAGCTTTATGTCTCCAGATCCAGATGTACTGAATCTGCTTTTGTAATGTACCTTGTTAAGTTTGTGTGAGATATCTAACTAAATGTTTTGTGTGTGACATGACATACTAATCTGATAAATGGAGACCAGAGTGACAGAGGACGTGGTTATGTTCATTGTAGAAGACAGGCCTTTATGATGGATTTTATTGTAAGGGACGACTCTGTGAACAGACAGCATGTGAAGGTCAGAGGTGATGTGCTGGGGGCCGCGGATAAAAAGATGTAAGACTTACCACCAGAGGAGATGTCTGCGAAAGGATCCTCCCCCTCCTCAGCACCGATCAGGTCGTTTTTACCTTTCTTGGCTTTGCCTCGTTTCAGGACTGTAAAGAGAACAGCACAGACAGGAAAGGAAAAATAATCATATATGAGCCTCAATATATAATACAGTAATAGTAATATAGGAATGGTGCTCTTCTGTTATTCAAAACTCCTTTAATATAAATCTGTGAAAGTGAAGAAGTCAATTATAGCAAGAAAAACAAGCATTTTCAAATTGTGTTTCAAAGTGTGTGTGTGTGTGTGTGTGTGTGGCAAAGTGAGCTAATTGGAAACTATGAATAGCAGGCATCAATCATGTTTTTCATTTGGAGATTTTCTGCCCTCCTGCTTGGAGCCCAGACTTGGAATGAAAAACTGCCAGCGCAAACATGAATGTGAACGTCATGTGACCGACTCTGTGTCACCAGGGTGGTGCGCTCATTCTCGAGATCTACAACCCTGTATCTCCACTCGAAAAGGCTGCGGGGAGGCAGAACCAGGCTTTGAGACTGAGCAACACATAATCTCTTTCTTATCAAGTCATATTTTTCTGTTGTTGACTGCTAAAAAAGCTTTTTTTTAAATGATGTGCAGTAAGAAATTCCAATTGAAACCAACTTGTTTGAAGAAATTTCTAGATTTGAGGGTCTGTATCTTGAAACAAGAGAGAATAAGGCAGGTCGCTGCACTCGAATTGAGATATTGTACCAGGGTTCTAACAACGTTCATTTAAAATCACATTTTCACTCATTTTAAGATGATACAACTTTAAGGACTCACCTAAACATCAAAAATGACTTGACAAGAAGAACATTTTTGCAGTGAAGCCCAAGAAAATGATGTTATAGGGTTTCTTTCTAAGACATATTTAAAGTATTCTGAAAAAACACACAGCAGCTACCTTAAGTTCACGCGTCTTTTATCTCTAAATGAAATATCCAGCCAGAAGGATAATTTTCTCAATTTCTTATCTCCAAAGACTAGGTAAATGGTGGTTTCAGAACAAAGAATTTTAAAATAACCTCTACTGAGTCAGTCAGCTATGATTGGCACTTTGCTCCACCACTCATACCTGTCATTCATCTGGCGAAGGCCAACTCCATATTTTGTGCTCTAACAACATCAGAGTGGTTTTTCTACGGCTGTGGACTTTTTAATCCCCGATATGTAACTAATTGAGAAAATAAGGGCGCTGGCTGCTGCCCCTTTACTGGAATCATCGACATGGATGTGTTTCCAGTGTGTGTCCGTTTACTAGCAAATGCATTTCCGTGTGTGCGTGTGTGTGTTTGGGAGCGTGGTATAGTGAATTTACTTTAACAAATCCAATCAGACCAAAGCTGTAAATCCCACTAATTAACCCTTGCCTTCACAGCAGGCCTAATGGACCGACATCATGGGCAAGAGAGATCCGTGGTCAGATCGGACAAAGAGTGCAGAGAAACCATAAGTGATGATTGCTCTTATATATGATTGGCTGGCCTGGCTACAAGCAGCACATTTTGAGGGGTTAATGTAAAGCTGAGGAACCACCTCACTCATATTACACTTTATATGTTATACTGTACTGTTAACTCGGTTAAAAGTAAGTATATATTCAAGTTTAAAGAAAAAGGTTTAAAAAGATCTTGTCAAAACCAAAATTACGGACATTTGTGAATAGCAGATAAAAGTTTGGCCCTGAATCACATTACATCTTGTTAAGATCTTTAGTTGCACAGCTGAGAGCTGTGTGATTTGGAAAAAGTAGTAGTAATGAATGAATTTGTCCATATTATAAGTATGCAATGAAACCTTCCACAATCTCCCATGAAGCAGGTTAAACTCCCTTTAAAACTAGAGATTTAAGTATGTATCCAATTTTCAGCAAACTGAGCTCAGTAATCAATTTGATTTAAAGAAATAGTTAGTAGACATTTTGCGAAATACATTTATTTTCTTTCTTGCTGGAAGTTAGATGACACGATTGATACCCCTCTCATGTCTGGTAAATATTAATGGTAAATATAAAGCTACAGCCAAGAGACAGTTAGCTTAGCTTAGCATTAAGAATAGAAACAGGGAAACAGCTAGCCTGGCTCTGTCCAAAGGTAAAAAAACATCCACCTACCATCACCTCTAAAGCTCACTCATCAACATGTTACATGTGGTTTGTTTAATCTAAACAGACACTGGTGTAAAAATGACAAGTTGTGGTGACACGGGGGGTTATGTCCTATTGTCACTGTGAGGTTGCTAGGCAACCAGCAGAGACGCTGCTTCGAATAGATGGTTTCATTGATGGTTTGTCAGTATCTGTTTTTATCTAAAATCCAAACTATATCAGCATTTCTAGTGTGTCTATAAAAAAAGAAAATCATTGTATCTGAGTTCATGTATGGAGTTTAACTGTGAGTAAGCCTGCACTTTTGCTGGTTTCGAAGCTAACTAACAACAGCTCCAGATTTATTTTAAGCCAGTTTTAATAAAGTAAAAAATCTAGGCTGTGTCAAATTAACAATCATATCAAGCTAACAGGCCAATATTTTTAATTATAGAGTTGAGAAACACAAAAATTCAGCATTTCCATCTATAGCTATTTTCAACAATATATACAGTACATACACAGATTGGGCCTTTAAGGAACACCTGCATCATTCTGGACAATAATCATGTCAGTACAGTATGTCTGAGGTTTCAGTTAAACCTCCAGTCCACTCCACAGGTAACAGAGAACCAGATCACAGTCATGACCGATGATTTTGTAATGATTTATGCACAGCACATTGGCCAAGGGAAATCACTTTGTGTTGAAAAGTGGTGGGGACATAAGGGCTCAGATGAAAAAACATTTTTGAAATGGTCTTCAACATACGTAATTTTAGGCAATGTAATGGGAGGATCGGTATGAGGTCAGAGTAGATAATTACGGCGGGTCGAGCAAAATTGCATAACAGCGCATCAAAAGGGCATAGCCTCGGCTACTACAGTCGACAATATGAAAATACTCATCATAAAACGCACAACAACGTCGACCATACAAGTAACAGTCATCCATGCATCATTGGACAATGCAATTTGTTTCTGCTATATTTACATTGCATTGTATGTTTTCTTATTGTGCAAATAAACCTTTCTCAAAGCGTTCTCATTTGTTAGTTAACATTCCTTGTTGCAAATTATTTTTCAGAACATTTTTAACAAATTAAGCTTTTAAAAAGTGAAAAATCAGCCATTTCAAACATGGTGGGGACATGTCCCCAGCGTAAATGACACCTGTGATTGTAAAAAATCAACTATTAGATGGAAATGTACTGTACTGTGCCTGGTTTACCATCGGCCTCCTGTGCTGATGGACCACGGTAAAGCAAGCAAAAGATACTAAAACCTGTTTTCACCTGGAAGGTTTTGTTTCCTCTTGTACCACGCACCGTCCAGCGGGGACTTCTCCTCTGCAATCTCATCCTCCTCCTCCAGCAACACCTCCTCTGCAGCAGGAGAGTGAAAAGGAGAGAGGGACTTTCTATCAATTTGTCATGTTTTTCTAACACAACAAACACGTACGTGCCAGCTCTCACGCTGTTTCAGAGATGAGTCTAACCTGCTTTGCAGATCCACTCCAAGTATCCGGTGAGCTCTCTCTCGATCTGCTGCTGCCTCCGAAGCTTCAGGAACTCCTGCCTCTTCTCCACACGCTCTCTCTCTTTGGCAAATTCTCTGTTGAAACATATACAGAGATCTTTTTTACACACAGAAAGAATACATATATGTAACATTTTATCATATTGGGCAACTTGGATTTAAAGCTAAATTCAATTTTTGTGTGTGTGTCAGGAGAGAACCTGTACACAGCAACAAACAGGATTGTGTGAATTACAAGAGCAACACATATGTGAGACCCTGCATCGTGGAAATGGATGAAATAGCGGTTCAAGGGCTCATCTGAAGGATTATTAACTGTGGAGTTCAGATGACAGCTGGGCAGCTGCTGAGGGCAAGAAAGAGGAAAACGGATGTTGGCAAAGCTGGAGCTGTGCTAGAAGATATTTCTGAAACTCATGAACACTGAAATGTGTTGATGCAGGAAAAACAGTGGAGTGTGATGTACTGGCATGACAGACCATACTGCAGTTTCATGGCTGCCTATCAGAGATGAACCAGATGTAGGACTTGTGACGGCACACTGTATGTAATTTTATACTGAGATAGCAATATATATAGTTAGTTATAGTTAATTTCTGGAAAGTCAATTAAAACTCTATAAAACAGTTTATAGATTTTAAAAACTGATTAATATCAGTTAATTAAAGGAATTGTTCGACATTTTAGGAAATACGCTTATTTGCTTTCTTGCCGAGAGTTAGATGACCACTGTCATATTTGTTTGCTAAATTAACAGCTACAGCTAGCAGGCAATTACCTTAACTTAGCAAAGCAGAAACAGCTGGCCTGGCTCATGTTATATCTTGCTTCTTTAGTCTGTACAAAAACCAAAAAATGATAATTTCGGGGGGTATATGGACCGGACTATTTCTTGGCCGGGAGCAGTGACTTCCTGGAGTCTCTACTGGTTGCCTGGCAACCTCACAGTGATGGCAAGAAAAGAAGAGATCATACCAACAAGATATAACGTGTTAATTAGTGAGCTTTAGAGGTGCTAGTAGACTGATTTATATTTAAATCTTTGTGAAGGGCCAAGCTAGCTGTTTCCCCCTGTTTTCAGTCTTTATGCTAAGCTAACGGCCTGCTGGCTGTAGCTTCATCTTTAACACACAGATATGAGATGGTAGCGATCTTCTCATCTAAATCATCAGCTTTGACTATTCTTTTCTTACATACATGTAATACTGAGGTACAGTACTTCATCACATTAATGCAAAAATTCTCAATTCTCTCTTCAATCAAATATTGCTAAAAAGCAGTGTTGCTCATTGATTAGAAACATTGGCCCTTAACACTGTGCAGTTTTGGGCTGTCCCAGATGAAAGTGGACAATCGTCAGAGAAACGTAGTGGTCTTCAATCCAAAACAGTGGTCCTAGATCACACTGTGGGTTTCAGTGATTTAGGACCAAATGGCCAAAGCTTGTTTTTGGTTTTGACGATGATGTGAGTTGATGACATGTCTCCACTTGCACTGTTTTTTCTATTTACATTAGACCTACGATGCACCATGTATTCATCACACAATCTAACAATCTGATGTTGTACAGTCTGACACATTGCAACAAAGATTTTATAAGATGTGACACAGTTTGACATGCAATGAACCTACAAGATTGCTGTTATTGCACAGGGTATAGAGGCTTTAATACAACTAGATATATACAGGGTTCATACAGCTTTTTAAGAGTAAAATTCAAGCAGTTTTCAAGCACTTTCAAGGTACCTAAACCAAAAATTTCCAGACTCTCAAAGCCTTTATCATCACATCTAAATTGTTACTAGAAATGCCACAAATATGACGACGGGATCGTTTCATTTTAGATATTAAAAGATTTTTGTTTTACATGAGTGATTGTGTAGATGATGAAAATTTTTCAAGGAGTATATTCGAATTCAAGTATATTCCTAACCTTGAAAACACAAGGGTAAAAATTATTTTCCATTATTTTCCAAACTTTCAAGACTTTGTACGAACCCTGTATGTTAGGGGACAGCTACTGCACCTGTATAGTATAGAACAATCTACTGGAGCTACATCGTCTCCCTATAAACATTGTAATATCACCCTGCCCCTGAAGGATCACAACTGAAAGTAACCCAGCAGTGATGGGAGAAGATAATCTGTTTCTTTCACTGTTTAGACAAAATCTGATCTGTGTCTCATGAGTAAAAGAAAAATCTGATTTTGACTATATTTGCTGGTAAAGTTAGCATAGCCTCAGTGTTTTTATGACAAAATATATTAGTAAAAACGTTACTGATGAAACATCTGATGGACATAAACAGTACAAGCTCCTTATCCCTTGACAGGGAAGCCGCTTCAGCAGTGGGTTTCTTGTGACCTGCAGTCTAATGACCACGCACGTGTTTGCTTTCACCAAGATCTCGGTGAGACAAGCGGCCGTGAGTCACAGCAGGTGAGAACAGACTCTTTGCGACCACAGACACAGTAAGATGGACATGCGTCAGATCCAGGAGCACAGAGGACTGGGATGATAAAAGCCACAGAGCGAGGCCTTTTCATGACACAGTAAAAAGGAGAAGCGCTAGATGATGAGGAGGAGAGGTGAATACTCTGTTGATTTACTCAGTTCACCCTCAGTTCAGCATGAGGTAACCTTCTTCTCCATTCTAGCTAACAGACAGGTAGGATACTGTCTTGAAGGCCTAATCTGTGAGTGGATGACAGTGCACTCGCCACGTACAGTACATAGGCTGGTTTTGAATCAAGCAGTCAATAACTTCAATAAGATGAAGCTAATGCAGAAGTGCCTTCAGATGAAATATTAAAGTATTTTCAAAGAGTCTAATAAAGGTCAATTCCAACAAGCATTGATTTTTGTTCCTCAAGACATCATGTTCTCAATTTAACTTATAATTTCATCATATACCCAAAACGTGTTGTTTACTGTGTATTTCACAGTAAAAGGTCCTCTTGAAACAAGCACAGCTTCGGTAATAGTAAGTGAAGAGAAAATGCAAATAAGCTGCTGTTTATAAACCATCTACGACAGTTAAAGAAGAACATTTTGAACCCCAGACTGTTTGAGATGCAAATTACATTGTTTTTTCAGTCCAATTGTTACACATTTTTACTGTACAAACTAAATACAAACAAATTCCAGGATTCTCTTCATAATAATAATAAATATTGAGCCATAATCAGCATTTATTGCATGTAATATGACCCCAGTCTGGAGCAGACCTGGAATTTGTGTATCTACGTTATGAGAGGACTTACCCTGATAGGACACCAAGCACCAGGTTGAGCATGAAGAAGGAGCCGATGATGATGAGAGGGATGAAGTAGAGCCAGTTCCAGGTGTTTCCTGCCACATCATTGGTCTGGACACACACACACACACACACACACACACACACACACACACACACACACACACACACACAGACGCAACACAAAAACAACACAGAAGAAGAAGTCATTACACGTAGCACATATATAGATGAACTCATCAGTAAAGTGTAAGAATAGTTCTTCTTTAATGTTCAATTTCTTGCTGCTGTCTGCTAAATAAAATAAACAGGTGAAGTGTAAAATCTAATGCGGAAAAGCCAAAATGCAAAAGGTCACCATACAAATAAACTCCTGGATCATCAGGTATAGTTTCATTTTCTTAAAATCCCCTTTTTAAATTACTTATGTAATGTTCCATTACTATATAATCTGTATGCTTCATTTAAGTTAGAAAGTCATTTTAGTAAGAAATGGTAAATGAATATGTCCCAAATGAAAAGTAAATGGAACTTTTGTCTGGTTTTGAATGAACCACCTTGACAGTGTATGAATGTGTTTCATCCTACTTTCCCATTTCTCAGCCACAGCTGTGAATATGAATGTATTCTTTTGCAAACTTGGCTGACTGAACAAAAACTTTGGCCAACTTGCCTCATTAGAAAAAATATTGACAACTTTTCAATTTGACAAAAGCAATTTAAAAAAGTCGCTCTGTCATCTCTATGAGCATCCTACCAAACAAACCCACCAACAAAAAGCTCAGTCTGCTATCACGGCAAAACACCTGTTTAATTCAACATGAGTTACAGCTCTGAAACAACCACTTAGAAGAAAATGTCCACAGACAAGTAGGTGGGACAATTCAGTCTTCTAATATGAGCCATCATGGCTGGGGGTTGGTTAAATGACTTGCACTTTCACAAACGGTACACACACACACGCACGCAGACAGGTAACTGCTGTTGCTTTTTACTGACCAATGACCACCACTGCAAGTAGAAGCACCCCACCCACCACCTCAACATTGACCCATGTTGTTTGTTTTATGCTCATTCATTGATTCACACTCTACAAAATGTGGACACCCAAACAAAGCATATGGACACCTTAATATTACACCCATATGTGATTGTTGAACATGTCATTCCAAACTATAACTATGCTGCTGTAACAGCCTCTTCTCTTATGGGAACACTTTCTACAAGATTTTGCAACCTGGTTGCAGGAATTTGCTTCCAGTCGGCCACAAGAGTGGCCACTGATGTTGGGTGATAAGGCCTGGCTCACAGTCAGTGTTCCAGTTCATCTCAAAGGTGTTGGATGGGGTTGAGGTCAGGGCTCTGTGCAGGCCAGTCAAGTTTTTCCACACCAAACTGGGAAAACCATTTCTTTTCTGACCTGTCTTGGAGCATAGGGGGCATCATCATGTTCAAGCAGGAAAAGGTTGAAAGCACACATATTATACACAAATATTGGATATTTTACATTAGAGATTCCTCTTTATTGGAACTATTAAGTATTTGGACAGGGGTGTACACATACATTTAGCCATCTTATGTATTTACCCCATTCTAAATTCATGTATGGAAGGTTTTTACTGATACTGATATCCTCTAAGCCTTTTTCACAGCAGACATTTGAACTTTTCATAGTAGGAAAAGCACAGGTGTTACTAATAACATTAACAATGGCTCAGTTCCATTCAAGTGTCCCAATAAGCCATGATGAATCATTCATTTTCTTATTTATACCTGTGCTTTTCCTACTATGACATGTCAAAATGTCTTCAATAAAAGAGGCCTATGTTCCTCGAAAAGGAAACACGAAAATACTGACATGGCAAAACATGCTTAAATTGTAAACTGAGGTCGCAAATAGTCACAGATTTCACTATTTTTCACAATTTTATCAGGGCAGATTGTTTCAAATACACACTTCAGGTTAAACAAAATCAAAAGCTTTGGAAAATGCTTTTACTAATAGAAATGTGTTATGCAACAAATGGTATTAAAGTTGCAATAATCAATAATAACAATCAAATGACTATGTGTGAAATGGGTCGCTCCTATGTGACAAACCCACAGAGAATTATTACCCAACCCTGCAGTCCCCCTCAGCTCTACAGAGTGATTTAGCTGCTTCCAGGTCATTGTTTTGGTTTTACCAAAACACAGCTTTACTGTTTACTGGATGGTTCAGTCTCAAAGCTCTCATCAGTCTTGTTTCGAGCCACAACAGGCAAAGTTTGCGACTAGCTGGTGAGCATAATGGAGTATTGACCTGCTAAAGAGCCAGATGTTTCCCTCAGGAGTTGGTGGACAGCAAAATATTGGACTTAGCCTATATTCATCAGGTGGCAAAACAACCCGACTCCCAATGAATGAAAAATGTGTCTCTCTCTCTCTGTAAGTAAATAGGCAATGTTTGCTAACATGCTAGCCATCTCAATTTTATGAGGTGACAATGAATATGTCTGTGTTTTATTTACAGCTTGTTCGTCTTGTCCAAGTGGTCAAAAACGTACTGCTTTAAAATTCTGATGATTTTACTTAAATATGTGTATTATTGTTTTTATTGTGTGATTTTCACGTTTTGTAATATTCAAAATAGACACTGCTAATCTGTTTTTTCTGGAATAATGAAAACCTAAAAACGAAAAGACATTTTATCCAAAGCACTCTGTAGTATCGGTTAGCTGCTTTTTGATATCAGTGATGCCCAAAACTGACACTGTGTACAGACTGAGCTGTAACAGGGCAAATATTCATGCTTGTTTCCCCCAGGGGGTTCTGGGAGTCAGCACCCTCTATGTCTGGGAGCGCTCCCACACAGCGGCCTGTTAGCGGGGGACAGACCTCCGGACTGATGGGCTGTGTGAAGCACAGTGACATTTTGTAGACGCCAGTGTCGGAGCACTGCCACACGCTGGCTGTAATTATGATGGGAGGTTTGGGGCAGCTGAATCAGCAGGCTGGAGATGTATATTATGCACCCGAGTATGTGAGATGAAGACACACATATACAGTAGCCCGCCCCACTGTCTCAGCTGTCAGAGAAGCACCAGCCCACACACCAGGATAAATGGCTGGCAGAAGCTTCACTGTGTTGCTCTGCATCACCTCTTTTTGTACATGTCCAATATATCATCACTGAATCTTCACATCTTTCTCTGTGTCTCTTCCTCTTCAAATTTATTCAAAAGTACGTCAGGAAACACCTCTAAAGTTGTACCTTGTTTGTTCAACCCGTACATGAACAGGTTTTAGGGCAAGTTACATGTTGGAACTATATCTTGGTGAACAGCTGGGTGCAGTGATTGTACGTAGCTCCCTGAAATTTTGTCATCACGCTTTACGGCCTGCAACTTTGCTTTTTGGATCAGTCTCATCACTCTCATCAGTGTCATTTCCAGCAGTTTTCTGTGAAAAAGCTCTAATAAACCAACAGTATGCTACCTGTCCAGCACCAAACCACAGACAAACAAAAACAGCAAACAATTAGCTAGCTATTAGCACTACAGAGCCAGATATTTCCCTCAGGAGTTGGTGGAGACCAAAATAGAGTGCATATTGGACTACAATACACCAGGAGGACCAAAACACAAGTTGAAAAGAATTTTTTAATTGACTCCATGTCTGCTGGATGTGTAAATAGGCAAAATCCATTAATACATTTTAAAATTTTTCCTTTTCTTCTAATGAACTGTCTAAATAAGATCATTTTGTATTTGTGCTCAGAATTAGGTAACATGCAGCTCTCTTTTCTGTTTGCAGTAGCAGCAGATATCTTCTTCTCTCTCTGGGGAACCCGGGATGCCTGGTGCGGAGGAGAAAATGAAGTGGAAATGCACTCTGTTGCGTCAGCTTTCAGTCCCAGAGTCAGCTGGTGAGGCGGGAAGACTTTTCTCTCCTGTTGACGCGGCCTTAATTCTTCAGCTGACTGCTCAGGCAGACGAGCTGAGTTCAGTTGAGCTTGTGCAAATGTTTTTCAGATTCTGAAACATGGCAAGGTCTATGCAGTGGAAGCCTAAGAGTTGCTGTTTTCTCAGATTTAATAGGTTGAACAAGCTAAATGCAATCGAGCACACGCAATCTGATTTTGTACTACTCGTGAAGAGATTTAGGACTCATTGTTTTTGGTTGTTTCTTCTCAAAAAGAAAAAACAAAGTTTGGGAATGTATCAGTGATTAATTTGAATATTGCTATGACTAATTAAAAACATGAAAATTAGACTTTTAAAAAATCAATAATACAGATGAAAAATGGATTTAAAAAATCACTTTTCCAAATGAACCCTCAGTATAATCTGCAGGTTTTTTTGGGCACTTTCTCCACATTTATCTCTTCACTTTCTATTAACAGAGGTTTTTCTGAGCTCTGCTTGTTGCAAAGAGGACTTTGCCTACTGTAACTACTGTACAGTTGCTCAAAAGAACAAAGCAAAAATAACTTTTTGACTGAGAACATAAATGGCAAGTGTCACTATCATGAAATGCTGTTGATTTAATACAATCAGTCAAGCTGGGATCAGATTATATGACATCAGCACAATAATAAAACAGAAGTAGGGAATTAGGAATCAGTTCTTCTTCAGAGGTCTCAATGTAAAGACCAGCATTTCAGATTTATTGTTTTGGCCCCCTCTTCTCTAGTTTAATACCTACAATGTGAACCAGGACACTATAGACACCATGGTTGTTGTCATTCCTGATCCTGAAAATCTCTTTGGACAGTCACCTTTGCATGTCATGCAGTTTGCGAAACACCGCAAGTTGTTAGAAAGAGAAGGGAAGAGAAGGGGAGAAAAGAAAAGAAAAGAAAAGTGAAGACCTGTATTATGGCCCCTGGGCAGCATAGAAGGACATCAATCACTTCAATTTATTATATGTCACTTCTGGATGGGGGTGTGATCCAGTATTCTATATTACAAACAGCCTCTGGCAACGTCAGGCAAACACATCTGCGGTTCCATCTACATTTAATTCATATATTTAGGCTAAGATGTACTGTATATGTTTGTGTGTGTGTATATGTTTGTGTGTGTGTGTGTGTGTGTTTCTTGCCAACCCTCCTGATTGCGCTTTCAAGTCTGCAGATTTTCATTACTTTTTTCATTGTCTCATTTTTTTAATGCATTTTGATCAAATCTTACAATCTGCTACTATATAATCTACATGGAAAACAGCAAAGAAAAAAAAAAAGAAAAACACCCAATAATTCTGGCCTTTCATTAACAACTGATATATGTGTAAATGTGAAATACAATGTTGTAAAATGTAGTCTCTGAGGTGGCTGAGGCCAAAATCAGATGTTCCTTTATGTTTTTCTTTTTTTGCATATTATAACGTATTGAAAGATGGAAAAAGCAGTTTTAATACTATATTTTACAGATTCTTGCTTATAAAGGTCACCAAATCCTTAAATGTTCCCAGAGACAATCCCGCAGCCCTGCTTTGGTCTTGAAAATGTGCCTATTTCTCAGTGTAAGAACATATGGTATGTATATAGTATGTATGTGCCATTTAAATGCACGGGCTGATTAGTTCACCCCACCTTTAAGTGCACTGGGTATGGGGCCGTGCAACGAGATTAAACCACACTGCGTGCACAGCAGGAGAGCAAATACAGGGCATATGGCAATCAGGGCCACTGGCTATAGCCTTCTAATTTAGTTCATTACAAAACTGCTGATGCACTATGTTGCCTTTAGCAAGGTACTTCTAATGACCCCATATGTTGTTTGAGTATAATGTGATGAAACAAATACTACTGGAAAATGTAGTTATGAGTATAAGAAGCAAAAGGTCTATGATTAAAGGTAAAATTATTGGTAACCCAACACAGAAGCTAATTATGGCACTTTTAAAACAGTAACTTGTTTGAACACCACATACCACCACCAAGGCCACACATTTGTTTTTTAATCCTCATCAGTATCTCCTGATGATGACCCCGATTTTTAGAGAACTCCTAAATCCTGTCTGGGAACATTAGAAATTTGAATTGTGACAAGTTCCATGAGTCAGACCCATGACCAACGCAACTGATGTTTGGCGAGTGTGATCCTACTAGTGACTGTCACTCTGCTATACAAAGTCCTATAATTATGAACCATAGACCCAGATCACATAATTTCCCTGTACCATACAGGAATCTAAACAATTTATTACCGGTTCGGACTTCAACTATCAGTCCCCCACCAAGCCATGCACCTCGAACGATAAAAGTGCCTTTATTAAACGTCAGGTCGCTAACAAATAAGTCATTTTTAGTTAATGACCTTATAAGCACCCATGACCTAGACCAGTGGTTCTCAACCAACCAACAAAATAACATATTTTACATTTAATAACATATTTTAGACTGGAGAATGGTTTTTACATTATATCGCCTGTTCCAGTGATATAATTTGCCTTAGAATAGATTTTATTGAGTGTGTTTGTCAGAGTCAAACACTAATTAAAGCCAAAATCGAATTAGTTGTTGTTCTGTCTGTGGGCAAAGCAATGGTCTTCCTGTGTGAGTTTGGTAGCTTTCATGTGCTATAATTATATTACAGTAATCCCTGAACAGTCTCGGACATCAGAGTGTTGTGAGTTAAATGTCCCAGTGCTATGGGGGTGTGGGGGTCGCGGACACCAACCTTATTCTGGGGAGTTGCGACTCAAAAAGCTTGAGAGCCACTGACCTAGACTTCACCCTACTGACCGAGACAGGGCTGGATAGAAATGGCGCAATCATTTGTGGTGAAAAAGGTGAAAAAACAGTCAAATCAAATTAGTGGACAATCTATTCAAATGTAAAGGGGCGTGGTCTATACTGTTAAAATCTGTTGAGAAATGTTTGAGATATTCTGCTAAAAAACATTCTGTACAAAAAAAAAAAATCACATATGGGACTGAAAACAGAACCGCCATGCTGGAGGTAAAGTGATGACACCCAAGAAAGTTGCCTCCTACATTTTGTTGATATCTAAAAACAAACTTTAGCTCCATGTTTTTATATCAGTTCACTTGATGTCGTTATTCTACCTCTGTTATTCCCATGAGTCATCGCTGGCTGACTGAATGATCAGTGAGGAAAAAGCAAAAGCTGCCACACAATTTGGAGTCATGCATCATGCAGTTGCGGTGTGACAGTGTACTCCCACGCTCAGCTTACAGTGCTGCCACACACACACACACACACACACACACACACACACACACACACACACAAACAAACACATTTCCTCTGATGGCAAGGAAAGCCTGCTGAGATGAAGACAGCCACTCTGAATCAATTCTGCAGCTCCTTACAGTCCTGAAACATTCACAACAAGCAGCGGTGACTGTGCTCAACACGTGTGGTGGTGCAGAGAGCAAAAGGTCCTCACAGAGCTGCTTGAAGAAGAAGAATATATCAAACCAGTTTTCTGGTTAAATTGAACTTGAGGCTCTTATCATCTCAGAGTCTACTATTTTTCTCTTCTGACGGTGAATGAAATTGCTGCAGGCTAATTTTAGTGATATTTAATCAGGGATTTTGGCTTCAAAAGGATGACCACTTAAACATGGACGCAAAGTTCCTTTCACATCAAAGTACCCAACGAGTCCCACAGGCTGAAATCTCACATCCAGACCAGTGCATTTTGAGGTCTTTTACCTTATTGGTTAACCTTTTTACATCCTAAGTTGCACTTTGAAAAAAAGCCAGAAATTCCCCTAATATTCTAATCACTTATTATATGATAATGTATTTTCAAGAACCCTATATTACACCTGTATTGTATCAGATTTATAAAGCATCTTACGTCCCTATCTAACATATTAAAAAATTATATTTTTTATATAAACAATGAATCAACTGGCGTGTGAATGGGGTCGCTCGCACTGATGTTTAGCCTCGTTCAGCTGATAGTTTTGGTTTCACGCCACATTTACTGTATGGCTCACTCTCATCAACTTCGCTTCCAACAGCAGCAGTTTTAAGCAAACAATCTCTCAGCTGTACTTTACCTGCCCAGCACCAAACGGCAGACAGACAAAGTGTGGCGCTACAGGAAAAGTCCGGGGATGTCCCTACAGGCAGACACAAGCATACACACCTGCATGTGCACCCTGAACTGGACTTGACAACTTCATTATCCTTTCTGTGATATCAACTCTCCAGTTGGCTACAGTACATTTACTGAGGTTCAAGGATTCACACAGAGCCATGACTGAATGTTCACACAGTATCTATCTGTCCCTCTGTGTCTATTTTTTACGAGGATTTGACAAGCACCATGACTGCCCTGACAGCACAAGACGCCACCCTGACAAGGTCAAGGTGCACCTGTCTCTGTGACTCACACGGCTCTAATGAAGTGAGAGGAAAAGGTGCCTCTGACGCCTAGCATCTCTCTCATACACACACACACACACACACACACACATCAAACCACTCAAACTCACACACAGATCTTAATAAACGGATGCTACAATGCAAGATTTAAATATCCACTGACTGGAGAAAGACACAGTCTTTTACTGTCTTGTTTTGCTTGAAATCAAGTGATATAGATAAGAATTCAAGACAATATATTTTTTCGTTTTAAACACCTGAAAACCTCTTTTTCTATATATGATGATCATTGTGACTAAATACAAAAAAAACAACTAAATTAAAGTTAAACAAAGCTAAAGGAAAAAACACCCTTAAATATTATTCAAGAAGAGATTAACTCTAAGAAGTCAGTTAATCTGCTTCATCAGGACAGTGGTGTCTTCCTGGCAACACATCTTCCAAAAATTGTTGAATTCTGACATCATTATTACATCATTATATTCATATGTTGGCTTGTAACAACACACAACAGTCAAGATTGCAGGTGAAAAGACTTATACCCATACACAGCTACAACAAAAGAAAAATTACAAAGCATCACATGAATTCAGAAATGACACATTGGCCTTGTAGGAGGAGTAGCGAAAAAACAGATTTTTCAAAATTTTTCAAATTCAAAATGGCGGATCTAGATCTGACACAAACAGGCCTGGCTTATATGGGTAGATTTGTCTGGGCTCACAGAATCCAGAAAAAAAAACGTAAAGTTCACTGTTATAGCACCACCATCAGGCCAAATTGCACCAAATTTGACACTGCACTCCCTTGGGTCCTCAGCAAAACACCTGCCAAGTGTAGAGTTGATCGGGACAAACATACATACATACATACATACATACAGGCATACAGACAGAGATTCCTTCCTTTATAGTTAGATGCTTAAATTGCACATTAGTGAGTTATGACTGTTGAGAACAAAAGTATAACCAACTGTCATGTCAAAACCTCATGGTAAGTGGTTCAGGGAGGATGGTTGAGTAAAAAAAGCGTGCGACTTTGACAAGGGAGACCAATGTTCGTTTCCTACCGACAGTCAACAATGTGTTCTTTTAGCCATGATCATGATCCCTCTAACTTTACCCAAGTAGTTTTTTTATCCAAATCCAATATTTTCCTAGCTTTAACCAAAGCAGGGTACAGAGGGACTCCAACAAGGGAATGATATCAGAATTAACAAGTCAGATCTGATCTAGTTATTGCTGGACAGTGATAACATGGCAACAATATAAATTGTTTTTTGCGCTGGAGAGAGATAAATGATATGGGATGTTCTGTTTAGGCCCAGATAGTTTATTGTTTGCAAATGTGCAAACAATACTGTACTAATAAAAATCATACAGGGAAAGACAATGTGTGATCATGCCTTCAGTAGTCTGTCTTCATATTAATATCCAGTTTTCACCTTGAACACTGACTGTTATTATCACAGCAGGCGACATTTAGATAGGGACAATATGAAGGAAAATCCAGCAAATGACAGAATAATTTGGAAGGATAACGCTATTTTTCTCTGCATGGGCAATTTGAACTTCTGGATGCGCATTCCACCATAATCTGGCCTCCAACGTTCTGGAGTTGCATATCAGTAACATCCACCGTGTGGTTTAGCCGCTAAAGATGACACTGGTGGGAGGATACTTTGCTCAAATCAAAAGCACAGCTCTGCAGCGGCAGGCAACATCATGATCATTAGCATAAGCTGAAATCTCTCTTCATTTGCACTCCCTTCCCCTTTCCTCTGCTGTGTTCGTGATTAAAACATCACGAAGTAGCGTCGACTCAGCTTGGTGACATCCTCTCCTTCCCAGACATAGATGTCATCATGTACCAGGACTTGGGTTGGGTCTTCCTCAACACAAAAGCACACTGTCCAAAAAAAAGTAACTTCCCTATTGATTTCAATGAGATGTGTTGATGCAATGTGGGTGCTGCAGCGTTTCTGGGAGAAAAGAAATGTCACACAACAACTGTGGGCATGCCGTTATAGGTTCAGGTGTGATGACTAATTTTGAAACAGGAAGGCCAGTTTGAGTAATAGATCCAAAGTGGTTTACAATACTATGAGTTACACCATTCATGTTACAAGGTAGTCTACTAGGAATTTGTGCTTGCACATATTCGATTGGCCAAAGCAGCACGTTGCCTGATGATGTTTGTACTGCATTGCGGCTAAACTTTTTTGCCAGACAATGCTGCATTTTTTGACAGAGTCCTCTGCGTCAGGACTATCATTGTACCAATGCAACGGTATCATTGAAATGAATAAAATGTTACTCTCAGTCTGAACATGGCCTAAGTGTCTTTTTCCTGTGCCTTCACACTGAATTTGCGTCATGCATATAAAAGTAGCGTTTCAAGGCTCTGAGCAACTTGTTCAAATATTAAATCTTTATGGCTTAAATATTAAAGTGTCAACCTGTCTGATAAGCTTTCAAACTGGACTTCTTGGTTTGTATTTCATCTTCTCACTGGTACCTGTAACAACACGCTCACACAGAGAGCTATCATCGGCCTGAATATGCCCTCATTGTCACCACTCCTTCCAGCTGAAGAATAACATGGCAGACAGTAGTGCTTCACGCCACTACATCAGCTGCTGGGAGACCACAGGATTCTGGGACGTGGCCTCGCTGGGGGACGTTAAGTTATGAGCAAAGTGGGGGGATGGACAGCAGAGAGGAAGCAATAAGGAAAAAAGAAGAAGAGGGAGCAGGATGGTAATGATGTGGAGGATGGGGAGAGACACTCTGCATTTTCTTTTGGACCATTAGGAAGGTCTGAGCGATCCCCCTCGGGGCAGAGGTAGCATAGTCATCAATCTGCAAGGTTAACGCTGGGTTACAGGAAAGTATATAATCCACAGAATAGAACCCCTGCCTGGATGCTATTCTGACTCCATGATGTTATAGACTTCATCCTCCCCCCCTGCTTCTGGTCCAAGAGTGCATGTACATTTGCTCCACTGCATTCACACAAATACACCTATGTCTCTTTTAGTCTACATAACGTTGTCATGATTTTCTTTGATTTCCTTTGTTCCCCACATTCTTTGGGGAGAACTTTGTGGAACATTTCAGCCCTGCTCAGTTGGTGAGGTACTTTCAGGAGGTACTAACAATGCTGTCAATTAAGATAAGTAATAAATGTGTCATCAGTTTAGAAGGACTACTTTAAAAAACAATAACCACAATTTACGACTGCATCTGCAATGACAACTGTTTTTTAACAACCAAAACTGTTGGAATGGGTATGTTGGACCAACAAACCCTGATAAGCATTTGGGGAGAAGAAAGAGCTAGAATCAGAAATGAAAAGGTGTACAACAGGACATGACAGCATTTGGATGAATTAAGAATCCACCACACAGCCAAATAGGACTGGAAAAAGATTAATAAAAGTTTAAAAATCATGCACAGCAGAGGAAACTGTGTTTTGCTGCATTGGACACCATTTTGGGCTTCCAACCAGCCTGTATTTCTGACGTTTCCTGAGTTAGCAAGATACTGTAGCACCAAAAGCCTCAAGAGTTCTTTAAAGGTCAGGTTGTGAAATGTCTCATGTCAGGGGTTGTTATGTAAGTGATGTAACAGACAAGGAGGAGGCAAAATGTATTCGAATGACATCTTTCTTCAAAGCTAAGCTACCTAGCAACAGTCCTGAAACATAGAGACAGAAGAATGGCCACAAAAGTGGTGACAAGCGTGGATGAGATCGACACAGCTGTACCGGATGTTGTATGTTTGCTGGACGGATACGTCACTCGCCTCTGATTAATTAAGGCAAAACACAACAAAACACCTCTCTCCTTCTGCAACAAATCGGCTAACATGAACACCATGTTAGGCTGAATTATCAGGCTATGTTTAACCCATTGCTAGGTCTGTTTCACCAGAGGAAGGATAAATGTAAAATGAATAGCAAGTAGCAAATGTAGAAAATATAACATAGCTACCTACAGTAAGATATGCCTTGCACATGGATTTAGAACAGTGGTTAAACTGGATTTTAGTTTGCAGTGTCCTCTTAAAGCATGCTAATGCACACCTGTCAGTCATAAACAAGTATTTTCTATGGTCATGGTACTTGTAATGGATAACTGGCACTTGTTACACACACAAGCCTATAGGCTGATGTTCTACTGGCACAGTGAGTGAGCCACCAAAGGCTTCAGCAGACTAATGGATGTATAGGTGTGAGGCAGGTGTTATACTTCAGTGAAGCTCTTCAAGGACTGTGAAAATACTCTCCAATGAGCTCAACACTGTCTGCATGTGGTGAAGTTAAACCCTAAGAGCGTTAAGAGCAATCCAAACAGCCCTAAAATGAGTGTGTGAATGTCTCTACAAGGCCATGAGAAATCCCTCCCAGCTTAGCCAAACACCCCTTCATGCATGTGAATCTCTTGTCACGAAAAGGAAAGACAGAGGACTGGATGGTGAAATTCAGAAGTACAGAGAGAAAGACCTGGTTAAATAGGTGGGCAGGAAGAAATACGGTAATAAAAGCCACACTAAAAGGATGGAGTAAAAATAACTGGTGGATCAAAAGGAATGACTTTGAGCAGAAGGAAAAGAAAAAGCCTAATATACAAAGAAAAGTACCGACTGAGAGAAAAGGCATTCTCGAATCACAGCAGCGTGGGTCTGCAGCGCTTAGGATAATGAGCCAGAAAAAGCTACGGGAGATGCGTGGAGTGAAACAAGCAGGAAGAACAAGAAGAAAGAAGAAGAAGGAAAGATGGCTCTCTGTATGTGGCTCACAATGTAGTGCCATTTAGCTGCTATCTCCTGGGGAAAGAAGCAGAGGGAAAAGGAATGGAGGCAGGGAAAGAAAAAGGAGAGGTGTTTAGGGAATAAAAGAAGAACATAAATGTAGAAGAAGGGAGAGTGAATTAAAAAAAACAAAAGGAGGATGACAGAGGAAGAGATACCTAAGAGCTACATGTGCAAATAATGCAACAAAGTAAAATGTAATGGATCAAGAATAACTGATCATATTTCACACTGAATGTAGAGCGATTCACTATGACTGCATACATTTTCGACAGCTACCAGCATGAAAGAAAACAGGTTGCTTCAACTGTCTACAGTATGATCAGAAGCAGTGCTGCATGAGGACAAAAACCCTCATTTTTAACACATTTTCAAATGCTCCAATAGTTTTCAATGATCAAACATGCATTCAAGGCGTCCAGCAGCGCATCAAAGTGCCTTGTCACATTTGCTTCCAACCTCCAGCTAAGTTTTTGTAGCATTAACAGAGAATTAGCATGGATCTTATATGTGAGGTGTCAGGTAGTCCAGGTGGCTGTTTATTTCTGTAATGCACATACAAGTGCCCAGCCCAACTGGACTTATAAGACAATAAAAATACAGTTGCAGTGGAGAAACAACATTTGTCAGAAAAGATCATAGCTTCTTACATACAGCGTTACACTGCATCTTCTTTGGCTTTTGTAATCATCCAACCAGAAGAAGTCAGCAATGAAGCAATACATTTTACTATAAAATATAGCCCTTAAATCATCATGTGATGGGCATTAAAACATAAATTGGACTTCATCTTCAATCTCATTCATTCTCATATGGTCACTGTTTAGGTAGTTTTTGATGAGACCACAGAAAGTGCTTCAACGTACGTCTAACGCACATCTGATGGAACTGATACACTCCTATTTTAATTAATATAGCTGTCTACACAGGCCGCACAACAGATTGCGTTTCACTCGCACGTAATGAGGAAATTAGGTTTTTCTAAAAGGTGATATTCTCAGCATTCTAATTTTATAGGTAGGCTAACTTGAAGTCATATATTACAAGGTGTTTTTGAATTGAAACTACTCCATTCTCCTCTGTTCTCCTTTTCCTTATTAAAACGCTCTCAACATGTCTCTACACAAGAGGCAACCTTTCAAACCATTCAAGACACTGTAAACACTGGAACACCGTTTTCTTTGTCTTTAGATGGAAACGTGTCATATTTTTTCTCAATTGGCAGGTACTGCTAGTCCTATATGTGAGGCTTATGTTTAATTTTGCATTCATCATTTGACAAAAAAAATAAAAAATAAAACAGATGAAGCTCTGAGTCAGAGAGCCATCATGGGACTGGCCCAGACACTATTTTTTAGTTCTGCTTGGCTGGACGTCCCTTATCCTTTAGGGATTCTTGTTTTCTTTTTTTGTATTCTGGGATTGTGTGTTTTTAAAAGGCACTATCATGCTTTTAACTGCCCTGAAAAACCAGAGAGGTGCTGGCATTTAGATAACAAAACTGTTTGGGTTGGTGACAGAGAGAAAAAGTATTAAAAACCTATATGGCTGGGGAGGTCGTCCCAGTAACCCACAAGCTACATGGCCGTAACATCTATGCTTTGTGTCAGGCCGCAGATTATTACGTGACATTTATACCCTTTTTCCACCAACACGGAACGGGTTCCGTTCCGGTTCGCACATCTAATTTTGAACCATTTGAAGCATTTTGACCAAAAATAAATTGGTTCGGGACCTGAAAAATTGGTTCCCAGCTGGAACCAAAAAATAGCAGATTTTCCTTGATGTGATGTCTTGATGTGATCAGTGGGTGTCATATTCTACAGGTTGGAAAGAGAGGATGGAGAAGGCAACAATGGTCTAATACGGTAACAGTCTTCTACGTCTTCTTATCATCAATAGTTGGTCCGTGTTTGTTTTTGGAAAAAAAACAAATATCCGTAATAACAGAACAAAAGCTTGCAGGTAATCAATGCGATCCGCCATCTTGCTGCTACTGTTTAGTTCCCTTGTGCATTGTGTATCGCCCTCCATTGATGAACCAGTTCAAGAACAAGAGCTAATTTGGTGGAAAGAGGGCATTTGTTGCCCTCTCTTTCCATGTGTTTCTTTCCACTGCTTTTCTCACTGTACATACTCCCAATTGGTGACTTCCTAGGTGAACTGAATGTAAATTTCCATTTTTATGCAGATGACACCCAGATTTATATTCCCATCCTTTTCATGCATTTTCTTACCATTCTACACTGGTGTTGAATACTTTACCTCGCCCAATCATAGGCAAACACTAATCATGACTGAAAAAACCTACTTATTTTCCCTCGCCTATAATTGAATTTTATAATTGCCACCTCATTCTGGTTTTTGTTCAGTTTTGTGCAAATAATCCTTCTGTAAATAAGCAATAAAAAATCATGTTTGTTGTTTGAACATGTATTTTAAAATATTTTGTATTGTTATTATCTTCCCTTTCTGTAATTGTCTCAGACACTGAGATGACATTTTTTAGTTCAAAATAAACTTACTTATATACATAATCATATATGATACATACATGGAGACTAACACTGGACAGGTACAGTGTGTCCTCTGTGCCACTGCTGCTACCTTCCCATTCATGACAAACCCAGACGGACACATTGACAGCCAGAGATACCTGTTCACCATCTCTGCTTCAGCACGCTGGCTTACACACACACACACACACACACACACACACACACACACACACACTCACAGACAAGCAAGATATCAAAGATGAGATAGTCTAATGTTCGCAGGTTTATGAGTGGAGGCTGTCATATTTAAATTTATGAACCAGTATGGAAAATCTGAGAGGGTAAAATGAAATAATAACGCTCTCCACACCATGAATAGCTACTACCCTTCAGCAACAAACCACTCCTCCAAATGCTCCAGGGGAGCTGCTCAATGGTCACAGTTTTGTGCTTGGCAGCTCCCAGGTGTGAATGTGTGTCTCTATATGAATGTTAAGCACATGGGTGGTTGGAAAAGAGTGTGTAAGCTCAACAAAATCCTTCTCTGAATGAATTATTCATAGTTTTATAAGAGTTTAAAACATCCCTAGTGGTTCCTAGAGGCTGAAATGTTCATTACACCCAAAAAATAGGAAAGTGATGGATGGGTAAAGCAACGTTATTCTGTTAGTCTAACCTTAACCTCCAGTGGTAGGACTGTTAAGTGTGTCCTGAGGGTGGTGCTGGAGGAACGGCCATGGGGTCATTAAAATCAACATGGTTCTCCATGAGAGCTTAAAAATGTTCAACAAATGAATGGCAATCTTCTTTTGAGGATGGCAGTAGAAGATAGAAAAAGGATTAAGATAGGAAAAAGGTTCATCCTCTGAGGAACATGAAGGTTCTTGGATCATTTCACGGCACTCTGGCCATTAGATTTTTATATTTCTGATATATAAGTGGAGATTTTGGCCTGAGGGTGGCAAAGGTCAGAAGGTCTCAAAAAACATTACTGTAGGTTCAATCTCAGAGAAGCATAAATATCAACAACTAATCAACAACTATCTTCATTAAAAAACAGTCCTTATTTTCATGAATAACTATACCAATCTCCAGTAATCCAGTAATCGTTATGATACTCTGGAAAAAAGTGTTTAAAGACAAGTCGACCAACAAATACACCAACTAACAGGAAACTGCTGAGCAAAAGTGTAAGATTGAAGATGTTGATGAAGAACATGTGAGGAAACAGACAGACAGCAAGAAATCAAGCTTAAAAGTGCATATAGACTCACGCTGTAGAGGATGTCCACCCAGCCCTCCATGGTGATGCACTGGAACACAGTAAGCACCGCAAACAGGATGTTGTCGAAGTTGGTGATACCAAAGTTGGGTCCAGTCCAGTACTCTCTGCATTGGGTCCCGTTGGGGCACGTCCTGGCCGGGGGCTCCAGACCACAGGGCCAGTCTACTGCTCTCTCACCTGACCGAAAGAGAAATAAAGACAGGAAGGGAATGAGTTCTGATATGCATATTTACATATTCTGGTGAATTTGCTTCTGTAGTATCTACGATATCAGATGAATGGAAGGATGGATGGATGGATCGATAGATACATAGATAGATCTCAAAGTGACTGAATGAAAAGTTTTCATATATATTCATATATACTTAAGCCACCGGAATGATTCCAGTGCCCCCAAATGCTAACAGGTTTTATGTGGGTCAGAACTGTAGCAGGGACAGTAGAGCAGCCAAGAGTTCCTTTTCCCCTGCAACTTTCTCCACATGCCTCACTCTGCCCTGATGTGTCCCATGATCTCCTAACAATTAGTCATCAGTCATGCTGGTAACACTTCCAAAGGGAAACACCCACAGACATCCCTCCCAGGTGCCATTGACCTCCTAACCTTATCATGCAGAGTGAGGCTGCAACCTCATTCTGTCAGTCATGACACAAAGCTTGCGACCACAGGTGAAGGTCTGTACAAAGATCGATAGGAGAATTTAGAGCTTTGCTCTGTGGCTCGGCTCAACAGAGCACCACTGTTATCGCTGCTGAAGCACCTAGCCAGCAGTCAAATAACAGAGCCCTTCTTCTCCACTCAGAACATCTGGAAGTTACTTATTTGTCAGATGCCTCTTTTCCCCTACAGTTAAAAAGTTAAAAGCAGGTGATACCTTTAGGTGGTGCTAATAGTGTTGCAGATCATGACTGATCAAGCAACTGTGCCTTTACATCACAAGAACCCCTACAACATACACAAATCAATAACCACTATTTTACTATCGCATCTGCAACATCAAAACCACTGAAATGTGCATGCACAAAAAATGACCTCCAAGTCAAGAAGTTTGAATCAGAGACAAAAAAATCAATATTATATATATTGTGAAGATACAATATTACACCATATTACAAAACTGTGCAGGTGTTTCTAGCCTTGGGGTGTCGCGTCCAGCTGGGTACCTTTGTTAAATGTCATTCCCCATCTCTCTCTCCTGCCTTGCTGTCATCTCTCTACTATCGGCTATCAAATGAAGGTGTGAAAAAAACATGGTGGGGAAAGATTAAGAAAATAAAACAAGATTATAGAAAAGTAAAAGGCCACAACCTCACAAACAGCACAACAGTGGTTCAAGTCAACGCACTTGACAATGTTCAGGTTTTGTATGGAAAAGTTTGGGTGACAGTTTGTTAAGTTCTTATAATGAAAAACCAGCAAGAAGTAAGCCTCTGATTTAGACATTTTGATACCCCAACTGGTCACACTTATTAATAATGTTTTATTAAAAAAATGTTTCTATCCCCCTGGCTCAATCAAACTAAGATCTCTCACAGTTTATCTTACCATTTTCATTCAAACCAGTGGAGCATACTTGTGGAACCTACTGGTGCACACTCTGCCGCACAGCTGCATCTACAGCTGCCAGCACTCTGTAGACCACCCTGGCAGAAAGGGTCTTAGTTAGACCATGATATCAGTGATGCTTATTGGTCTCTATGTGCACACCTCAGTGTGACGAATCCAATCCTGGTGTTACGCACGCAGATAGACAACGTCGTAGGGGATGAGCACTTTAGGTAATGATATAAATCAAGACGTATCTACATTTAAAGTGCGATACATACATTGTTTTAGGTCTTAAGTCCGTTTTTACACTTCCGTCTTGTAACCCCACATTAGATCTTTCCTAATGGAGTACTAGATGATACAATCAGCACACTAATAAATGCCAAAAGCATCAAACAGGATATGATTTACAGTATGTGCAACAACTATGACATTTGATTAGGATGTGCTCTGCTGTGAATTTGTAAAAGAGGTGTTTTCAGGTTTAGTCAGCTTAGTGTGGATGTGGTCTAACTAAGAAAGATCTGTCCCATCTATGTGCTTAAGTTTTCGGGGATTATGAAGTGACAGAGAGATGATAGTACCAGAGTACATGGAGGGTGCTGTGAGTTTGTTTAGAGGATGGGCTGGCACACACGTCAGCAGATGGGGATCAGAATAAAGAATAAATGTGCTGAGTATAACAGATGCCTTGTGCACCCAGTGTTTCATGAGGGATAGTGCCACGATCACAAGTTGTGCCAAGTTTTAACGATGATTTGCAGAGCCAGATTGCACAGCCAACATCCCTCCGGTGTCACTCCAGTAAAATGTGTCCTTTCCGTGCTGCTGACAGGTGCTGTGTCAGCCGGACTCAGTGTCTACAGAAGATATGGGAACATCTCAGGTCTCTATTTCCTTCTACTGGGTGCAGTTCCTAATTGAAAGGAGAACATTTACAAAATAAATTAATTATTTTTTATTTTTTGAAATAATTTATTTTATTGGTGTTTATTATGATTAAAAAGTGTGAAAAATGTAAAATTAAAAAATCAAGGTAAACATTTTAAAAATGCCATTTGCAGTGCAATGAGGTAACTCCTTCTTACTTCTACTCACTTTTATTTATTTGGTCATGATTGGTTTAAATTATCTGATGAAAATCAAAAATCAAAAATAATAAAATAAAAACAAATATGTTGTTATCTTGCAAAAAGTTAGGATTCAAGGGCATATTTCATAATGCTGTGGGCTTTTCAGTGTCATGTTGTTGATGTAAACATGCTGCCATAAAATTTCATGTGCATATGAACACATTTATCAGAGTCATGAATATTTTAGTGAACCATCAGGAGTATTAGCACATGGTTTTAATACAATAAGCAGTGCAAGTGGAAGTGGGATGTTGGTGAGTTGAAAGTAGTTTAAATACTCATTGTTAATTTAAATCTGCAGAAGACTACAGAAGATCTTACATCACTTTGGACTTTTGGTATCCAGTGCAATCTTTCTGTGCGTTTGTCCTAAACAAAACTGAATTAATGGCTCATGACAATATGTTTATTATTTATCTAAAGGCAAAGTCTCATCAGAGAAAATTAAAGAAAGGAACCATTTTCCACCACGCAAAGGACAAATAAGCCAAGGTCTTGAATAAGCTTGTGCTCAAGTGAAGGGACACCCAATGAATACACACTTGAAAAAACGTGCAAACATACTCAGACATACGACACACAAGGTCTTTATGGCTTCATCCAGCATTACCTGTTTATGACTCACTCATTCACACACACACACACACACACACACACACACAGAAAAACACACACAGCAGCCTTCATGTAGAAAAGTTGGCAGTGCAGCTCAGCTTAATCAAACCCTGCTGTGTCTCTGGGACTAAAATAACTCAATAAAACACGTACTGTACATTAGCAGGCTGTCACAACTGCTCACACCACTACGAGCACCCTGACTGGGTTGGAACATGCACATACACACACAGATAGACAGATACACATATTTTACAGCTGGCCCGGCCAATAACCCTCAAGTCATGCCTTCACATGCTATCTGACACCAGCAGTGGGGAAATAAAGCCTTCTCATAATTTTTATCACTGCATTACACAATGGGTAATTTCAGCCACGCAGTCTGACTGTTTTCTATAATTACTGTAATGCTGTAGTATAATAATGACACTGTAATCGTAACCTGGCTGTGATTTATCATGATCATGATTAGACGCTCACTGTGCCTGCGTTCTCAAAGTTAGAAACTGGTGGCTTTCCATTCCTTTTCACACTTACAAAAATCAATTAGCAGACTCTTGAAACTTGGTCTAATTGTGATCATCAAGCATTTATTTGTGAAAAAACTACATTTTTTAATCTATTTTTTATTATCCCCAAGATGACTGCTGACACATTGCTCGTTACACTGTCATGCTTCCTTTCCTGATCATTTCCTAGAAAGGAATTGAAATGTAACTGTAATTTCCTCAGAAGGATCTTCATGTTGTTTGATACTAATTACTGGGAAAATTAAGATGTGGTGTGTTTTTTTTTTTCATTCATGTCCCCTATAATTAGTACCAAATTACATAGGCCTTATCAGGAAACGTATTAAGAATTTTCAGGACCCATAAAATAAAATGTTTCCCAAAGTTATATTTTTGTTACAAGGTAATGAAGTACAGACTGCATTACCATGCCACTCTGACAGAAAATAACGCCAACTTGATGTTCAGTCCGACTGATTACACATTTGTAGGAAGTTTCAAGAGTCAAATTTAAAGATTTGATTTTTGTACAAAAATGAGTGGAAAACAATGGCTGCCTGAAAGGTAAAATAGATTTTAACAGGCTGAAACTCTACAGCATGTGTTGGAAAATGGTAGTAATGTAAAGTAAACATGATTTACATTTAAGCAGATAAAACTTACAAAACACTGCTAGACTCCCACTGACACAGCAAGGAATGCCCTGTCAGGTATTACTGCTTCAATATCCTCACTAGCACACGATTCTGATGTAGGAGAAAGATGGAACTGGTGAATTGCAACCTCATTATCACCATCTGAGGTAGCATTCGATCAGGAGGCTGACTACATAAGCATCCCTATTGAGTTACAGCAGAAGCTATCAATCAAAACCTGAAGACTGTGAAAATACCATTCATCAAAATCAAGACGTGAAAAATGGCTGTCAAAAATTCTGGTGTGCACTTGTTTATTACGTTGATATAGGCCCGCTGCCTGCCAGCACTGGGAATGTGCGGCTACTCATAAGCCACATGTACATACCCAACTTATGAATCATTTATGTACGCCAAATATGCAATGCAATATATGTCCTCATCCGTAACAAATACAGGAACACAGCTGAAAGAAAAAAAAAGGTTTTCCTGGTGTCAACTCAGCTGATAATCAGTGTTGTCGTACAAACACACGCCACAGCCAAGCTGTTGCTCTCACCGGTGTCTGTCTTGAAGCATGTGGTGTGGAATTTGCCCATGTAAAACTCCACCCCGATGATGGCAAACATGACAATGGCGAAGAAAAGCAGCAGGCCGATCTGAAGCAGAGGAACCATGGCTTTCATTATGGACTTCAATACCACCTGGAGACCTGAGAGACAGAAAAACAGGGGGGGAGTGTTAGCAGGGCTGGGTCTATTTCTTGAAAATGCCCGATTCAAAGGATAATTAAAGAGGTTTATTGCAACTTAGGTCTTATTTTTGTTGTTTGGGCCATCATTTCTATCAGTTATGATAACACTGTACTCACCAAGCAATTATATCTGGAAACGCAACATCACTACAATTGAGGTCTTCTTTTTAGCAATGTTAACGGCTCCCAGATCTGAGCAATTAAATTGGTGAGTGCAATGTTATTATTACCTATAGAAATGAAAGTTGTAATAAACAGGAATTATCCTTTGACTACTGAATTCAAGCCATTACTGTAGCTGTTCCAGCATTTCACCAATTTAAAAGTCAAAATGTCCTCGTAAGACAATCATACACTACTTTACTACATCTAATCTTTATCTAAATAACTTACAAAGATGCAACTTTCTTCTTAGTGTATTACTTTAAATAGGTTTAAAAAACAAAATAATTCAAAAAGTAAGAATGAAACGATAAATTATTACTGTATATGTAGGACAGAGAACTAAAGAATATATCTGAATATCAAAGCAAAGAACAAAAATAGAAAGATGAAAAAAGTATATGGATGTAGTCCTGCCCTTTTATCTCAATGCCCAATCACAGCTGAGCGACAAACTGGACAATAACTTTCCTGGAGTTTGTACAAGCCACTTTGTCTGTAGTAGAATCCGTCCCTTAAGATCATAATATCTTCAAATGTTGAGAGAGAGACTTACTGGGGATTCCTGACACGAGTTTCAGGGGCCTCAGCACTCTCACCGCTCGCAGTGTTCGCAGGTCAAAGTCCGAACCCACCGTGGCCAGGATTCTGTAAACACACACAGACACAAACATCCAATAAGCATGGTTAAAGTCTCTGCAATGTGACACAATATTCCACGGTAGCACTGATACACACAATATAAGGTTGCAACTGACAATTATTTTCATTATTGAATAATCTGTCTATTTTTGGAGACAGAAATTTATTTTTTTGAAAAGCAGCAAATCTTCACATTTGAAGCTGGAGCCAGAAAATGTTTTTCTGCTTGATAAATTATTAAAACAATTAATCGATTATCAAAACTGTTTGTTAATGTTGACTAACAAGTAATCACGCACTAAAACTAGGGCTGCAGCTGCAGCTTCATTATTGCTTGATTATCTATAAACTGTCAGAAAACTGTTGAAAATGTCCATCACAAAGCTTCTTCAAACTGCTTGTTCTGTCTGCCCAACAGTCCAAAAACCAAAGATATTCAATTCACAGTAACCAAAATCATTGCTGATTACTTTTCTATCACTCGACTAATCGATTAATTGACCAATCATTGCAGCACAAACTGAAACAATAACAAGATTGTGAGGCTGGGTACTTTTCCAAGGAACTTGAGGTTTTTCATTGATTTCTTGAAAATGAATTTATATGGAGTCATAGGAGTGGCATAAGAAAGAATACATTGGTAAAAGAAATAGAAAATAAAGTTGGAAATATAAAGAGGAATAAATAAAATAATAAATAAATGTGGAAATATAAAGACAAATAACAAAATGTTATTTTTATCTCTATTTTAAAAATGAAAAGAAAAAGGGGAAAAGAACAAGGGATAAAAATACATAAATGACATTATATAAACATAAATAAATAAAAATAAATAAATAATATATACAGAATTAAATGAACAAATAAGTGTGAAAATAAATAAAAATGCTTAAAATGATCTTTTATATATTTGTCTTTATATTTCCACATTTATTTATTATTTTATTTATTCCTCTTTATATTTCCACATGTATTTTCTTATTCTTCTTTATGGCACTCTTATGACTCCATAATTTTACACTAGATAACAGTTATTTTCATTAATGTTTAATGTTGTTCATATATTTCGATTAATCAATTATTGTGCTGTCTATATATTAAATTTACAATGATATAAAACAGAGAAAAGCATTCCAGCACCATTCCAGGTTTGAATAATCGTTCTGCCTTCTCCCACACACACAGCCTATAGGTTGATCACATAGGTGTCTGATTACACCGTGTGCTGTTTATATCTGCTTTTACCTACAAGTGGAGGAGCGACATACTGTGGCGGGTCCTTGTGTGTGTGTGTGTGTGTGTGTGTGTGTGTGTGTGTGTGTGTGTGTGCGCGCACGCACTGGCCATTGAGCCACAGCTGGCAGCCCTCTCATTACAGGCTGTACACAGAGGGGGGAGACTTAAGTGCTCCACTGAAACACACAGAAGAAGAAAAAACGCTGTAGGCTAAGGAGAGAGAGACAGAGAGAAGGAGAGAGAGAGAGGGGGAGAGATAGATCAACAAGAAAAAGAGGAGGAGGGTTATAGAAATAAGAACTACTGTAAAGAGAAAGAGGGTAAGTGAAACAGGAATGATATCAATTTCATCTGGAATCTAAGAGAGAAACATTCCTACACATTCCCTACTTTGGGGGACCTTGCTTCATATGTGTAGCTAAAATATTCTTACCAACATTTTGACTTTTAAACACAAGACTGACACTGATTTTCATTTTGTTTCAGTCCAGTCTGCACTGTGCTACAGACACACTCTGTGGGGCAAGGTCATTACGCATAAACAGAGTCATGCAATGTCTCTATTCTATGTAGCTATCTCGCTACTGACAATGGTGACAACGGAGACATATGATGGACTGAGAGAAGTCTGTCAACAGTTTGTTGGGAGAAATGATCGAGAGGAAACGAGCCTAATAATCAGACTGAAACTGCCATGTAGTTTTCCCTTCACTGTTTAATTCAATGGAAAAATCTGAGAGGATTCATAATGCGTTTTTTTTTATAACACATTTGAGTCTAAATGATATTATTTATAACATCCCAAATGGGTATGTTTTTTAAAGCTCTCAGTTAAGTACCGTTGGGAGGCCCAAAGCAGGCAGAAAATCCTCGAGGGTACAATAGCTTTTATATAGAGGGTAGCATACACTCACGACTGACTGAGACAAATTCAGTACAAACACACACATATACAAAAAGAAAACGTAGAAAACAAGAAAGGTTGCTTATTGCTCCCTGGTTACCAGTTGGCATGGTAACCGATAAAGCACATCTGGGCTTTATGGGAATTATCATTATGGGTGAAATCAGTCTGCTGGGATGCAAGTGCCTGTTTTGTAATATAGAACACATTGTTTTATACATATTTCATGCACAGGCTTTGGAGTTGATCAAATTCTCCAACAGTGATGGATTTCCAAATGCTCCTTTTTATAATTTTCTCATTACTTTTCCATGTGCAAACTTGTATTTATTATACTGTTTTATCATTTTCAGCTCCACATAGGAAACCTAGATTAAGAAATAAGCAGTGAGAGGAGGGGGGAACCAGAAAGTGAGAGATCAGAGCTTTGGGATGACTTAAAGATGACAAATTGATGAGGACTGCAGAACAGTGTGTGGAAGAAAAGCATCTTAATACTCACACATCGGCATGCACATGCATACATGCATTCACACTTTACTGTAAAGAATTAAACTAACATTCACACCCAGTCTTCCATTGTCTCTTCCCACGGTGCTGAACATCTAAACTCATCTATCTCTAGTCATAATGGATCCATAAACCTGTTCCAAGTCAAAGGCTCCTCCAGATACAACTGAGAAATACAGCCTACTTTTGCCCACAACTTGTGTGTGTCCCACGATCCATTGTGCCCCATCAGTTGTTAAATAGAGCATTCTGGTGACCCTTATCACCATTGATTTTACCAGGATGCCAGGACGGTATGGGCATTTCAATTAGAAGCAAATAAAATAAATGGCGACTGCTGAAACAACAAAGAAACGTGGCGCAGGTTGCTATGGTAATACACAAACATGACTCACAGTGTGTCTGACTGAGATGTGCTCCTAATGACCAAAATTAAAATAAAAAAAAATAAAAAACATTACAGAGAGCTTCACCAAGTTCAACCGAACAAGAAACCTAATGAAGTTTGTTTGTGCTGAACACTGACAGATTATCAATAACCCAAATATCAATACACAGATCTACTCAACACCCCCAAAAATGACAAAACAAGCTCTACATAGTTCAGTTGTTTAACATTGCAGTATCAGTGTGTAGGTAACAAATATATTGCTGCCATTTCAAGTAATTAGTAAAAAACTCACCCATTGCTCTGCGGAAGTTTGATGGTAAAAAATCCTCCCAATGTACATGTTTCACCTGTGACAGTCCTGCATGTTACGGAAGTGGAGAGGTCGCCTCCTGTCAACACTAATTAGACTCACGACTGTCAATCACACATCAAAAGGTGGAGCAGTGTTCCCTAATTGGACCTGTTCTTCTGTGTGAGCCAAACGGGCTTAAAAAACCCAGTGTCTGAACCAGGAAATAAAGATTAAAAAATGTAGGTAAAGACACAACACAGAAGCAATTTACAGCAACTGGTGACGTTTCTGAGAGTGACCAAGACAATATACATAATTAACACCTATTAAGCTACAAATCCTCAATTTTGAGCTTCCTGTGCCTTTAATGATACACAGGTTTCTCTCTGTCCTTCTTCCTAAACCTAGCTATTTGAAAACACCCTAACAATCAACCCAAATAACTATTATCACCTACTAAACACCCAGAACACCAATGCAACCACCTAACAACCACCACCTCACTAGCTGCCTAGTAGTGTACAAACATTGAGAAACTAGCAACACCCTGGCAACCTAGAATACTTAGCTTTTATAGCTGCTTTACATCATCTAAATCTTTCACAATTATTATAGGAATTAGTCTTTGTTCATCTGCCTAAAATTAAAATGCATTAAAGGATCATCTTTCTTCTCAGGTGGTAAAAAACAAAATGCATAATGTACTACTTCAGTTGACATAGTTCAATTTCAAATGATTTGCAGCCCAAATTTCAATTTGCACATTGTACTATAAAACTTTGAAATTTGTCAAACCAGTGATTAAAAAATATTAGTGTTCTGGGTATGATGTTAATGGACAAATGAGAAGCAAGCAAGAATAGTCTGTTCACAGCACATAAAGCTGCCGTGACCTGAGGAAACAGAATGAAAAGAGAATATAAAACATGAATCATCCCTCTGTACTGTTTTTATATCCTCCACAATCAATAACTCACTTTGTTCTGCTAAGTGCACACATGTATGTGTGTCTGTGTGTGTGCGCACATTTGCCTGTGAAGGGATGATTCGACGACTGTGTAGACAGACAGTCGGGCAGTGAGCAGGCTGAAATAGAAGCTATGAGTTTTAATATCCCTTTATCATCACCACTATACATCTATGTGGGCGCCAGACACTGGCACAGGAAATATGGAGGGTGATGCTATCGTCTGTCACTCGCTCTCACACACACACACACACACACACACACACACAGAGAGAGAGAGAGCCACGTGCCACTTTCCCCCGTATTGTCACACTGTGTGACTCACACACAGGTACAACCATGAAAGTCGGTTGGAGCAGGTAGAGTAGAGTTTTGTTCGGGGTCGCACCACTCTAATAAAAAACAAAAAAATAGACAAATACATTTACAAAGACACATATTTATGCAAAAGCAAAAAAGACATGCACATGATTTCCCACATAGGTGTAAAAATTCACACATACAGAATAAAGTACCCATTTCCTGTGTGGTTCATCGCATATATATCCAGATCCTGTGATTCAGTCTTTCTCGCTGGAATATAAATAGAACCTGAACTACTTTAACCTTGAAGAAACAATGGCAGAACAAGAGATAAGAGTGATTCATGCTGCCCATCAAAACTTGTCTGAAGGAACAGACCCTTTGCTTCATTTAGTTGTCTATTAAGTTTTGTTCTTCATGCAAAAACATCGTGCAAAAAAAAAAAGTGACTTGTGTGACTGATAATTATGTTCACTCCGTAGTAAATGGAAATGCTTTTAGAACTGAATTACACTTTCACGCTCACGGTTCATTGGATGAGCTTTCTTACACATGAATGGAAGTGTAAAGTGGCCAATGAATGAACACAATCATGATGACATGCTCACTGGGAGAAATGTGAGAAAAAAAATGATTGAACACAGCCCTGCCTGATAAATCAAACTTTACACTTCTATGTTTCTTATAACCAATGGAGCTTTTTAGCCACTTTTAGCTTATTGTTTTGATTTTACAGGTCATTTGATTTTGGTTCAGTCTCACTGTTCCCCTTAAACCTTGATTCCAGCTGCAAGCAGCTGTTTTCAGCAAACAAGCTCTGATAAACCCACTGTGCTCTATTTGCCCAGCACCAAACAGAAGACTGACAAAGTTAGCAACTAGCTGGTGAAGAAAGTGGAACATTTAGCAGCAAAAAACAGATATTTTTTCTCAACACATGGTGGAGAAATCAGAGCTAAAAGGAGAGTGAATATTGGACTACATTCAACAGGTGGACGGCAACATGACCCCTAATTGATGCTAATGTTGCTACGAGATGTGTAAATGTCAGCCAACGGGTTGAGTATAACAACCTTCGAAGGCAAAGAGAGGGCTGTTTGTTTAGCAGCTTGTTTTGGAGCTTTTAAAAATGATTAATACAGCTTTGAAAGAATAGTCTGACATTTTGGGAAACGCGCTTCTTTGCTTTCTTGCAGAGAGTTAGATGAGAAGCTTCATACCACTCTCGTGTCTGTATGCTAAGTGTAAAGCTAGAGCTAGCAGCCCATTAGCTTAGCATAAAGACTGGGAGCAGGAGCAAACAGCTAGCCTGGCTCTGTCTAAAGGTAAAAACAGAATCTGCCTACCAGCACCTCTAAAGCTCACAAGTTACGTCTCGTTTGTTTAATCTGTACAAAACCTAAAGTGTAAAAATGACAGGTTGTTTATTTGTGAGATTTAGAGGTGCTGGTAGACACATTTGTTTTAACTTAAGTGAGAGCCAAAGTCATGTCCCAAAATGTTTAACTATTCATTTAAAGTGATAAAGTGACGGATGAAGAAACAGAAAACCTCCAACATGAAAAAACCCACAGGAGGGCAAAGAGATGGCGCTGAGAAAAAGAGAGGGAAATGGAGAAACGCAGCCTCCTCGTGAGGCTGAGTGATGTGGTTTAATTACTGCGACCCTGCCCAGCTGGGGGCCGGGGGCTGTGATTGAGTTTTTCACACATCCCGGTAAGAGGAGACGGGGGCTCCCAGAGGACACAGAGAGAGAACATGGTGCTGAAAACCTGACTGGATAACCGCCTGCCTGTCTGTCTGAACATTACCAGCTGGTCACAGACTGTCTGTCTGCATGCTTGTCTGCCTCACATTTGAACAGAACCAACTATTGAATCATTTAATTCAATACCTGCTTGTGGAGCTGGTGCTGTTGTATTAAGTATGTCTACATGCCTGTCTGCCACATCAGCTCAGTAAGAAGAATGAGGGGTGAGAATTATCCCTGAACCAGTCACAGTCTGTGCTTTGTTCTAGAAGAACTTAATCATCTTTCCGTTACCACTAATGCAGGTACTTATGCAGGTGTCATCCAGCAGGCGATTAGTTAGCAAAATGACAAAAATGCATCTCCCTTGTTAACCTGCCACCCCCCTCTCCATCCCCTAGCAGCAGTGAGTGCAGGGGCAGAAGGGTTGTTTAGTTGAATATATTAGTCTAGTCTGCCTGACTCATTGATCAGCAGCCTAACTAAGCTGTGTATTGATAAATCCATGGCGCTGTCCGCGGTGCTGAAGTAGCAGACGGATTTCTAATTGCGCCTTTTTCTCTCAGTCCGGCCCTTCTGTCAGTTTCGTCTTGGATCTATAATATTCTCTAAACTATATACTATTAATACTCAATTCTATACTATATTGTAGCCTATATACTCTATAGAATAGTGTCACCTTCATGATCAAAGTGACAAGTAGCAACTTGTAGTAGTGTAGGAAGAGCGAGAGGATCATAGAGACACTATTGCCTGTAGTATTCCTATAATATTCCTATAATATTTCTATGATTATTCAGTAGCACCCCCAGACCAAGCCACCTCTGTAACAAAATATTATAGGGGAGACATGACAACAGATATAGTTTACTATAGATGTTTGGTGTAACCTGGGAGTGGAGCAGGTAATGTGACTGAGGAAATGAACCGCACTGCGCTCAGCTCCCCTTTGTTAAAATTCACAAATCGACCACTGGTCTCAAAAATTCACTTGTTATTTTAAATATAAACTGTGTTTAAAAAAATAATAATTTCAAGAAAATGTATTATATCACAATATAAAGGACATGACAAGAAAAAATTACAGCGAGAACATAGATGATTGTATCAGCAAAGAACCAAACTTAGAATCTAGTCAGTGTCTGTCAGTCTCTCTGTCTGTCTATTTTGAACAGTGAACTTGGGTGTCAGAGCTAAAATTGCATCCTACAAAACAAGTCAAAATTATCTCTGAAATTTCTATTCTAATTCATCTCCACACGAAGACAACACACAATATAGAAAATAGACCTCATCATTAGACACAGACCATTTCTTGCCAATTAGACCTAATTTCTACCATCTCATCTAATAGGAAACGAGCCAACCAATCATGAGGCGTATATCACATCCTGTTTGTGAACAAAGGTGGAGTGTGTGTGTGTGTGTGTGTGTGTGTGTGTGTGTGAGAGAGCGTGAGCGTGAATGGTGGTGGGCCGTATCGCCATGACGTTATATGATGTGAGTGGACAGCTGTGACAGAGTCAGGAGAGCAAGCATTTCCCACAATGCACATGAGGACAGAAGGGGGTACTCATGAACTCATCGTGGCTGCCAGACTCACTCGCCGTCAAACATGGCTGCTGTTGTAGTGCTGTGGTTCTAAATTAATGGCGCGTGCATGCGCATACATGCACACACACATACAGACATGCAGGCGTCCTCCCTATTAAACTCATAAACAAGTCAAAGGCAAGGGACTAAAAAAACAAGCTAGCTTGCATCCTCCGGCTAGGATATAATGTAGCTCTGATTTTACTGATCAATCAGCTCAGGTCTGACAATCTCCTATTTCATTTACATCCAGCATAACTAAAAAAAAAACATGCAAAAACAACCAAGACATTGTTTCAGTAAATGTTGTCAGATTTCAGAGAAGTAGGTTCTTGTTCTAAAAGGTAAAATCACACACTCAAACTACAGTAAAAGTGGCGGGCCATATGTGGAAAGTTATTCGGAAACTGTATCTAACTAACATTACTTTACTAAATACTCCACAGGAGCAGTATTAGAAAGCCCATGATACAATTCAAAGCAGTGGGTGTTAGGTATACACACCTCATCATCCATCTTTCAATGTTCTAGCTAGCTAATGTAATATATATATACACTGTATATTATATTATATTATATATTTACCAATGTTGGATGAAATTACAAGAAGTATATGAATATGTAAAGCGGTAGCATTCAGTGTGTAAATATTTATGTTGTAAGTATATCTCTGGACAAGTGCCAACCAAACACATTACTGTGGATTTTTCAATAGTAAATAAAGCTAAAATGACTCAAAAGTCACATCACAGACTCTGCAGGTGTGTTTATTTTAGTGTCAGACCAGTTTGTGCGCTGCTCAAGTGGAGGTCCGAGATGTGTTGTTGAGCCAAAGCTGGCACAGTCCTGCCTCAGTAAACATAAACAACACAGCAAAAGAGTAGGTGTTCCCCCTTTACCCTCCCCTCTCTACTTCCTGTCCTCCTGTTCCTTCTCCTTCTCCTCGTACATCTGAATGTTAATTAAACCCAGTAATGAATCCAAGGTTTTCAAACATAACGCACAGGTTAGTCCTCAGTGCTACGACCAGATTAAAGTGACACCCATAATTTTATTTTATTATTATTTTACTGTAGTTGCCTTAAGTGAGTAATGATAGATAAAATAGAGTGAGAGGGAGGGAGGAAAAGAGGGAAAGGCTGTTGCAGTGGTGCACACAGAGGGGGGGGGGGTGTGGAGGCGGTCCCTCCGGCTCAGCCATGTGCCTCTCCGTTCGGCCCATTTTTAATTTTCGCCAACGCTCCTAAGAGAGTCTGTGCGTGCCACTTGGTAACCAGCTAACCTGAGCCTCACCCAATGGTTAATGACACAGAACACATTTGCAACAGCAACAATATTTTCTGCACTCTGTCCCACTGTCCTCAAAACAAACATAAGCTGTGTCCCAATCTATTGCTGCATACTAATTCTTCCTATTTTACAAGAACACATAATTACCAGTGAAGAGTACACAACTCTGTAAAAAAAATGGTCAAGTAATCAAAGTCTAGGGGTCTGATTCGAAAATGGACTTGTGGAAAACCCACCAGACAAGCATGAATGGATTTTCAGAAAAAGAGGCCTGATCCGAAAGGGACTCTCTGACAGTCAGACCCAGTCTGAATAAACCAGAGGATGATTAGACCTGATCCAAAATGCGGTGGACCCAAACAGACCCAGATAGAGAGAGGACACCAATAGCAGCGGCATGATGCTCCACCCATTAAGGAGCAGCTGTGGTAAAAAGAGCAGCAATACCTAATTTTTCCTGCACTTCACAGTTTACGTTCTCCGTCTGCCTCAAAAAGCATATTTTTCTCCTGTGATGATCGACTGAATATAATTTGGACCCAGCCCGACTTGGGTTACTAACCGAGTGGACCCATGAAGTCATTAGAATTGGTATGGATCTGGTAGGAAGGAAGTTTTCCTGAAATCATCAAATTTCAAAGGCTAACCTGAATCTTTCACTGTATCCAATCATTTAGCCAGTGCTGTAATGAAAGTGTTTCAGATGTTTTCCAGTGCTTGGGGGACAATTTTCTTTGCTCCATCAAGGTGGTCAGTGTACTACTTACTAACTCTAGGCAGGACTTTAATATGTAGTGCGTTCATACTGGAAAGGTGATTAAATTTAAGGTACCCTATGGAGTTTTTGACCACTAGTAGCACTATGGGTGGGTCCCCTTTTGTTTGCATGAGGAAGCGGGTGACACAATGCACATTCCTGCCAATGGTTTCACACTATTCCACTGATCTACAGGCGGTGGCAATGCAGCAAAGGCAGTGAAGAAGAAGACTGCTACCAAGTAAACATGGATGTAAACAACGCAGGTTTCAAACTTTAAAGAAAAAAAAAAATTACAAATATTTTAGAAAGAAGAAAATACATTCGACACAGTTTTTAGACCTCAAGGATACACACAATGCATTTTAGTGAGTAACACTGAATGCAAACAGAAACTTTGTTTACAAGAAAATTCCACAGGGCACCTTTAAACCTGGAATAACGAGGGAGGGTCGGCCACTTGAGGGCAGCAGAAACAAGTTGTGAACACAGCATTGACATATCATCACCTTTTAAGTTGATATGGCACACTTGTTAGCAAACACTTATTTATGCATCCAGCATATCATTCATTAGGAGTCGCGTTTCTGGAGACCTGGTGAATGAAAGTCCAATATTCACTCTGTTTTAGCTCTGTTTTTTGTCTCTACCAACTCCAGAGGGAAATATCTGGCTCTTTAGCTGCTAAAGAGAGTGCACTATGTTCACCAGCTAGTCTGCCATTTGCAACTGGGCAGGTTGTGTACAATGGGTTAGAAATCATTCTGCTGCTTTCAGATGTCACAATTTGATGTCTGTCATCGGAAGTCTTGAATCACTTACTCACTTTGTTGTGTTACAACATAAAGGCAGCATGGAGCTCGATGGCTGTCAAATTAGTCAAAAACGGGCTGTAAGGATAGAGCATGATGTAGCTTTTTAATATGGCATTCAGCCACAAGTGAGACAATTGATTTACTGTTCATTTTAAAGGACATTAATATTACAAGTAGTGACAAGCCGGGCAATCTGCGCTTTGGTGGACACATTTCAGGGAGTTTGGATGCTAAAATATTAAGATTATTATCACTATCAATAATATATCAATATATATCAATAATAGTTGTTGGTAGTAGTAGTAGTAGTAGTAGTAGCGTAACAGGAGTGCCACATACATACAGTCATCCAGCCAGTGAGTAACATGGAAGACCATATTTTCACTGTATGAGCGTTATTGTTAGAGGACACTTCCCCCCAAGGAGACACCCTGACAAGATGTGCCGTGATTTATGTGTGGGATTGCAATCAACCCCAGCCTCCTTCGCTGAATCATTTCTGGAAAGCCGCATGGACATGACATTATGGCACACACCCATTGTGTGGGTAGACTTTCATTGTATAGATCATTAGGGTACATCATCGAGATTGTAGCCAGCAGGGTTTGATGAATCTGGACCGTCATATAAAACAATGTTTCCTGTCTGACTCTCTTCTGTCTGTACAGTACGTTTCAAACAAAGTAAGAAAACCTTTTTCTTTATGGGTTTACCAGGGTGCTTACCGAAGAAGCTAATAAAGAACAACCAAGAGAAAGAGAGAGGAGAGCAGCAGACACAAACACACAAACATTAATAAAAGTTAGATTAATCTAAAGCCAGACAGTAAAGATATTGCTTGAAGTATTTGACAAAATGTGTTTATCTCAGACAGAGGAAGGCCTATAACTGATGAAATATAATTATTAAGATCAGCAAATATTGTATGTCTCCATTCTTCTCCAGCAGTATCAAATCTCCTTTTCCTCAGCCATACTTGACTGACTGAGCTACACATAACTGCACTGCACGAGTGTTACGAATACCTTTATCTTTATCATATATACACTTTTTCAATGTAAAGACCAACTGTATGGATTGTGAAGCTGAACCACTACCAAGCAATAAAACAGTATGTATGCTAATCTATGTAAATGTTATAATAATCCAACTGAAAGCCAGTATTTGTTGTAGTATTTGAATCGTACTGTAAGTGGGTCCATTTATGTATATAACCATGTGAATGCACAGATAATAAAACACTGATTAGTTACACAACAAAATACCTTTTAGTATGATTCTAACCTTGACCCTGTTCATTGAAATATTGCCTGAATATGATGGAGGATTAATAAATTACATTGTGTAATGAAAGGCTCCATGATTACAGGTATGGATTTTCTGTCTGTTGTCATAGAAATGTGACTTGTAGGACTCGGCTGTGATACAGATGAAACCTGAGAGTCTAATTTTGTTTGTGAGTGTTATTATTGCTATATTGATTGCAATATGTTTGGACTCAGTTTTTTTTTTCAACTTAATTTCTTTTTGGACTTAATTTGTTTTTCATCACTTGCTGGCCCCCGTGGTTACAGAGAGCTGTCTTGGCACCAATAACGGTAATCATCATCTGTTTCGGCAAACTATCACTGACCGAGACATTCAAACTCCACGCTGCCTGCTCAGATTGTAACAGCGTCAGCTAAAATGTTTACAGTACAAATGTTGGGGTCTGTTTAAAACACAGTTTCTCATTTTGACCACCTCAGTGTGAACAAACTGTTCTTTATTTTTACATCTTTGTCACAGATTTTTGTGCCACTGAAAAGAAACTCCGGGCCTGTCGACATGCTAACAGCCAGGCTGTCGTTCACAGGAGTGTAATCAGTGGGGAGATCTGTCTTTCTTGGAAGAAAAGCTCCCTAATGTGCAGCCACCACTTGGTGAATTTGGATCACTGTCAGACTCTGTCAAAAAACAGATTCCCAAACTCTCTTCCTTCATAAATTTCCACTAAACAACAGCATTTTGACACGGCTGCACCAGCACTGTAGTTTATTCCTTAAAAACTAAAAACTAAAAAATGTCCCATCATCATGTCAGTTATATAAAATTAATATCTTATCTAATCATAAATGTTAGTATTGCCTCAAAGATCAATCAAGAGAATGGTTTTGAGGTAACTGGGGATTAACACTTATGAAAAAAACTGGGAATTGTTTTGGGTTCTTTAGTTATGCAGCTGGCAAGGTGTGCAATAATTTATTCGCAGACGAATAAATAGTGGCTGCCACTGAGCATGGCAATATTAATTAGAACAATTAAACCATTCAGTATTCATGTTTTTAGCAGAACAGCTGGGTGCAAATGCATTAAAAAACAAATGACAGCAGTGATTGCTTTTAAAATGAAGAAAGTATTACTAGCACAATATGTTAATTGTAAAGTATGTAAACTGTCTAAGATGAGAAAGGATAGTATTTTATTAATGTAGTCCCTGCAGGAATGATGGATATTAAAATGAAATAAGTGGTTGGATTGCTTAAAACATCTTGACATGTAAAGATAGGGTTTGACCAAATGAAGGTGAGGTATCTAAACAAATTCATTAAACAGCATATATACTATACTGTATAGCACAGTCAAACTGCTTCATTTCAACTGGTGTTCAAATAACCAACCTTAGCTTTGGAAGGATGGGCCCTGAACTTTGTGCTAAAAAAGGAAGCATGACTCACATGCTGAGATAATGTACTTTATCTTAACTCACTTAACAGAGATTCAGTATATGTACACTCTATATCTATCTCTCTTCTATCTGAATATGAATATCGTCTGTAGGACAATTTGTGTAAAGTTAGGATGTCAGGTTCTTGAAATGGAGGACTTTCTTTTGCCATCCTGTCTTTTGGGCATATGAGCATGTGCCTTGAACACAGTCATCCTTGGCCAGTTCACATCCCCCATCAGTTGACATTTTATTATTTAACCATGACCTTGATTGTTCACTAAACATAACCATATATTTGTTGGAGACTGTCCTCCCCAAAAATACGACCGTATTATTACGACACATATTTAGTTATTGTTAGGCGGCGACCTATAAAGACTGCCAAAGTCCGTGTAGGGAGGAGGAGGTCGGGATGGATGGATGGATGAAACAACAACACAAGACTTTCATGCAGGAGACCGCTGTTCGTGTCCTGTGTGAAACCAAAAGTCAAAGTTGACTTATTTTAACTTACATAACTAACTAACTGTACTTATTTTAACCCAAACCATGATCTTTCCCTAAACCTAGAGTTTGTTTGGCTGCACTGTAAACAGATACTAAGTAGTTTTGTTGCCTAAACCTAACCAAACTGCGACCGTTTCATAACGTTAACCATGTGTTTATTATTGTTACCATGACGACGACGGTCCGGTACGCCTATATATGTTGTTTTGGGAGTCATTGGCAAACAACCTATTCTGTCCTTTAGGTTGGAGGATTTCTATCTGATACACTGATGAAACGCATAATCCAGGCTGCAATATACTTTCATCAAAATATATGTTACTAATGCAAAATAGAGATAAGGTTGTTAGTTTGGGAAGGAAACCTTTCAAATTTGTTCCAATTTTCAATAGCATTATATGAGCAGCATCCCTTTCTAATAGCCCAAATTACAGAAAAGCAGTATTAGAGTTCAATTCAACTGACATTTCAATAAATGGTATGCATTTGTTAGTTTCAAGCCATGTTTCAGTGAATGCTGAAAGTCTTACTGATTACTTATAATCAGTAATCAGTTCATTAATGAGGGATGCATTAGACGGGAGTGACCTTATGTTTAAGGTCAGTGAAGGCCACTTTTCATATGGGATCCCATCTCTGAACATAAACAGCTCGGAGGTTCAGCTACTGATCAGCTTTGTTTGCACAGTCACCAGAGGGCCTCAGAAATGCACGTTTCCTGGTAACCAGACATTGGACAAACTCAGTCTCAATGGGATCTGACTGAGAAAAGAGAATTAAGTGGAGTGAAGCTAAATGAAATCTGCTGTGCTGCAGGCGCCCGGGGGGGTTTTATGGGTGACAGAGGATCTAATCTATACTAATCAATTTACTCTGTGTTGACAAATTCAATTTTTAAGCAAACATAACGATCAGTGCATCATGGCAAAGCACACCAGATATAAAAGTAATAAAATCTGTCCGCAAGTAAAATAAGGTTTAATACCTCGCAAGACAATTATACTGTAAATATTACAAAAGAATGTTGTACAGTGCTCCCCAAACTCTTTCTGTCATGCCCTCATTTAAAGCAGGTTTTTCACAGCAGACATTTTTACTTGGTATTGCAGGAAAAGCACAGGCGAAGGTCTCACCTTCAATTAATGTTTTTTAAAAATTGGAACTTAAAGGCTTACGTGGATTTTAATGGTTTGCTTAGAGGACACTGTCTCAAGACAGTAAGTGAGATCAACTGCGTACGAGAATTCATGCTCAGCTCACTCCTGCATACAACTTTCACAGGCTCCACTGTACTGTACTGGCATTAATTAAATCACTCACATCTATTTGTGTCGGTGTTAACAGCTAATCTGTTCACCACATCACTCACTCACAGTAACGTCACCGACAACAAATACTGAGTCGTCTTTTGATGCAGGAAATGAGCAGGACACACAGAGCCAACTAAACACATGCTGTTCCTGTTCTACCCGTCTCTAATCTGTTTACATGCTTTAGACTGCTGAGTCCATGTCCAGCCCCCGTCAACAAACATCTATTATCCACTGCCAGAAGAAAAAGACCTGAGAGCTATTTTTATTTATTTTTTCTTCTCATGCAGAAAATTGTTTAGAACAGGACGGCTAATGCGTGGCGTTATTAAGTCGAGTCAGTAAAAGATGAAAAAATAATCTCAACATCAAAACATGCATCTGTGCAGTGTCTGTGCTCCGCATGCCTAAGCTTCTCAGCACATGTGCAAACCTTAATTGCTTATATTAAACCTCTCTCACAAGGCAAAGTGAGATTTAAAATCATTGAATTATTGACTTCATGAAAGGCCGACTCACTGTTCTGGCTCTGCTGCATATTACCCATTAACAATCACGCCTGGATGGGGTAGATAATTATTTTCTCCATCCACTGTTAGATGGGAGAGGTGAGAATAAGAAAGCATAATTCGTCACAGTTTTCAAGGGACATTTTCCTCCCATGATACCATCTGATTTAGACCACTGTTATTTACTTGTATGTCCTCCATGGAGCCATGTAATTCCAGTGAACAGTCAAAAGGCAATCCCAAATGCACCCTTTTTCTACCACAAGTGCTTGCTTTGTAATGACACTTGTTGGTAAAATTATGTAAAAGCTAAAGGAAAGTTATCTTAAAGTGTGCCTTGTTTGCTCTTTGTTGACTGGAGCTAAAGAAATATTGAAAGCTGTCAGGACAAACTGGATAAACAGATTTTACAAGCTAATTTCAGCAGCAGCGAACATTTAAAAAATCCCTTCATGATTCACATGTGTTCTGAAAGGTTTACATCACAGACTTTGCAAAAAGAAATTCTACCCCATCCCCTGGAAGACCAGAGCAAACAAATAAAAACCTTGTCTCCCAAAATTACAGTAACTTCATATACAACTCATCAGTAGCAAACACTGAAAGTTCATTGTTCACATTGGAAACGCTAGTTTGACAAAATAATCTTAACTCAACGCCCACTTTCAAGCTTTTTTCCAGAATGGCATCTCATGACTTTCATCTCATATCGCAACAACTGAACAGACGCCATGCACTGATGAAGGCCGTGAGATGCAGCTAAAAGCTCTGGAAAAGCTAGGAAGTGGACCTTGAGTTAAGACTATTTTGTCAAAGTAGCAAATACATTTTGCAGGCGATGCCGGCAGGATTAGGTTTTTTAGCTAGCTGCATGGCTCTGACTTTGGTGATCCCCTTTTCCCATTTTTCCCTTTTCCTCTCATATGTTGTTTTGAGCGAAACAACTATTCGATGGATTGTCACGCAATTTGGAAGATACATTCATGTCCTGCTGTGCCTAAATACAGCCTCACAGAGTTGCTAGCATGACTGTAGCCTGTATAAACGTGTATTAAACGTATATGCAAAGTGTTAACTGTCAACTTTCATTTGTTTTCTTATATGCATGTTTTTATGGTCAGATTTTTGTCAAACCACTTACTTAAGATTAAAGAAAGATAAATGGTAAATAAGGAAAAACTCAGGACAGAACGCGTTGACTTTGTCAATATTTAACCAAAATCTTCCCCAAACCAAAGGGTTTTAGTAGCCTAAACCTAATAGCATGTGGGATGCATGGATGTGAACCCCAAAGTCCTGGCCTTTGTTTGACCAACGCTTCACCCTTTGACCTCTCTGTGGTTTAAGAACAGCACACCTCCTGGGTTGGAAAAACATTGCCAGTGAACATGATGCAGACAGCAATTACATTTCTTCCAAAATGTACTGGATAAGCAAATCGGTGGTATATACTGTTAACATATTTAGTAGGAGACAGGACAGCAGATACACACAGACAGCAAATACACACCTCCACTAATCAGTGGAAACTAATACAATACCTACATGTGGCTGGTTAACCCACTTGACATTCTGCCATATATGAAATAAATAAATTATCAAAAACAATAAGTCTCTATGTATACCTACACTAAGAATTTGATATAACTAACATGAATATTATTAAATGTAATATTGCCTACTGTATTCTACTATGGGTAAACTAGTATTCATGCTGAACCCCCCACCTCTCTTTATACACACACACACACACACACACACACACACCGAGAGAGGGAGAGAGCAAAATAAAGTTATGGATGCAGGCTATAGACAATCAATGTTGAAAATGAACCTGTGTGGCCAGTTCTGTTCTGAACACCATCACCCATAAATCACCTTGTCTATACAAGGCCATTAGTGAGAGCTATTAACTCTGCAATAATCAGCCTTCAACTTATTAGCAATGAGAAGATAAATCAACACAGTGGCTGTTGCATAATGGAGGCCCTATCACAGGAACTCCAGTCAGTGACAGCGGCAGTGGAAGGCGTAACAGAGCTAAAAATCACACTTACACCTCTTTTTTGCAAACAATAGTAACAGTCCTTTTGGGTGTAAAAATGAAATAAATTTAGAAAATCATCTTGAGCAGTTTTCAACCCACTGAATATTGCTTATAACAAGTATGAATTTCAGAAAATCTCACAAAAACATATAGCATAAAACATATTTCTCAAAATTATATAGCATCATATACAGCGGCTATTGATACTTTTTAATCAGGACCAATAGTGGATAAAGTCCAGTGGTGAAAACTGACCAACTGCTGAAATGCCTGAAAATGTATGTTGCATATAATTATCTCACACATTTGTGCATTGCAACAGCACAGGCAGGTGATGGAGTAGAAAATTACAGTTTAACCATCTGAAGTAGCAGCTTTTAATAACAGGTTACAGTCATTTTGTTATGAATTAATTTTCACTCATAATGTGTAGAAATAAGTGGCCTGCCACCAAGTGCAGAGTCTAACCTTCCCATAAATGTGATATATGTAAGTATTTACACCAAGGAGAAAAAAAGTTTTGACTTTTTTATATTTGAGCATTAAACAGAACCAAATTCATGACAAGTGAGCAAACATGTCACATGATCACATGCACATGTATTTTACATGTGACGTATTCACACACAGTCTCAGAAATCTGAACGGATTTGAATTAAGGCTTCTCAAACTGACGATGTACATTCACTCACATTTTTCACACTTTTTGATGTAATAAATTCATCCCCAAACATGTCTGGTTTTTGGAAATTTCACATGTGCAGTATCATATTTTACACTTTTTGTGTAAGGGAATAATGAATTAGTCTATATAGCTGAATTTTGAATTCATTTTTACAGAATACAGTGCATGCATGTTTTTGCCTCTGCTGCCTATAAAACAAAAGCATCTGCACTTCCATCAACATTTAAAAAACTAAATAAATAAAATAATATATATAAATATATATATATTGGATTGAGGTTGGATTAATGAGGTGGAAAACGAGCAGGTTATGTTCTGGAGAGTCCTGGGAAGTTCACACCTGTGCCACCTCCGCGCTCAACCTACAGGTGCCGCCAAGCCAGGGGCCCGGGGACCAGCCACAGAAGCCACACGCACACACACACACACACACACACACACACACACACATACACACAGAAACAATGACTGCTGCATGTCATAGGCTAATGTTTTCTGTACAAATTGACTTGGCTTCATGATTAATTACATTCAATATCTCTCTGTTATTTACACACCAGCAGCCGTACTGTAGCAATACATCATCCATCTTCAGATAGCCGTGAGTGCGTTGTGTCATAAAAACAGTGAGGGAGGCGCCACGGAACAAGACATGCATACACGAGCATAAGCACATTAGAACATTAGCCACACGTGCACAAAAACAACTTGTCAACAATTGCATCTTGTCTCCTTTTGCCAAACCAACCCTCCCTCCATCCCTCCCTCCCTCCCCCTCTTACACTCTTGATGTCTCACTATTATGCTGGTGAATTGGAGCTGAAGAGAAAGCGGAACGCCTTGACACAGAGCTGCTAATGCAGAGCAGCTACACTAACACGTCGTGTGCATGGTGAGGGAGCACATCTACAGGACAGCGAGGGAGACGGGCACTGACACGGCATTCAACACATACTGTAATCCCCCCCCCCCCCCGAGTGGCCTTACAAATATAACAATATCATGCAAATACAAACACAACATAACACAGCTCATGGAGTCCAATATGATATTTCTAAAGTATATCCAATGAAAAAAAGTGGTTAAGCCCATTAATTACAAATGATGTATACTTTGATTATGCTCTACTCATCAATATGTTTTAAATTTAAAGTGAATCACATGACTTTAGACATTTCCCAAGTTGGTGGTGACCAAACCAGAGCTAAAAGAAGGGTGAATGTTGGACTTACATTCAATGCTGTTCAGTCTTGCTCTGTGTCTGCTGGGTGTGTGAATAGGTAGCTAACATGTTAGCCATATTGACTTTATAGAGTGGTGCAGGAATGAGTCCTAAAACCCGGAAATGAGTTAGCATTTTTGCACTTCCGGTTCCCTCGTCTCAAAGTCAATGGGTTTCTGAATGGGTTTTTGGTTAGATGACTGAAATAAGGTCTGTGGTTAACACAAACTTAGGAGATTCATGATTTGAAGCTTTTACGTGTCTTAAAAAAGACGGCTGCTAACAAGTGGACAACAGAAACTCGTCCGCCTTTACAGCCTCGTTGTGTTTATATTCGTGCTCTATTCTAAACTATTCTAACTCAAACTTTCCCAAAGGCTTTTGTAGAAGAGGTAAGCGCATGAAATCAAATTACAAGTTGGAAGCTTAGTGGTGGTGACGCTGAAGTCATGTGACCGTGGTGTAGGTCATTTATAGCCTAACGTTAGCTTTTTACTTCTGACGATTGCATTTACACTTCAAAAACCATAGAAGTGGTTTTCATTTGTGAAGATTATCTTGCTGAACAAAATGTGTCAGTATCATAAACTTTTTTTTTGTTTGCTTATTTTCTGCAATACTACTTTTGCAGATGATGCTAACTTCCAGGTTGACCTGAAAAATACATCATCCCTGCAGCGCTCTATAGGGTGATACTATGTCAGGTGTCATGATCACAGGTTATCATTTATAAATTTGAGTGGTTGCCAAACTTCAAGAGGGTGGGTCATATCTAATATAAACCTGTCATATGAGCAGACGCCAGAGAGAAAAAGAGTAGGGCTAAGAACACATGAGAGTGGCATGCTGCAGATAAAGAGCAACATTTCGTTATACGCCTCTATTTTAATCAATACAGCTGTCTACACAGGCTGCGTAATGGCTTGTGTTTCACTCGCACTGTACCATGACCCAAATTTTTATGCTTCAAGTCTATTTTATTTGTATTTTCTTCACGTAACTACAGTGATTGTGCCAAACCCTGAGTAACCTACACTCAAAACTGTGCCTGAACGCTTGTTAATAAGGCTGCACACTAACTGCAGTCTACTGTCATCAAAGGAAAGGGCAAAATATATGAGAGAAACTGGAAGAGGTAGACATGATGAGACGAATTGACTGACAGTCAGAGACAAAGGTGAAGGAAGAATAATATTTTTAAGCGGAGAAAAGAAAGGGAATTAATCAAATCAATGAGCTGGACCTGTTTACTAGCTGGCACTGTGCCTGAGAGCTAATGTGAGTGTTTGTCTCCATCTGTTTGCTGCGCTGCCCATCATGCTGTTTGAAAACACAGAGAACCATAAGATATGAAATGTATACAGGAAGACTTTCACTACAACATGAGATTTCATCATTAGGATAAAGAAAAAGTTCATTTACAAAATGTCAACAAACATAACATTTTGGCTGGAAAAATGATAATACTTTTACAAACCTGAATATTGATTGTGAATAATGAACTTAATTTAATTACTTAGAAGCAAGTTCTCAATATCTGCAGTGATATGTTGATGTCCCTATATCTCTCCATTGTTCGAGGACATTTTTTACACTTGCCAGTTTCCTTTTTCTCATTTCCGTATGAGCATTGTTGTCCAACACCTGATTTCTCTGTGGATCTGTAAATCAAACAGGAGGCTGTGGTGTGGCATCAACAATGGCTTCTGTGGGAAAAGCACTCACCAGCTTCATGGTCACACTGTGACGTGCTTTTACAGCACGCTGCTGTAAATCAGATTAAGTTTCTGTTTCTAAATAAATCACGAGAGTTACAGCAAGGCGCGTTCCTGTAACTGTCCTCCAACAAACGAGATCTTCCACTTGTGTATGTGTGCTGCTTAGGAGGGCTGACCCCGAAATGGTGATGATTCAAATCATCAGCTGAGGAAATAGAGAATGGTGATGGAAAGCACTGTCAGGAGCCACGCAGGAGAGACACTCCTCAGTGCATGGGATTTTATTACTGAACTATACCATGACACACATTTTTTATTTTTTTGGACTGTGTGAAAATCGGATGTTTTTGCATCACAGATGATGATTAAAGGCACTGGAATATGAGCATGTTCACGTGTTGTCAAAACAGGTCTGAAGGCATAAGTGTTTCTAGCTGTTCTGAATGGCCACATGCAGAGGCTGGGTGAAAAGCTTGTCGTCATAGAGAGGGACAAGATGCAATGAATCATATAAATCAGGTGTTCAGATGTTCCACTTGGTTGTACACATGAAAAGTGACAGTAGAAGTTGGTGAAGTTGGGAGTGAAGTGAATCCTGTCTATTTTCTCATCTCCACATACCTGGCCAGCCACTGAGTGACCAGGATGACCAGGAAGCACTTTAGCTGAAGCATACGGATCCTTTTAAATGTAAAAGTGATATTTAGCATGTAGGGTTTAATAAACATATACATAAATATATAATTTAGTGTGGGGCGGCTGTTCTGCAGGTGCACTGGACTGTAGTGTAATTGGGCAAAGGCCATGAATAATATAGTATGCTCATAATTTTGGATACGGTGATTTGATGAAAAAGCATCAGCAATATTGTTGAGTAAAACAGCTGGTCTAGTTCAACCAGGGACCAAATGTGGCACACTCCAACAACTGATTTTCAGTACCTTTATGTAAAGTACTGCACTTAATTGAATGGGAAAAAAAACTTGGCACATGTGTCCTACAATCATCTATCACCATCTGTATCCTGATCATGTCCACATACAGTTTAAAAAAGGGCCTTTGTAAGACCCACTCAGAAGAAATCACAGCGCCCAACCACCTTTTTTCACTTGGGTGTGTCTGTACTCACAAAACTAGTCCGATGGTGACATTTTTTCAATGAGGACTAATGACGGCAAACACACATTTTCAGTGTGATTATTTATATTTATATATATATATATATATATATATATATATATATATATATATATATATATATATAAATAATATGAAGAAGGATTCATTGTAATATAGTTCACTAAAAAAAAGGTTTCAGACAAATGTTTGTGCTATCTTTTTTTTTTTTTTTAAATAAAAAACGTCAAAAGCATTTGAAACCTTTGGACCAGTTTCATAAGCATGGACAATGTCTTATACTTTTATTAAAACAACACATTTAGAGGGTTGGTGGAGGTAGGAGCTCTGGCTGCTTTCTAGTTTGCACACACTCCTGTGCCTTCACAGAACTCATGTTATGATATACTGTAAGTAACACTCATATCCCTATTTGCAAACACATCTGTCCCTTAATAAATAAATTGGATGATGTATCTGTGTACAAGCCGTGTCTGTGATGACTGAAGTGTGCACGTGTGAGCACATGTAATTTATCATGGTGTGTTGCTTCCTGAGGCTTTGTCAGAGGCTTCAAGCATGTGTGTGTGTGTGTGTGTGTGTGTGTGTGTGTGTGTGTGTGTGTGTGTGTGTGTGTGTGTGTGTGTGTGTGTGTGTGTGTGTGTGTGTGTGTGTGTGTGTGTGTGCACGCTTGCATGGTGGTATATTAACATGTACGTATGTGCTGCTGCCAATTATGTCCGCAATTGCCTGAGGTTCAGTACCAGCTGGCTGAGTGACAGCGTAACATGCTCCAAAGTCATTTTACAGCTTCCTGTCTAGGAGGGAGAGCAGGTGTGTGTTTGGCTCATACCTCCAGCTAAAGAGACGCCTGTTTGGATATATAGATATATGGCATCTTTGTAATGGGCAGAGAGAGAGAGAGAGAGATCAGGGAAATCCAAACTGAAACCCAACAGAATTAAAGTTTGCAAGAACATCCACAAACACAACAAACATTAGGCCAATTTCAGCATTTAAAGAGTGATGGAATTCTATAAGCACCTTAATGCCAGAGAGCCCAGATCCTACCATCACAACTCTGTGTTGAAAACAAGATAAGATGGAGAGAAGTCCACTCAGTGACAGCTGGTCCTGAGGCACAGCCCTCACACAATCTGGACCGACCAAATTATAGCCACTATATCCACAATATCAACTACTGGATATCTACTAAAAAAACTAGGTGGTACGGTTTGTTTGGGCTGGTGTGAAAGTTGTCAAAGTCAGCAGACTAAACAACCAGACCAAAACTGCTTGAAAAGGAGTGTGAAGCGAAAATCTGCTTAGCTTTCAGTATGGACACACCTGAACAGTTTCAAGTAGAAGAGAGGAGGACGGTTGATTACCATTTCAAGTTTATTGTGACTGCTTCCTGTCTCAGTTGCAAGGAGAATCCTGCTATTCTCCACAAATACAATCTCAAGCAGTTTTACTCTACTAAGAGAGGGGAAAGACAAGTTTCTCAACTACACAGTTTATGTAGTTACACTGCAGTATTTTTCTGCAGTTACAGAAAACCATCTGGCCAGTGGCCCCCAAGAAGTCTGAGTTTGAGATCTCTGTTGTGTAGTGTATATACTGTAGCAATGTGCAAAGTGTTACCCTTTTAACCCTTGTATTGTAAATGATTACTTACATTGTAAACCTTGTATCACCTGCACTGGCATTACTGTACTTAATTATGGTCATGCTAATAAAGCAAATGTCAATGTATGTGATATAATAAAATAGTGTGTGTGTGTGTGTGTGTGTGTG
>VMKM01001031.1:162404-192658 GCA_008360985.2 Macquaria ambigua | reverse complement strand
TATATATACATGCGGATAGCCATGGTATGTTTTTGTGCCAGTGTTACAGTTGGTAAAAACGACCTTGACTGACATCAACAGTAGTTTTAGATATCAGTTTCAGATTCACATAATTTAATGCTTCTCATGATTCAAACTTCAAACCAGATTTTGACACGCACTCTCAAATACTGAACACGTTCTTGTTACAAGTAATGATCTGCTATATCAATATATATCAGTTTAGGTAGTCTGTGTAACTAACTATATTAACATAATAAGGGACTCACTTCTTGAACACTTTAACATTTGCTCTTTGATTGGTCTACATGCAAAAAATACATACAAAAAAAAAAGAAAATTCTATATATAGCTGTATGACAAAGGGCAAAATAATAAAATAAAACTAAAACACTACTTAAGCCCTTCCTTTAGCATACATTTAGATGTCTAAATCTGCCCCATTTTTGTCTGTGCAATGCAGGATGGCAGTTAGCATACACTACTTTTTATGTTTCCTTGTTTGATTAGGTATCCCTATACATTCAAACAACACCACAAAATGGTAAACCCACTATATAGTGGAGTATAAAGTGAAAAGTGAAGGACCTTAGACATAGCTTTGGTGTCTGGCAGCTTCTTCCAGGGAAAAAGTGTTATATTTTATTTTACAGAAGAAGAGAAATAAAAATGCAGGAAAAAGCAAACTTTTTTTAAAGAAAAACTGAGAAAAAGGAGACCTTGGCCACTTTTACAGCTGAGTTAATGACTCCGGTGATGAAGTTTGTACTTTATTTATTGATATTAAAACTTGTTAATGTGTTATGTATTACAGGATGACTACTGTACATTAGTTTGTTTGCTCATTGTATCAGCAAAGGAAACCTTTTGGTTCTTCAGTGACTCCACTCTGCTCATATAGGCCTTCTGTTGTTGGAAATATCTAGCTAAAATTCACTCATACACACACATCATACACTAGTCAGTCACCCCATATTTTTACCTGTTGACAATAGGAAGGAAAATGTTTCTTATGAGACACTGCAGTCGAATTCTAGGGGAAACATTAATTTATCAGGTTTTCCATATTTTATGGGGGAAAAATGGTCAAAATCCAAGATACTAAATATGGGTTCTTTCCAGTTTCAACCCCAAACACTTGGCATCACCCTTTAAATCTCATATCGGTTAAACCCCAGATTCCTCCCCCGCCTCCCTCAAGTCTCTATTGTATTCCCGTATTCCCGTATTCCCTCATCCCCAACCCCCCTCCCCACCCCACCCCAGTAATTACACCCAAAGTCAAAAGACGGTCCTGTCAATCAAACACTCAACTGTCACTTTCTCTGCTTTGTCTCTCGCATCTCTGTCTGTCGGTTTCTGTCTCCGCTGATTTCAGGCTGGGCTGTCAGAACAGTGCAGGGCTGTTCTGCATGCACTGTGTGTGTGTGTGTGTGTGTGTGTGTGTGTGTGTGTGTGTGTGTATATGTGCTTATTGGCAATCACTTTTGTTAGTTTAGCTATCTCTGTAGCTGGTGTAACCCAGTGAAGCTTTGCACATGCCCAAATCTTTTACGCTTTCAAACAGGTAGCCATGCTGTAGGCTGTGTGTGTGTGTGTGTGTGTGTGTGTCAAACAGTCAGTAAAAATTACCTGGACAGATACTGAGGTGGTAAAACCTTTTACACTGACAAAGCCAACCCCAATCTTCTCTTCTCCTCTCTCTCTGGTTTGGCATCGCCATAGATGAATTAACCCGAGAGCGTCAGGATTTCAAGTAGGCTGTACAATGGATGATTGACAGGTCTTTCCTTCACTCATATATCAACATGAACCTTTCGTGCACCAGATTGGACAATCGCACCACTCGTTGACCTGTCATTGGTCTTTGAAAGTATATCTTTCCCATATTTAACACTCACCGCCTGTAGGCTTGGAAGGGGGGCTCTGAAAAGTTTGTAGACTCCTTAGCAGAGGACAGCTTCAGCTCCGATTCACAGCAGTAACAATCTATTCAAATGATGACAGAATCACGACATAAAAACAATTCAAACTGTATAAAAATGTCAATTTTTGCTGTTGAACTCTATGTCAAGTATGCCCCAAACAATCTTCTTTTCTTCTACCTAAAGACATTACCTTATGCTATTGCCTCCTCATAGCTCCAAAGCTCTGCCGGACGTAGCATATTTCACGATTTATTGGCAAAGCAATGAATGTTGGAACATTTACTGAACATAAACGTCAACAGTGGAGAAGTGGAATATGCTGCGGGAGGGGTTTCAGAAGTTTTGATACATTTTTGACATGTTTTTTTATTGTGACTCTGGGGCCTGTTTTACAAAAGTGATTTGTGAGCAAGTAGTGGCAACATCATGTTTCACGAATGACTGTCGCTTGCTCATGCACGGGTCACAAGTCTGGCGTTTGTTTCGATTAGTGAAACACACAAAGTTTGCAGCTTGCATGTTGCAAGTTTGGTAAAAACGGGTCAGGACTAATATCTCGTAGCAAAAATGGATGAGATGTAGCCTGGCTGCACAAGGCTACTTCTATATATCAGGCACACACACACACACACACACACACACACACACACTCTCTCACACTCTCTCACACGCACACACACACACACATACTTTCAGAGAGCGCGGGGCTAATAGGGTTAATTGTCATGTAAAACCATCACTGCAGTCAACTTCACGGCCAATCACTCAAAAATCTCCCTCTCTAACACACACACACACACACACTCACACACACATATTTACACACCCCTCCCATGGGATCTTGCCTTGCCCAGATGGCTTTTTTCCCGGTGGCTGTGGGCTCTAGCGCGTGTGTGTTGGTGTGTGTGTGAGACCCAGGCAGGCCACAAGGGGCTTTGCGGTGAACAAGGCGCATCTTCTCCGTCTAATTAATTTACTATTATATAGCACCTGTTTCAGGCTAGATAGAGCTGGGGGCACACACCAAACACACACACACACACACACACACACACACACACACACACACACACACACACACACACACACACACATAAGCTGATGAAATGGAGAGGTAGTGGGGGAGGTAGGGAGGAGAGAGGCAGGGATGGACAGATGAGGAGGGAGGAGAAAATAAAAGACACAGAGGGAGGGAGAAAGAGGTGAAGAAAGGATGGAGGGTGAGGAAAGGAAAGGTGGGTGAATGAAAAGGCGGGATGAGGGAGAAGGGAGCAGTGGAGGGAGGAGGGATAGAGGGAGACGGTAATAAATGGGTTTTGAACTGATTATATTAAGCCGATCCTTTGATCATGTTTAAGGCCTTAAAATGGAAATATGTTTTCTCTGATGGAGGGAGTGAGGGGGGAGGGTGGGGGGCAGCTCATTACATGTCTACACTAGAAGAAATCGCAACATGCAACACACATCAGTTTTAAACAATCACATCCTCATCTATCACATGATTGTTCAACTCTTCATCTTCATCGCATTAAAGCTTTGGTGTCTGCTTAACATTCTTATTTTTTATGTCTTATTTCCTCATAACTTTTCTCCCTTCTGCAAAGCTGCCCTGTAACTACGGTCGAAGAAATGCACTAACTTATTACTTACGTCTGACATCCCACTTACTGTCTTATGGTTTGCATCCAAAGGTGAACTTGGGGGGAAAAAAAGCATCATCCTATTATGACAACAATGTAAGTTTAAAAGCGACATAAACGAAATATATTTCCTATTATACAGGTTTTATAAATGTTCTGAAAATATCACATTTGTCACATTATCTTTCAAAATGTTGCTGTTCTGCCACCAGCAGTTGGTTTCAGTTGAACATTCTGTTGCTAGTAGCAACCACTACTGGCACAGTTCCACAGCAGTTTAACTGACATTGTTACATCCGCCATTTTGTCAAATCTGTGACCAGGCAAATATTGACAGGCATATTTTATCTACTCAACAAATGCCCCTGTTGGAACATCATCTGTAGGTACTCTTTTGGTATAGCTGGTTTGTGATTGTTGATTTGTGACTTGTTAATTGAGTTTTTCTGTGATCAGTTTAGTGCTAACCAAGCTAGCCACTATGCTAGCTGTCTGAGGCTAATGTGTTGCTAATACAACATTCTGAGTAACTGTTAAATAGCTTTTGGGCTAACTGTTATGTATTTTACTGGTTTTACTTGTGACTCTTGTGGCCTCTATGTGTATGTGCACTAGCACTAGATTAATGACTGTGTTGTACTTCCTGTGGACAAAAAATATATTAAATGGCTCTGTTTTTGTTACGATATTGCGTCATATTTTTGTGTATTTTTGTGCATTTTATGAAAGTTTATTATATTTATTACTATAAATGTTGAAAATGAAATTCTCAGATTAGTCACATATCTTTGATGTAAAATAGACCATTAAACACAATGGACAATATATGAAGAATGTTTTGGTATACGGTTGATTGTATAGATTATAGGTGTAGTATATGATTGTGTTTTGCATTTCATTAAACTACAATAGGTTTTTGGTTTCATCTCACTTTTATAATTCTTCAGAACTGAACCATTCCAAGCAAAGCTAAATTATCATCGTCAACCTCGCATGTTGCTGCTCTCAAAATACAGTATTAAGTTAAAAGGTTGCCTCTTTGTGAGCTACTAAATAATCTCAGTCTCGTTCATCTCATTGGCCCTCTGCCAGTTATAAGCCTTGTTCAAACCCTCAGACCAATATAATGATATATATATATATAATATTTTAGAATTAATTTTGGACTCTTGCATATAAAATCATGCACAAAAACAATAAACACTTTAATGTGATGAAGCAGCCAAAACAGTAGCCAAAAAACTGAGTATTTGACTCATTCTGAGCATGATTTAGCTTCAGTGACCACCATTACATGCAGATACAGAATGGGTTTTGTGATGTTGTCAAGCAACATGGAAAATATAGTTTACTTTAACGCTGCTTAAGAGGAAATTTAAGGGAAGTATTGGAATATTAGGTTTCATGTGGATAAATAGTGTTGACCCTGTGTGTCAGTTCCCTGGCATTATTTCTTACATCAAACCCCCATGATCTGTTAGTCAGTCAAGCGCTCACCCAGAGTAACACATCATCCCAGAGCTGAATGCACTTTAATTAAGCGTTTGCGAGTTCTTGCGAGTGCGAAATGCGAGTTCTTTCCATCTGTGGGAACAAGTAAAATAAAGCATCAATGATACAAGAACAACTCCGCTCCCACTCCTGTGATACGCTGCCACCTCATCTCTCTCCCTCTTTCTCTTTCTGAGTTCATTAGTTTCCAGACCGGTGCTCCTCCCGGATTACCATAACCTGTCAGCCGTGAAACCCCACAAAACAATTTTCTGCTTGTAAAAAAAAAAAGAGAAGAAGGGACAAAAAAAAAGGAGCCCACCTCGCTCTGCTGCCTCCCACAGCCACAGAGAGGAGAGAGGGCGGGGAGGTTACGCTACCTGTATGTTCTTCTAATGAACACCACACTGAACTAATAAAAACATGTCAGATGCTTGGAGTAAAAGGGGTGGATGGAAATACTAGAAAGTGGAATTAATGCAGACAAATACCTGTGTTTCAAACAGGTGATGACTAGTTAAATATGAGTTACATGATTTCCCGCTGTGAGCAGCCCAACAGGCTGTGTAATGAAACGTAATGAAATCAGTCTGCTAACACTGAAAGTGATCGTGCTTAAAGGAAAGTTCTGGTTTATTACAACTTGGATCTTATTTGTGTAGTTTTATCCATCATTTTTGTTGGTTATGATAACATTGTACTCACCAAATTACTTGTTGAGACCTGTGCTCGTCATCATCACTACAAGTCAAAAGGGGAAAGAGACATTAGTGGTCAGAAGATCAGACAGGTTGTAAACAGACTAGTTTCTCCAGATTATCTAAATCACTTTTGAGGTCAAATTGAAAGTGATTGCACCTGAAATGTTGGTAATAACTTCCCATCAGGTACTTACAACAGCAAGTATGATGGGTCAAAGTTAACCAGGAAGTCGGTGTTTAAACTGTGATGGATGTTTACAGCTGCCAGTTTGGATATTCATTTTATTGTTTGCATTTGTTTTCTATGCCAGATAAGTTTGGCCAACCTGAGGGTTTGTGTACAACAGAAATGCGAGCTGATTGTCTGACTACTCGCATTTCTTGCCCTTTTTTTACCACCGCGTTCCCATCCCATCCCAGAGCGGGTCGTCCATTAATCCCAGGGTTGGCGGTTCGATCCCTGGCTCCTCCTGTCCTTGGGCAAGACACTGAACCCTAAGTTGCTCCCGATGGAGGCCGGCACCTTGCAATGGCAACTCCATCTGTACAGCGTTTTGGAAATCGTTAAGGTTGAAAAGCGCTAAATAAGTGAAGTCCATTTATCTGGTAACAGGCATTTTAGACATGGTAGTTAAACCAGGGCCCAGTAAAAATCCTACTGTCTTTTAGCCACAAACAGATTAAAAAAAGGACTATATTGTGACTAACGGAAATATGGTATTATTTATAAACTCCCTACCTGGAACCTTCTGCTTTCAAAATGTTAACTGTTTGCCCATAGTGTCATCAGAAAGCTCAAGTTTTGAAATACGACAGTTGACAGATGAAAGTCCCAGATCTTGCAAACCAACTCTGAAAAGGAGACTGTCCTCCCAAGAAGAACGCTCGTTTCAGCAAAATGCCCTGAAACGACATATGTTTAAGTGACAAAGCCCTCTGGCCGTAGGAATTGCTGGGAGCAAACGGAGGAAGTCCGGTGACTTTATTATAGAGCAACAAAACAAAACATTGGACTTTAACACGGGAGACTGCTGTTCGTTTCCCGTTTCCAGCTGACTGTCAATAATGTATATTTTTTTAAACATGTCACGATGGTCAACTCAGCTGTGGCTCCAGTCACTGACCTGTTCCCTTTTTCATAGTTACTCCAAAATCATTCAACTTTTAGATGTTAGATGATGTTAGATGTGCCCTAGTGGGAAAATCTTTCACATCTTCTATATTTTCACCTTTTCTGTGTCTCTAAACTTGGTCTTTCCTGCTGTCCCATGGTGCTCTGCGCTGTTGATGTCTGATTTCCTGACAACCAGTTGACGCAGATAATGCCACTTGCTCCGTTTAAGGTGGACTCTCACCTTTAACGCCTCACTGTTTCAACACCGTCAGTTTACCTTGCGGTCCGCTCTCTGTATTTGTTCTGATAAAATATCTCTCCCTGCAAATTAAAAATCTGAGTCCTCGGTGTTGACAGTTGAGACCGCTGAAGGCCCTTTCCTGGGAATATTGACCTATTAGTTTCGCTTGGGTGGCTCTTTTCTTCTGAAACATGCAAGGTACTTTCAAAACTGGACATGTCTACTCCCACACAGACAAACAACATCAGCAGGACCACATGTACTGTCCAGCTACTTAAACATGGAAAATTAACTAAAATCTAAAAAATCTCTTTAATACATATCCTTTCAGGGGTTATTAGTAATACATTATGATGATTTATTTATTGTGTCCACTTTACTAAGCACCAGTGGACCTAATGCACCTTTACCTTTCCATGTCCTGTTGTCTTTTTCATTTCCTGCCCATTTGTAATTTAAAAAATGTCATTAGCTTTGTTTGGTCTGTGTTTAGGAGCTTTATTTCCATTTCAGTTCAGGTTCAGGTAGCATTAAAAAGGTCAATTGCTTCCCTCAGAGTGATATACGCAGCATTTACTGAGTACGATGCCAGTAGCTCTGTATTTGTGTGTGTTTGAAATGTGCTATAGATCCTCTGGAGGTTGTGTGTGTGTGCCTGTTTATCCTCTCTGATCCCTCTCTCCTTTGTCAGGCTATAGGGGATCTGTCGCATATGCACAGACTCCAATGGTGTGTCGCTGTCTGTTTTTTCTGCAGCTCAGGTTCTCCAGCAGGACAGTGTTCACATCCAGACAGGAGCTGAGCAGCGGGACCTCCAATAGTCCTCCAATCCTTCTGCCTGCACTCACACAAGCAGACTTGCTATCAGCTCTGATCACATGGTGTGTCATAATCATCTCAGGGAAGTGTGTATAATGTGTATTTTTTAGGCAAACGTTGATCTTTAGGACATGTAGTGCTGCTCTTTTCAACCGCTACTGCTTGTTCATTGGTGCTGCTCAGTGGTGGTTGCTGTTCTCTCTCTGTTTGGGTCAACTGCGTTTTCAAGTCTAATTATTCTGAGGTCTCTTTCAAACTGTGGCTGACTGCCCTTGGGTCCCTTTCAAATCAGTTGTCTTTTAAAAAAAAAAAAAATGTATGCATGTTGAATTCTGGCAGGTTTCCACGGGTCCATTTTTCGGATCAGATCCATACTTTTTGGACCTGTGAAGACCTATATTTCTGAGGACCTTGTTTATTAAAATTATGCAGTGGAAATTACAACAGCTTTTGGGTGCACGCGGACATAACATCTGGGTCAATCTGTGCCTTTTAAAAAATCTGGGTACGTTTTGGTGAAAATTAACCAAAAAGAAAAACACAAAAAACACACATACATACGCATGTTTATGCGCATACCATCAAAGTGGTGGTTGGGCTTTTTTACTTGTTGTTATTTCCATTTGTGGATCACAGTGACAAAGGAATAAGACTTGATGTTTTTGGTAGCAAATCTAATTCCTTGTTGCTGTAAGTAGCAAGTCTAATTTTTACAAAAATACATGCACACACAGACATGCACACCTCTAACAAGCAGCGCTGTTTTCCATCCTAATATTTATTTTCTCACTTTCTCCTTCCTCTCATTTCCACATCAGTGTGTGTGTGTGTGTGTGTGTGTGTGTGTGTGTGTGTGTGTGTGTGTGCAGGTGGTTACAGTCTGAAGGCTCCCCTACTTACCTTGGTCTGAACAATAGAGAGCTGTGAATAGGAGCCGCTCACGTGGTTTACTATAATGGCCTTGCAGGGCCAGACGCTCACTGTGTGTGTGTGTGTGTGATTGTGTGTGTGTGTGTGTGTGTGTTTGAGACATATAGAGACAATGCATGTGCTGTTGGCTGTATAATTACAGGCGTAATCTTACTATGCAGATGGTTTCATTCACCAGAGCGGGGTAGTGGGGGAGAGATGTAATGACATAAAGAGTATAGGTTGCAATATATTAAGAATAATATAGGCTTACTCTGGTTTGTGCAGTTGTAATGGCACCCTGTGTCACATGGCATGGACTAAAAAAGGTGAAATTACAGTGTATCATGGGAGTGTGGAAATGATGAAGAATAATGGCCATGTAGTTCAGCAGGCGCATGTGACACCACACCAACAGGGTAAAAAGGGACATTTCACTGGATCTCTGGCATGCAGCAGCTCTGTCATACTGCTACTGAATCAATGCCATGTTTGTATGTCTTACTGGTGTCATGTTTTTGAATGCACCCTGGAAGATGCATTTTGTTAGATGCGTGCTTTTTGTTTTTTTTGACTATATAAAAGAACCTGAGAACTTGAGAATCAAAAGGAGCATTCTGATTGAGACTTTGCTCATGTGCACAGACGAATAGACAAGAAAACATTGATTAATTCACTGGACTCCAGGGATATGATTCCCTATTTATCTGGTTTGAAACAGCTGTAATATGATCATAATTCAAGTGTCTTTCAGAAAGAAATGTTTGTTTTTGCTTTCTTTTTATTAGCAAAAGAAGCCATACAACTCTTGATGACACTACAGATTATTTTTCATGGTCAAATGTATGACTGAAATGTGTAAGCATAGGTAAAGCAAGAAGTTTAAACTCAAGTACTCTTGATGCCTGTACTTTGCTAAATTCTTTTATAGTCCTCTTTGCCACATGTGACGGGTATAACATGGGTGTTGTATGTAATGTGTTCAACTTGTTTGTCAGAGAGCGTTGTGCCCTGTGGTTGTTGTTGTTAAACCATTTGCAGTAAAGTAAATGAGTTGGCTCAGTGCGTTGGACTGTGTTGCCAAGAGGAACGGCGTCATAAAATAAACTCCGTGATAAAGATGCAGAAAGACACTATAGTTGTTCAAGTGCTTTGATTTCAATACATCTTCATCGTAGGGTATATTGATTTTATATCTGAATGGTTTTGTAGTAAATGGACACCAACTGACATGAATGAACAAATCAGATTACTGAGTTTTTATACAGATATACAGTATGCTTCTCACAATATGTCCATCTAAAATAGGCCAATGTGAAAACAAAAACATATTAAAAAGTAAAAATGACACCTGATCGTGGCCGGGTTTAACGGAAAAAGAGAAAATCACCACCCTACAGTAGTTCTTGTGAAGGAAAATAATTTCCCTGTAGAGCTGAAAGTCATTTCATTTCAGTTATTTTATTAAGCCAGCATTTAAGTTCCCAAAATTCACTAGTTGTAATTTCTCAAATGTAAATATTTGTGGGCTTTCTTGGTCCTCTATGATAGTAAACTGAATGGTGAACTGGGTTTTGGACTGAATATTAGTACGTGAACTTGATCACAGGGAAATTATGATGGGCATTTATCACCATTTTCTGAAATTTTATAGACCAAACGATTAATTGTAATCAGAAAATAATCTGCAGATTAATCGATATTGAAAATAATCATAAATTGCCTCTTGAGTTCAGTGTGAAGTCCTTTGTGGGAAACCCCTTTTGATGGCCATGGAGGTTGCAGGAACACCAGTATACTGGACGAGGTCTCTAGATGGTCTGATGCCTCTGATAATGTTGTCTGTTTTATTTTGGATGTGATTCCTGGCTGGTCGAAGTTGCCTGCTTCCAGATGATTGGTGACTACTCCGACGATTATTTGTCTGAAAAGTGAACTGTCTTTATTTATGGGCTCATTTTGTTGACACTATATTTGCTTTCTAATAATAAACTCTCCTCTCGTGTGGCTTAAGATCAGTGTCCAGCCCACAGTGTTAGATAGAGATAAACCCAACACTCCTAACAGACTTTCTACTGTAGATCTCTGTGGCTCTCTCTCTCCTCCTCGCTGTATATCTCGTCCCTCTCTCGCTCATTGTCTAGAAAAGATTACAGAGGGGGAGATACTTTGAGAGAGAGCGATAGAGGAGGGGGGACAGTTGGAATCCTCAAGCTAAGTATTTAGCAGCCAGTTAATGTACTGAGGGATAATACGACGTGTCCACAGGCAGCGTCTTTATGTCCGATGTGTTTTTACCAGCTTCTCAGCAGCTTGGCAGTGTTTACACACTCTAATAACAAGTGGCGTCTTTCAGGGACCCTTCGGTTCATTCACCATTCAACCGCCAGTCCAGCTTTAGCCTAATCCCCTCCCCCCCTCGGCACACCACTCCCATACAAAACACAAGATTTCAATTTTTTCACTGTAATTGCCTGGTTTTTAATTCCGCGCACCCCATCAAGCCAAGATTGGAGCTCTAGCCAGATTTCAGGGAGGGGAGGTCATCCGGGGACTGTTGGGCAGTGAAGATTTTGGGGTGGGAGAGGCGCAGATTTGGGCGGCTTGGAAGTGGAACTGGGCGAAAGGGAAGTAGTTTGAAAGTGGTCTGCGTGGCTACGATAAAAAGTAAGAAATTAAAACGTCTTAGTGTTCCAACGGCGGCGGCAGCTGAAGCTCGCCGTTGTCCGTAATCTGCTCTGCGCTGTGAGAGAGGCCTGCTGGGGGCGTGGATGGAGGGATGGATGGAGGGAAAAGTGGCAGAAGATGAAAAAAAACAAAAAACGAGGAGTTTGTGGGCGACATTAAATGCAAACTTTCATCTTTGGTATAGGGCTGCTGTGTGGTCACTGAGCAGCTAACACACACACACTTGTCCAGGGTGTTCACATGGTTTAGAGTACCTTGGTTATTCATCTCCCTTTGTACATGACTTTAACATTATCAAGGTTTCTGATCACTGTCATTACGTCTTTAATCATCATAGTTTAGTTTTTTTTCTGACTTACTACTGCACTACGATTCACAAACATTTTCATTTACTACAAAACTATGAAAGAAATTGCTTGCTAGAACATGTCAGCTTTGTCAAAAGTCACTAATACTCTTTGTTCCACTGCCACTGCTTAAAAAATAACAAGCCAAACAATTTGCAATTATCATATTGACAATACATGAGCACATTTGAAAGCTCACCTTTAAGTCTTTTCTTTCAGTCACCTGAATAAATAGGATCTGAGAGAGAATTAGACAAATCTGTGGATCTTTTGGTTGAGAAGTATGCATGTTTGACTAACATTTCATAATTTGCATTCAACTTTTTTGATTATTTTTTTCATATACATGCATGAAGTAATGTTTGTGAAGTCACCTGCAGTGATATTATGACATTATAGGTGACTTTATGGCAGAACAGTTGTATTGGATTGCATTAGATTGCACAGGTGTATGGAAACCTATATGAAAATGCCCAAAAAATACATATGTGGAAAGTTATAATGCTATTTTGCAATTACATTTTAATTTTTTAAGTTTACATTAACATTTTAATATAGTCTCCTATAGGCTTCCATACAGGTGTACCTGATAAAGTGGCCATGGAGTGTATCTTTGTGCTCAATATATGCTATAAAGCCATGGTGTGGTTTTGGTTCGGGGCTGTTCTTCATGGGCTACGCTTCTTGGTTCCAGTTAAGGGAAATCATAATGCTACAACATACAATGCTAATTTAGACAATAGAGTGCTTCCAAGGGTTTGGGGATGGCCCTTTCCTGAAAGCGAGGTCCATAAGGATATTGTTTTCTGAGTTTGGTGATAAAAGAACTTTACTGGCCTGCACAGAGTCCTGACCTTAACCCCATCCAGCACCTTTGGGCTGAATTGGAGCGCAGATCCAGGCCTATACATCAGTGCCCAACCTCACTAACGCTCTTGTAGATGAATGGGAGCAAATCTCTGCAGCCAGGTTCCAAAATCTGGTGGAAAGCCTGAAACCAGAAGAGTGCAGGCTGTTGTAGCAGCATATCAGTGCCTGTCGTTTTGGAATGAGATGCTCAACAAGCACAAACTGATGTGATGCTAGGGCGTCCACTGTCCACATACATTTAGCCATGCAGTGTGCTTGTACTGGGATAAATTGTGTGACTCACCTCTGTAAACATTACCAGCATATGTTGTGTACTTCCCAACCTGCAGCCATCTGCTCTTCCTGCTGTGATGATCTGATTGTGGCTCCTCTAAAGTGAATCTGCCCGTATTTAGCTGATCTAAACACAGCTGATATAATGCAGATTCACACTTCGCCTCTCTGCCTCTCTCTCTCATATACTAACAGCGCTATCATCTTCAAGTGGACAGGAAAAAGGCTTTGATTTTCTTTTTAATTTGGCTTCTGCTTGTGCGCTGGGATGGTTTCCAAAACTCACTTTCACTCTCTCTCTCTCTGTGTCTCTCACACCATCTCTCCTCTTGTCTCTTCCACACCTGTTAGCGCCCCACAGATGTGCGCGTGCTGCGCCGCACATTCGTTCGAACAACAGCACCATCTCCATCATCAAACCCAGGATGAGCTAAGACAATCAGACAGCATTTAAGCTGAGCGCAGGCCAGCTGTACTGCCCATTACCTCCATTCACATTCAGACGCACTCACACACACAAACACTCTTTTGTAGCTCACGGACACACATCGGCAGTGAATATGAATATACTGAATATATCCACAAGAGAGTAGTTATTCTTCGTTTCCCATTACTCATTAAGGTTTGAGCCGATCCTCATTTATCTTCCTCTGCTCATCATTAAGCTGCTTTGATCGCACCTTAACGAACGACGCAGTGGCCTCAAACAAAAGAGGGATATTGTGACAGTCACAGTGTTTGTCTCTCGTCTCGTCAGAGTCTTTGATTTATTGCTAATGAGGAAGAGGGAAGCGTTGATTGTCTAGGCGAAGGGCAGCCTTAACTGCCAGACAGCATCACTCCTGTTTTTTTTTTTTTTTTATGCGTTGTGAGGGAACGCTGCAGCTCTGCCTCTTATTGTTACACTGAGCTTCTTCTCATAAGGACAGGAGATGAATTTAGCGACAAAATGAGAAACTGGAGGCTGTTGACAAGGACAGACTCTTAGTTTTACAGTTGTGCAGGATGAGGTTAGTGAGGGCTGTGGCTCAGGAGGTAGAGCGGGTTGTCTATTAATCCCAGGGTTGGCGGTTTGATCCCCAGCTCATCCTGTCTACATGTCAAAGTGTTGTTGGGCAGCACGCTGAACCCTAAGTTGCTCCCGATGGATGCCAGCACCTTGCATTACAGCTCTGTCACCATCTGTGTTTGAATGAGACCAATCTGTAAAGCGCTTTGGGAACCATTTAACATTTGTTCAAACTCTTAAAATTACACATTTACATTTTCGTTACAGGCGACCTCATGCGCTCATGAGTAATTGCTGTCCTCTATAAATAGCAAAGATGACATTAGCGTGATGTTCTTATACCATCACAAAACATTGTAGGGAGAACTCTGGGATGAATGGTTGAGTCAACAAACCATGTTACTGTGACGCAGGAGACTGGGCGTCTCAGTCATCACTGGTTTCTCTTAAACATGACAATACTCTGTTTCTAGCCTTAACTGTGACCAAGACCTCAACCAAGTAGTTTTATTTGCTTAAACGTAACCAAACCTGATCCAGAGAGGTGGCAGATTCTCATATTAGTGGTTTATCCAGTGGCCATATGGGTTGTTTGGCAAGATACTGGCGAGGGACTTATTTTCTCATTTACTGTTGGTATGAGGACTGTGGTCCATTGGTCAACTGACCTTTTTAATAGTAAGTTGACTGATTCATGTGCCTGTGTGTCATCCATGTGTCTCTGGTAAATAGTTTCCCCCGGTGTGCTATGCTAACTCTTTAGCTTTGTGTGATACTACCACCGGCATAACCACCGATTGTGATTCTCATTTGGAATAATATCACTTCCATTTTATGATCCCATGCATCAAACTTGCTGTTCTCTTTTGCAGACAAAGCACAGTTCAGAATATGCTTCCACTAAAAGAATGCAAAGAGACAAATGGGGAGAGAGTGCAGTGTTGCTGATGAGTCCCTCGAAGAAACCACAGAATTGTGGTTTGTGCTGCAAGTTTTTACAATCTGTCCTGCAGCCAGATTTTCTGATATTTAAGAAATACTGAGGAATGTCTGTATTTCTTTGACAATTAAAACTAAGAGCAATGAGGCTAAGAGTAGCTACTGAAGCTTACCAACGGTCACATGGTTGGAGGTGAATTTTCCAACTAACCCATTTCTCCAAAACATTTTTGTAATGCTGCCAGAGAACAGGCTCATTTTTCTGAGATGAGGTTGGCTTGATATTGCAGACCTGTAGGCCTCCGCAGGCAGTGAGAAGTAAGATACTTCTGTATTTAAAGAAAAAAAAAAACTGCCCATGTGTTACAGTGGTGTGGAGATGTGGTCGGCGTGACACAGTGCACTTCATCAATTACCTGCAGGTCCTAACCTTTGGTACTAAGATGACCTTCAGGCCTGAGAGGTTAATAAACTATCTCAGCTCTGTGTAATTGACAAGCACACACACACACACACACACACACACACAGAAATAGGCAGACTGATGGTTTTTCTCTCTCCAGCCCCCTCCTCTTTTTTTTCCTCTTTTCTTTTTTGTCCTTGGATTCCAGCATCTCTCCCTCCATCTCTGCTCCTACCCCCCATTTCATACTGGAGGAGGTAGAAATCTGTGTGTGTGTGTGTGTATGTGTGTCTCTGTGTCTGTTGTGTATCATTCCTCATGCGAAGCCTTGGCGAAACTATCAGTGTTATCTGCTAACTTTACCACCTGTGTTAAATTGAAGGCAGTGATGTGGAAGAGGCGTCTACCCTCCTTTTCTCTTTTCTCTCTCATCCTATCTCCCCCTCTCTCCCATTCCATTTATTCTACTCTACCCTCCCCTCTTCCCCTCTTTTTGTCTATTTTCCCTCATCCCTCTTACCCCACCCTTTGCCTCTCTCTTTCACTCCCCCTCTGTATCATCCTCCTATTAAAGTGTGTGTGTGTGTGTGTGTGTGTGTGAAGCACCCAGGGAGGTTCAGGGGTTTTAGATGCCCATAAATGAGAAGATCTGGTGTAAGGCTGGCTGAGGTTTTTAAGTTCAGCCCATCTGGGTGGTCTCCATACACATACAGTACAGTGGTCATTTCTACAGGCTGCCCTTGCAGCTTTAACAGGTAGCAGACTGGCCATTGCCTGCTCACAAAGTTGTGAATTCATGTACTCATTTTGATATGTCATGTCGTGTAGCAGGGGCCTTCAGTTTAAGCAAAACCTCTTCACGTCATATCATCTGACAGCAGATTTCTTCATAGGGGCAAAGTGACTGAAGCCTGACAAGATATTACAATATTACTTGGTCAATGTGATAAAATATTAGTCATGAATGCGGCCCTGTTTTCTTTTAGATTTGAAGACATTCTAAATAGATTTTTGGCCGTTTTGTCAAAATTTTCTTGACATTTTTCTTGCATCCACCGACAAACCGACATCCAAATTTCATGTGATTATCCTAGCTTAAAGTATAAGATGAAAATATTTTAAAAAATCATAGAAAAAACATAGAAGTTAATGAGTATGTGTGAGTGTGTTTAGTCATTCTCTGGTCTCACCAGAGTTATGTACCTGGCTACAACACTGTACGTAAACACATGTTTATCAACATAGTCATGCATATGCACACAGACTCACACACACTCCTAGCTGAGTGTGTTGTTCCCATGCAACGGTGCAGAGTGGATCAGTAGCAGAGCAGAAAGATTTGATTTAGGTGTGTGTGTGTGTGCGTGCGTTGTGCCTGCTGTGATAAAGCATGTACCATGACTCTATAGAAATCTATCTCCCTCAGTAGATTTCACCCCTCACTTCATTTCCTTAATGACTAAAATAGCACCCCTCCTCTCTCTCTCTTTGTGTGTAAGCCAGAGCTGTGACACACACACACACACACACACACATACAAGAGCATGCATGCTTCTGTTTCTTAGAGAGTCGAATATGGAAGTATGTTTCCATTAATTTTATATGCATGTTTTAAATTTGCATAACAACCTGAATGAAAACACCAGCTACATGAAAAACAAAAATGCCTTAAAATCAAATATACAAAAATATTTTGATATTTGGGTGGAATAGAAATTCAATATGGATAAATGAGAAGATACAATAAATGCCGATGGTAGCAGCCCTTTTTCAAGAAACAGTAATGTCTTCTTCTTCTAGTTTTATTTCCAGGAGTACGTCGGCTAGGCTTTGGTGTGTTGCTGCCATCCACTGTTAGATGTTCTCTCTCACCAGTTCCCTAGTTTGACTACAATCTAACATTTACAGATTCAGGTTCAGAAGTTGCACAAAGCTGCCAAATTCCGTGACTATTGCAAGAAGGAAGCTTTAAAACATAGATATCCAAGGCAGCATCTCAAGCTGGTCAATTCTGTTTTAGCAAAAAACATCTGGAAATATTTTACAGTGTAATTTAGCTGGAAACAGCAGATTTAAGGGCTCTCTACAAACTCTAAAAACTATTTTCTGAATGCATGTATTTTTGTCAGAAGTCACTAATTAGCCTGGTTGTAAAATGGTTAAAATTAGTTGAGCTTTATTTTTGAGAACTTACACTACTTGCATTAGACAAGATAAGACTACTGTAGACTGGGCCCAACATACCAGAGCAGTGTATCATACTTTTGTGCAACCAGTACCCCGTCAGTAGTCTTCACTTTTTTCCAAATGTCACATTTAATCTTGGCACTTTACATCCTAACCATGTGTCTGACCTGACGGTACGAAATCAAAGGACACACATACTCTAAAAATCCATGGGGCTAATGCAAGCAGGCTTTCCTAATTTTTCTTCATCTGCTGGGGTTCAGCTGTCTACTACCACCTCTAGGAAATACATATAACAAATTGGTGAATCTTCAGTGGAAACAACATCAGAAAGTTTCTCTTTAGTATTAAAAAAAGCTTTTGTCAAGGAGCTCCTTGATCGAGTTTCCTCCCATTACAGCTGTCTGCATGTGTGTATCTGGGTGTCTGCATGTATCTGCCCTCTATATGTAGTGTGTGTATATGGCTTTTTGGGTGGGTGTGGGGTAGGTAGGTGGTATTTGGAGTGCGTATATAGATATATATATACCCCCAGTCACCCCACAGAGAGAGAGAGAGAGAGAGGGGGAGGGAGGGATAGGGGTGAAATCTATTGAAGTGGTTCTGTAAAATAGACTTTGTTCAGGTAGTCACTTTGTTTTCATGCTGATAATATTCATTTCGGGAGGGAGATCTCTCTTCCTTTTCTTCTCTGCTCCTCTTCCTCATCTTGCTCTCCCTGGTTTAGCTCCTGGCCGCGGGATTAGCCGGCAGAGAAAATGCAGGGTAAAATTAGCCTCCGGCTGTCCTCGCGGGCCGCGACCATTGATTTTCTGCCACAGATGGAGAGAAAACGCCGGTGCTTAATGTTCTTAATACCACCACAGAGAAGGATTTTTTTTTTTTTATTGCTTTGGTTTTTGTTTAGCTGCTTCTCTTTCAGATTCATATGGCCTTGTATGGAGCTACACCTAAATTATTCCTTTTATTTTTACACAACCACACCGTTGAGCAATATCAGTAATTATTTTTAAGGTGCAGTCTGATGTCTAACTAAAAGGTTAGTTTGCTCCAATAAACTCAGTTGAAACACACCCTTTCCTTAATTCTACTGCCATATCAGACATGAATAAGTAGTTACAGTGTCCTAATGCTACAAAACAGAAATGTTTGTGGGCAATTTGGACTCACATTAAAATAATTTGCCCAGAAAATACTTGGATTATCCTTCACAAGATGTTCAGAGAATTTGAATGGTCATTTTATGCTGAAGTGGTGCAGCAGAAAGCTGGAACAACAAGAGCTCACCTGCTGTGTGTTTGTGGGTCACAGTGGAGTTTCCATTAACACTTGGGAGAACACATAATGACTGAATTTTCATCTTGGGGCGAACTCCTCCTCGCTTAGATGCATTCAGATTTTATAAGTGTAAATGGTCCGGACAATGTGCTGGAGGTCAGGCTGGCTATCAAACCTCAATCCTTTTCTGGCACCGACCAAAATGTGTCCATATCACAGTCAAGCACTGAAAGCTGGCATCGAAGGTTTGTCAGATTTGTAATCTTCTTACTTATTCTTTGATCAGACAGATTACGACTTAAATCAGAATTTGGGGCAATTTTAAATACTTTGATTTACTCAAAGTTCTTCTACAGCTTCTTTGGCTTCTTAAGTAAGTATAGTTTTGGTATCAGTACAGAAACCCTGGTACTGTATTGGCACTTAGTGACATTTTTCATACAATACCCACATCTAAGAACTGGGATTGCGGCACTCAGAAAACACAGGCACACACACACACACCAAATAAAATCTCAACAAGACTATATTATGATACCAAGCCCTAGTTGAAGTAAAAACAAGGTATTATTGTCGACCATATGCAGCTTTACCAAGGTTTTCCCCCAAAACACTACAACTAGTTTTCTACCATATTGAGATTATCTCCCCACCCATATTGAATATGACTGACCCATGGGAGTTCTGTGATGTGGATAATTGCTTTGAGACAAACCACCTGATTGTCTCCTGCCTAGTATTGAGGCTTCTGTGAAAACCAGTGCAGATGTCTGCTGTTCGCATTCAGTTTCTTGCCAGCAGCTTAATTATTCCATTGTTAGACTAGTGAAGGCGTACCTGGTATATTAGTCTGACAAGAGGTTCATGTGGCGCAGAAAGGGAGGCTTCAGAGCAAACTATCGACCACTGGTTACTGTGTCTTAAAGGTATTCAGAGAACTCTTTGGTGACTCTATGGTCTCCGGGGCAGCTACAGACTACCCATCTGGCCTCCCTTGTGAGTTTGCTTGTTAGGTGACCAGTGTGGGCGCCACCTTAGAAGGTTAGTTTAGAGAGGAGCTCAGGCCTTTGGGGGTGGACCACACAGTGGGTCGGGCACCTGTCTACTCATGGTTTGATGAGGTGATGGGGATCAGACAGCCTAATTTCTGCTGCCCATAGCAAGGGGTATGGGCAAGCACTAGTCAGGTTTCCATCCAAATTAATGTGTGTTTCCATCCACTACCGTTATGCGAATATCAGGAGTTCTCCAGTGAGGTACCATTAAATCACTGCAGAAGAAGAGGGCACAATGAGATGATGTAATTAAAAGAGCACCAGTCAAACCTCGAACGTTGGAAAACCAAGTGGAATACGAGATGGAAATATGGCATTTATGTTTGTTTCATGTATTTATTTGAGGAACGCTACAGTCGCCTCATCGGCCCAAGCATATCTGATGTTTTCATTTGCCGCTGTTTTTTTGTTTCTGCGGATCAAAAGTTTCAATGACAAATGAGTCACATGCTTCATGTACGTCATGATTTATTTTTCCATTGCACATTGTTGCATTTTGCTTTTATCAATACACCAACTTTTCCACCTCAGCCAAACAGAAAAACTTTTTTGTGATATTTGGACTTTTTTTTTTTCTCTTTCTCTCTCTTTCTGTGTTTCCTGTTCATTTTTGTATGCGCAAATTGAAAATGTGCATAAAGATAAAACCAAACTTAGTCTGTCCAGGCTTGGCCCTGGCACACTTTGCAACTTTGCAAGTTCACTTCTCCAAGCCCGTGGGTCTACTGTCCATCTACTCTGCAACCACCAATTTTCAGGACGATCATGGCCTCATTAGTGGCTGATCTAGAAAGCATGGTACTACTTGGTGACTTTGCTTGAAGCAGCAGTACAGGATATATTTGGTAATATTTGGTGACTTGGCTTGAACAGTACAGGAGAAAGAAGGCACTCCAGAGGCAAAAAAGCAAAAGAATCCTCTCATGTTCCAGTAATTTTGGTGTGTTTGATTTTCAACTGACAAAACTGAAAAAAACTGAAGAAACCTAAAGCCCTCATCAAAGCAACTGGTGACTTGGCTTGAAGCAGCAGTACTGGTGTCTAGCAGTGCTTTCTGATCCTGGAATCTTATTTACTTTGTACATTTGAAAATAGTTAATTGCAGCTCTGATTGCATGCACATAGGGGTTTTCTTTGGGACATGGGTGGCGGCGCCTTCTTATTCAAAAGTCTCTCCTGTCTTCTTCTGGTGTATCTTAAAGGCTCCTAGTACATTTATAACAGGGGGTACTGATGAACACTCAAGGCCACTTTCAGAGCCTTTCCATCTAAATGAAGGTCAGTTGGTTTGCCCTAAAGTAAGCAATTACCTGTGTCACTGTGGGTAGATCAATCAGAGAACCACTGTTACATATGTAACCTTCCTCTCTATATGGAAAGAAAGTAAGAAAGCAAATGAAACAAAAATGTTGACAGGACATTTTTTTTGTGAAATGATGCATTTTCCCATTAATTTCAGTCTCATATAGATTTGTATATACACCACGAGTAAACAAGACCATTGTTACAAAAAGCAGTTAAATTATGTCCATTGATTTGTGCCATGAACACAAATTAAACTGATGTAATTAAACTTGTGCTGAATGGTCTAAGTATTAAGTATGTAAACAACCTGCATTTGTGGTTGTATTCATTATAGTGAAAAGATGTTTAGGACCAACATATGTCTGCTTCGAGATTGCAGACTTGTGTGTGAACCAATGTCTGACACTATTAGATGGACAAATAGTTCTTTGTTCTTACTTCATCTGTATGTAATTGAAAAGTGCAACATTAGAACAGATTATGGTGGATAGATGATGGCAAGTTCTTGGTTGGCATAATGAATATTGAAGTCCAACATTAATTGGAGTTGTACGATATCAGAGTAAGAGTGAGGCGTATTGATATTTATGAAGCAAATGGAATAGTTGTTGAAGTCTTTGTCCATAGTTCATAATTTCAGCTCAACAGAATCAATCAGGATGTAAAGCGTAAAAGCTCTTCTGTGTCTTTGTGTCCAGACGAGCTTCTCTCAGTTGTACTAGTACACACATTAGTGTTTTAAGTGCACATGCTGTATGTAAAACTCTGTCAGAGTCAGAGAGGTTGGAATATCTTTCCTTTTTCTCTCAGTCTTCCAGTTTTCTACTTTGGATAATCTCTGCTTTCTCTCTTTCTCTCTCTCCAGCCCTTACCATTACCCACCCCTCCTCTCCCTCCAGTTGTGTCATCTTGTCCGTTCCCCACCTATCTGTTCGGCTACATCTCCAAGATGCTGTAATTTCCTTGGCCCTGCTTGATGTTTATTGTGAGGCTGAAATTGAAAATGGCCTGTAATGGAGCGAGCCTCGCAGCCCCGGGACCAATTCACAATCTAAATGACTTGCTCCTTTTCAATGGCATTGACTGGAGGGCTCTTTGTGCAGCCTCGTACCTAATCAACCTCCGGTGTGACCCCCAGCTCTCGGGGGCCGCTGTCGGATTAATGATAAAATCATTGGTTCAAACAATTATTCGACCTGAAATGGCTGGCCATTTTATTCTGAAAATTAAAGAATGTGAAATTAATTTCTTTCTGTGCCGTGTTGTAGCAGCGCCACTTATGGCTGAACTCTGCCCCCTAAACTCTTGATTTCATATGAAAGAATGCTTTTACTTTATCTAGTTTCTCTCTTTTAGCTTTTTTTTTCATGTCCCCTTTCTGCGTGCGTTGTTGCAAATAGCTTCCCAGGTGTCAGAGTAGCAAGGCTTCAGCTATGTGCTTGTCTTTCTGTCCCTCTGTCTGCCTGTCTGTCAAACTTTCTTTTTATCTCTCTGCTAACCCATCTGTCTGCCTGCCTGCCTGCCTGTCTGTCTGCATGTTTGGGGCTAGTAGCTATGCTTAATACAAAATTATATTTGTTGTTTACTCAACAAAGATGTCAGATGAAATGGATTAAAAATACGAATAAGAATAAATGAAATGTATTCAAATAATATTTTCGTTATATTGTTGACTAGGACCAATACAGCCACAGTGAGGTATTTAAAGCTATTATTAAGCATGAACTTACAAAATACTTTGCTGCCTTTTAATAGCTTCCAGGTTAGTGCTGCTCATACACTCAGTGGGATTAAATTTAGTAGTACTGCTCATTGAACCAACAACTTTTAATCTGCTCATCAGTCCAAAACACCTGCCTTTGTAGGCTGTTGTTATGTACCTCTACCTCTTGGGGGTACTCTGTCAGGGTCCAGTTTTGCTGAAGACATCCACCATCCCTCAAAAAGGAAGAAGAATAGGACAGAATAGTTTCCTCTTTTTCTATATTGTACAGGTTGGGGCTGCCAGTGCGCTCACTGGGATTAAAACCTGCCATTGAACCAACAACCTTTTAATCTGTTTGTCAGTCTTAGATGACCTGCTTTTGTACTTCAGCTTCAACGTAACTTTATTGTCCTTGATGGGAAATTTGTCTTGCAGCCATGTGAAACATAGAACACACAGCAACTTAAACAAAAGATACATAAAACATACAATAAAAATACGTATAAACAAATGATAAAACTGGGGGCTTTAGGTTGTTGTTTGGTACCTCAACCTCTTGGGGGCACTCTGTCAGAGTCCAGACTTTTTGGAATCAAGAAAGACCTGAAATCAGGAGATATTTATCACCATCAGTGGACATGCCCAAATGTACCATTGAGGCAGTCCGTCCGTCCATTCTCTGATTCGGCTTTGTCAAAATTCTCCATAATCTTTCCCATCATTTTGGAATGACTTTCAGTTTTGCATTTCCCTCTAAAAACAGAATTACAAGAGGTAATAGGACAATAACTCTGCTATGAAGTGGGACACCACTCATGACTTGTACACTTCATCAGAAGCCGAATAGAAACCACGTTTAAATGCTGATGTTCAGGAATGGAGAACATTCATTTTTCTCTGTCTTCTTTTGTTTAATGGTGTATTGCGTCCAGTTAAATTCTCTATTGTCGTATTTCTTCCCATGATACCAATTGTGATGCTGAAAACTCTCCTGTTGGAGGGAGAAGAAAGGTTAAAGTGTCATTATTGAGAGAGAAGTTATAATTTGGGGCACCACAACATTTCACTTCATGAGGTTAACAAAGGTCAAGGATGAGGGTGTTTTATCCCTGGGTTTGCCTGGAGATTCATCCAGGGTGTTTTCCCTTCCTCTTTCCCAGTGCATGCTGGGATAGTGACCCCGAACAGGGTAAGCGAGTCTCAAAAATGGATGGATTATAGATCGGCTGCCCGTGTGCAGCTCAACTCTGATGAGCCCTGCTGTTCACTTGTGTCCGTCAAACACCACTTAATTACTGGCTGTGTATTTATCATCATCATCATCATTATCATTATCAGTCTGCACCCCTCTCTTAAGTCTGAGACAATGGGCTCTCCTAAAAGGCTCTTATTGAACTGGAGCTCACTAGCCTTCGCAGCCTCAGCCCAGTCCTAGTCCTCCTCAGCAGCCTGCAGTGTGGCTAGGTAATTACCCGGGGATTGATTCCCCTAACAGAGACCATTTCTTCACCTCCTGCAGAATCACTAAGAGGCTTATAATAAGCCCTGCTCACCTCCATAGCTTCCTAGCTAATGTCTCGGCGAGCCAGAGCCTCTATTGACTTGTTGATGGAGATGCTGGAGCTGTGCTAAAGGCAGCGGAGCGAGGGGAGGAGACTCTCTCTTCACTGTAGAGACTTGATTATTAAAAGGCCGCCAAGTTCTGTTTTCATGACACCTAAGATAATATATATATATATATATATATATATATATATATATATATATATATATATATATGTGCCATGGAGATTTCTCTCAGAGACATCAATGGAAGGTTTTTCTGGACTTAAAACAATCCTGGACCTTTGCCCTGTGGTTCAGAATTAGCTTATGATGTTGGTGACTTAGAGGAGGCTGTGCGACAGTGGTGAGAAATTATTCTGTTCTTGCATTCAAAATGGCAACTAAACTAAAAAAAAGTTTGAATCCTGTGTTGTTTATAAAGTTTCAGGGTATCAGAAGTCAGTCAGGTGACCAGAAAAGACCAGAAAGTTTGGCTCGCGTTATGCTCCTTTAAACAAAACCGCCTTCATGGCTTTGCTAATTATCATTCTGAGGACGCAGCAATTTGTTACTTCCAATCTGCCAGTCAGCAGCGGGGCATGAAGAGGGCTGAGAGCCAGAGAGAACAGAGGCTTTCATTCATTCAGTGGAAGCAGGAGCCACTAACAGAGGAGAGAGTGTATGTGTGTCACTGTGTGTGTGTGTGTCCACTAGAGATAAAGCTATCTTCTTGTACATCTCCATCATTCATATCACTCGGTTGTTAATCATTCAACCATTGTAACACCTGGAGTTAAAGGCTGCAACCAACAATTTTCTCGATTTAATGGATTAATTGGACTATAAACCGCCAGAAAATAGTAAGAAATGTCCATTACAGTTTCCTAAAGCCCAAGTTGAAGTCTTCAGATTGCTTGTTTTTTTTACCCAAATATATTCAGTTTACTATCACATAAGACTAACACAGATATACCTGTCTTAGTCTTATGTGATGTACTATAGTACATATTCACATTTGGAACCAGAATGCAAGCTGGAACCAGTGAATGTTTGGCACTTTTGCTTAAAATAACTGAATTGAACGATTATCCCATTATCAAAATTCTTGCCAGGTTCATTTTCTGTTGATCGACTAATCAATGAATTGACTAATTGTTTCAGTTGTGCTGAAGTTACTGTGGCCTTAGACTAGAACAAGCCAACTCAGGCCAACCAAGGCCAAACCTCAAGCAAGGCCCAGACACTTAAAACAGGCCACCATTTTTGTTTCCAGCAGGTCAGCTATACACTGTCTATTTATCGTAATACATATCCAACATTCTTATCAATGCTTGTAGATTATAATCTTTTATCCATTATTATGAATGACATACCATAGAAACCTTAATTATCTAACAAAATGCAGCTTCTTGCTTTTTAGCTTCTCCTACAAGCAAATCTGCATCAACATGTGCATCATTAATGTACATTTAAATTTAAAAAATTGATATTGGGTACAAACATTCATGGTTCCTGGGCTCATTCAGGAAGTCAAATGTCCTCGTACAGGATTTTATTGTAATTGTGATTAAAAAAATGAATGAAAAGTAACAAATAATGTGCACTCTATGGATTTGACTTTCTTTCTTTCTTTTCTTTCTTTCTTTCTTCTGTTCCCTTCTAAGAAGAGCAGAGCATGCGCTGACCTGCATTTCTTTTTTTATTACATCGACAAACACCTGAACTACTACTGTCCCCATGAAAATGAACAACTCTTTCATTTAATTCCTCACTCTTAGATTGCTAAATGTAAATGTTGGGGCGCATCCATACAAGCTCTTCTCTTTTCAACTGTGTGTTTTCGTTCCTGCATTTGCTGCTCTGCCGTCTCCTGAAAAGGTAAACACTTTTTTGCCAACGTGCCCAATTTTGTGGACACAGTGCAAACTGCTGACTGTCAGTTTGTTTGTGCATGTGTTGTGATGAATATGACTGAGCACAAGCATGGTCTCCCACAGAAGAAAAAAAAACTGCAATAGTAGTTTTCAATTGGAGTGGACTCGCATTTTCATGAGAATTTCTCTCACTACTGAAAAGTCTGCATTAACCTTTTGTGGAAGCTTTAAGTGATAACATTTGGCGAGAAAGTAGTCGACTGTAATTAGTCGTTGAAGTCTCTCAGACATCCTCACTCTCTGTCCCCTGTTTTTGTGGTCGCTGTTTCTCACCCGTCCCACCTTCCCAACTGGGACAAACATTTCCCTAATGAGGGGGTCGGTTGGGAAAGCTGTGGGGAGTGGAGCGTGGATGTGACCTCTGGCATAGTTGGACACTTATTATTCATGGGACGGGGCCCTGTGTGTGAAAATATGTGTGTGTGTGTGTGTTTGTACCCTGAGTAAAAATCTTGCTGTAATGCTGCATTTAGTGTGTGACACACTGGAGTCATATCATCACGTTTAGGTTTTTTGATGTTTGGATGTGGGAGTGCTACTCAGCTGTTTTTTGAGAGGGTTGAAACTGTCAGGGAGTGTGTGTGTGTGTGTGTGTTGGGGAGGGAGTGGGGGGTTGGGGGGCAGTTTCTAAGGCAGCTCTGTCTCTCTCTCTCTGACTGAAGCACATTGTTCCAGATCAAGGGATGGGAATGGGGCCTTTGGCAGCAGAGGAAACAGACACACACACACACACACACACACACACACACACACACACACACACACACACACACACACACTAAAGACACACACATATACAGTATGAACAAGAGGAGCGACTCATCATGACACAACCCCGCGTCTATTAATAGTGTGTGACAGTTCAGTCAGCACCAGTGTTTCTAGAAAACACAGATTTTCTGACTCACACTCCCTCTCTGCTCCACAGTCTGCTGTGAAACTGTAAATGTGTGATGGCTCGAGAGCAGTCATCTCCTCTCTTCCTCTCCTCTCTTCCCACCTCCAACTCCTCTCCTACGACTCAGACATCATGGAGGAGATGAGGGCAGGCAATGAGGAGGAGAGAGGGGAAGTTGTGGCAACTTACACAGCCCAAGATCACGATACAATTAATTTTCACTTGATGTTTTTATAGATTTTCAATTGAATGTCCCTAGTGTCCCTAGTATGTGTGGTTTTATGTTTATTAGCATTCTACAGCAAAGTCCTATAGCAACAGTCAGAACTTGTGTTCAATGAAGTGTTGTATTGACTCCACAGCCATCACCCTTACATTAATTTGGCACACGCTTTTGTTCAAAGCAACTTAGAATAAGTGCATTCAACCTCAAGAAGAACAAAAGCTAGATGTTATTTTTTAAATGATTATATTTTTAAATAAAGAAATGAGATGAAAGTAAGTATTTGGGCTGTGTATTCCCTCTGTCATTCTTCTCTACCTAATGAACACTCAATAGGTCACTCAATATTCAATAGTAAATTGGAATTTCGGACTTATGAAACATCAACATTTTGTGCCATCACTGGCAGGTGCAGTGTTGCTATGGACACCACAATCCTAACAGGGCACTATACATAGTTTTAGGCACTGTAGAGATTTCTAGGGCACAATATAGATTCTAGTTGCACAATGTGGACTTCTTCTAAAACCAAATCACACCCATAAGCTGAGCTTGCCAGGTGCCTCGTCTCATCACCATCTGAAATAACTGTCAAACAGGTGGAGCTGGGGTATCTCTCTCTCTCTCTCTCTGTGTGTGTGTGTGTGTGTGTGTATGTGTGTGTGTGTGTGTGTGGAGCCATGGGACAGTGTAGTGGTTTCGGCCTCCCACCTCGTCACATGGTTGAGGACGGGTCAGCTGTGGGTGGCCTGTGTAAAGGTCAGCTGGCTTAGCAAGCAACCAGGAGGTCTGTGTGTGTGTGTGTGTGTGTGTTTGATCAGACCATTCCCCTGTGTGTGTGTGTGTGTGTGTGTTTGTGTGTGTTATTCAACGGTGTCTGGGAAACACTGAGTTGAGTCAGCCATTACCCAGAAGACACTGCAGCTTCAGGAGGAGAAAGGAAGCACTGTGTCCCAAGGTCTGGCACACACACATATACACACACACACACACACACACACACACACACACACACTTCCCCTTCCAGTAAAACCTTCTCCCACAACTACCACGACGACCACCGCCATGGCAGAACATTCAGCGTTACCATGGCGATTTCTCTGTTTTAATGGCAGCCCCCACTGACCTGTGACATCATCAGGGGAACTGACAGTTGATTGGCGCTCCGGTAACCATGACGCATGATGAGCAGGGGCGGCCGTTAACTAGTAGGGGCAGGGCCAGGTCAGTGAGTGTGGGAATGACAAAGTGAAGTGGAATGACAGGAAGTTAAAGCAGGAAGAAGAAGACGAAGACGAAGAAGAAGAAGAGCAGCTCCTGGTGAAGAAAAAAACAAAACAAGGCCTTGTTAAAAATGAGAAAAGTAAGAATTAATTGACAACACAAACCATAATAGTCTGTGATGTTCACACAGCTGGTCGTTTAAAAAACATTATAGTGGTTTTAAATTCACTGTTAATCATAAGCTTATTGGTTTGTTCTATTTTAATCAGTGCTAATTAGATTAATAGTGAAATGTTAATACGCTGAGCATTACAGTCTTTAAACAGCAGCTAAACAAAGTGGTTGCTAAAATGATACAGACATTAAGTGACTGTATGGATGGTTTGATAGCTAGTATATTCATATTTTTAATTACTGGTCGTAGTTTTATGTTACAGCAGCAGTATTATTTTCACATGGATGAATACGTTTTGTAATCTAGTGCAAGAAACAAGAATCAAATCAAAGAAACAAAGAATCTCGATGCACAGATTAATACCTTCCCTCCCTGTTTTTCATTGTTTACTGTCTACATATTTCTTCAAACCAGTCCTGGATTTTGTTGCACTGAAACTTCTTCCTGTCTGTGTCCGAAAAGTGCTTGGCGCTCACGTGATGTTGCAGAGAACAGAGGTAATAAGAGAGCTAGAAATGTACACTTTACATGAGGGTAAAGAGCCAAGATGCACCTTCAGTGTGGTTTAATATTTTTGGACAGCTGTGAGAAGGTTCAGAGCTGTGCTTCAGTGGGTTAACAGTTTTTTTCTTCTGTGCTGCGACAAAATGAACCTGCGACTTCCTGTAAGCTGAGTGCAGCATTCAGGCACTCTGAGGCAGACCTGAGTTCCCACACATCCTGGTTTCTAGTCATGGAAAAGTCCTGAAAGATGCCAAATAATGCAACATGTCCTGGAAAACGATGAGCAATGATGTGCAACACATTTATGATGAGGCTGTTTTATTAATTGTCACAAGCGCCCTAAATTCATTTTGTTTGATCACTGCAACAGCTGACAACTGATATTTTGGGTCTCTTTAGGGGATGAGTTAAAATTGGTATTGTATGTGCAGCAGTGATGATGAGTTTTGAGTCTTGAATGTATCTTCATCACCTTCGTTTTCATCCTGATCGTTATCTTCACCCCCGAACCTGATCAACATGGCTGAGCCTTCTTCTCTCCGAGTCTGTTTGTCTGACTCTGCCTGTCTCCCTGGCCGTGTTGATGGCGACAGGAGACAGTGGCGTGCTAGCAGGTGCATGCCACCAAATTACCATCCACACACATACACACACACACACACACACACACACACACACACACACACACACACACACACACACACACACACACAAAGCAGGCCTCTCCTGTGCTGAGAAGGCTGCCATTATCATATCAAAGCGTCTCTCACAGAGACGTGGCAGCGCTTCAATTTAAGCAATTAATGCAGAGAGAGACTCTGTCACACAGCCCAGCCCAGCCCTGCCCCC
>VMKM01001031.1:0-162366 GCA_008360985.2 Macquaria ambigua | reverse complement strand
ACACACACACACACACACACACACACACACACACACACACACACAGGCACACACACCCCACCCCTCACCCTCCAACCAACCACACACACACACACACACAAATACACGTACAGGGCTCTCTTGTGGCACTCTGAGACAAACAAAGGTGTTGGGAAGCGAGGATCCATATTCTCAAGGCCATCGTGCTGTTTTTCTCTCTCCCAGTCCTGCCCCCCTCCACCCCCCTCCCCTCGGTTCTGCCTTAAAATGAAGCCGCTCTTATTCACACTCTGTTCCAGGTTTTTCCTCAGTTTATTCACCTGAAATGGTAAAACATGTTTGCTATGAAGGTGTGCTTGATTTCAGCAGGTGCTTTATGCTGAGATTTTTTTGGATAGTTGGTCATAATAGCTCATGAAGTCAGAATACCTCATGCCTGTATATGAATAATAACTGTTATTATATATTATTATTATAATATCCAGTCCTGTTCTAGAGCTTGATACACCTGCATGGGTTCAGCAGGTAACTCTGGACAGCAGTGGTTTCTTGGTTTTCCACTATAAAATAAATGATGGAGGACTGAGAGATTTGTCTGCTGCGCAATAATGTTGACCTCCTCACTTTGGTCTGGAGTCTGGCAGGTGGGACTGTGCTTACATGACCCTAAACAACCTGCATACTGTTGGGTTTCTGCAGTAGCCGCATTTATTCAACATCATGTAAATGATAAACTTGATTTCTATAATTGAGGTAAAGGATTGAGACAAACCTGGTTCTGCGTTAAAAACCAGCAGCCCGTTGCACCAGCTATACATAAGTTCTCTCTTAAGTTAGGGTGCAAAGTCCACACTAAACGATAAGTTGAAACTAGTTAGTTTGATACTAAAACTGTGTCAATGTTTCGTTGCACCACAGAGACGTAAGGTTCATCTTAGCTACTCTGGCGTAAAGTCCACACTGACCAAAATACCGTTGCAGAAAATTACGTTTTCACTTCCTGTGGCCAATAACATTACTGTGTTATCTCTCATGCCCAATTGTCTTTGAACACTTCACGATGCAATAGCGAAGAGGCTAACAGCTAAAAATAGCTAACGTTAATCACCAAACAACAACAAATGCCATGCCAACCACTGTTTCACGGAGGACTTTAAACCTGCTAAGGCCTAGGTGTAATATTTAAGTTGTAAATTATGCCTACGTTGGAACTATTACAGCTGGTGCAACCCTTAAATGTTGCATTAACATTATGTTAGTAATGTGCAACTCCGACTTAGAAATTACGTTCAAACTAGGCTACATTTGAACTTACACATAGCTGGTGCAACCCATTGCTGATTTCTTGGCCACAAGTAAGTAAGTCAATTTCTGGTCATTTTTACAGGAGTGCATGTGCATGACAAAGACTTCAGACTGGGAAATTATCACCGTGGCAGCAGTGTAGAGGGTTAAAAGGAAAAATCATCATTGTAGTGGTGTGTCCTTGTATCTCTTTCCACAGCCCTTTCCCTTTTGGTTTGAAGCATGTAGATCTCTTCAGCAACGGGATTTGTGATGTAAAATCTTCAAAAGTTTGCAGTTCCACATGATATCAAGGATGCAGCTGGATTGTTTCCATTTTTACCCCCCGAGTCCTGCAGTCCCGATGCAGGCTACTTGCAGGATGGAAGGACCTTCGACATGCTATCGATCTAAACAGACACAGGAGGGTCCTCTTCGAGCCAATCAGTCAGCTTTTAAACCTGAGTATCCACCAATCAGTAGACTCATTGTACCTTTTCCTCCTGGTTAGGAGAAATTGGCCCCTGTCATTTAAGCTTTTCAACAAAATCTCTCCATCATTCATGCCCCTCTTCCTCCTCTGCTGCCTTTCTCTTTGCGCCAGATTGTTGTGAAGTACTCCATTTTTTTCCCTCTTTTTTTTTTTTTTTTTGAGGCGAGACACTTTATTAGACACAGCTGTTCAACTGAACCCAGCAAGGCCTGGATTCACTGCCAAGAGCCGTTCTCTCTCTCTCTGCTGGTCTGTGTCTCTCTCTCTTTCTGTCAGGTGGGATGCAGAGGGATGAATAGGCAGTGATGGGGAGCAGCTATGTGAGGCTGTTTGCTCTGGAAACCTTGGCTCCGGGCCCCCGGTTCTCTGCACAGCAAGCCCACTGAAGAGCCATGATTTTATCTTCTAGCCTGAATGGACACAAACTCACTGTCTGGGCAAATCATGGTCAACTCCAGTACTTCAAAATGGCCGCCACAGAATGACAAGTGACAATTAATTGACACTGAGTGCAAAATAGATAAAAACCAATAGGTAGGCTGCATCTGCTTAAATTCGAAAGGAATTCCAGATTCAAGCTGATGTCCTTGACTTTGTCTGTGTGGATTGCTCATTGCTGTAATGTTTTGACTGAACACTTCAATCAAGCAGAATTTCCTGTTCTTTTTTTTATTGCGAATGTCCCCTGATGAACTTCATCTTTAAATACTGTAGCGGAATCACACAAACAATTGTTTGATTAATGCTGGTAATACATGCATCATAATATAAGTTATAAATCCTATCCTGTCCATCCATATTTAAATATAAATAAAACATAATATCGTATACCTTAGATGTAGAACCCGCACAAATGCGACAACCTACTTTAAGGAATAAACCTGGATTTATACTTCTTTGTTAGGGGCGGCTGTGGCTCATGAGGTAGAGTGGGTCGTCCGTCCACTGAACCCTGAGTTGCTCCCGATGGAGGCCAGCACCTTGCATGGCAGCTCGGTCGCCATCGGTGTGTGAATGTGTGTGTAAATGGGAGAATGAGACCAATCAAAAGCGCTTTGGGAACCGTTGAGGTTGAATTGTGAACCACGAGAGCCTACACACATAGCCAGTTCAGCTACACTTATGAGCACCTCTTCCAAAGTGTAACTGCAGGCCTGCGACAGCTACTGTATGGAGATAAAACGTGGAGACTTCGAGAACGGATATTGGTCAGCCTGGATTACTTGTGTTTTCTCCTGTAAGTTTCTGATGCCGGTCGAAATTTTTTAAAGAGAAGACGTCATCAAGGAATTTGAAGAAAGACTAATTTTCTCCTTTTCAGTAACACCAGATTTACGTTGTGATCTAGCAAAGCCTACAAAGTGAACGAAAGAATGTAAACATGATTATTTCAGCTATAAACAGCAGTGGTTTTGTTTTCAGTAGTTTGCTATATATATAAGTGGTTAGTGTGTAATTAAAGCACAATAGGGGCTGATAATGTACGACACATCTGTCACTCACCAAAGCAGGTTTAAGGCTCAACTGGTGTTTGAGGCACAGTAATACACCACAATTATTATCATTATAAGACTGAAGCTGGCACATTTCAAAGTGCTAGATGTGCAAACACATTTGTAAAAGGTTATTAGGATAACTGAAGTATGGGTGATTTCACCACTTAAAGTTGCTATTTGCCAGAAAGTCTGACAAGATCTTAGGATAAAATGAAATTCAATACAAAAACACCACAAACTGCAGCTACAGATATAATTCTGTTGAGTTGCATCTACGGCCCTTTGCCACAGTGGCAACAAAAATAAAACATTATTCATTCATATTATTAGTATTACAGGTAAAGTTACAGGGCTGTTGTGTGATGAAAATTCTGCAGCACTTTGATAACCTTCAAACCGTATTAGGTGAACTAAAAAAAAACTTCACAAACCATACTCAATTTCCACCCCGGAGCCACTGGTCCAGTTTTGCAGACCCGTATTTGTCCTTGCAAGGCTCAGTACCAGATTCAGACTACACTTTCACTCAGTTTAAAGTGCTTTATTTGTTACCTGTGGGAGCACCCCCGTTGCTCAGGGGTTAAGATGCTGACCACGAACCTGCAACATGCCTGTTCTGGCTGGGGACCTTTGTTGCATCTCTCTCTTCCCCTCAGATCATGACCTTTTTCAGATGTCCATAATAAAAAACAGAACTATGAAACAACAAATTAAAAAAAAACAAACATGGATGTAATTGTGCTCTAGCCGTTAGAAATTGGTAAAATTGTGCTGTGAATAAAAAGGCTGTGACACATAATTGAAATTTAATTTTCCTGTTTATTTCACCGGCTCACTTTACCAAAGCAAGTGCCTGTGTGTGAAAATTAAAAAGTATCAAATTTTGCCCGTTACTTTTGTGGACACCACTGTTCCACCCCTGCCACATAAAAACAAACCCAGAAAATAAGAATAAATGAGTCATGTTTTGAAAGTAATAATTTAACACTGCTAATATCAGTGTAAGGAGGATAACCGCTGCACAGATATCAGTGACTGAAACACCCTTGTTGCTTTTGATGACTTGACCTTTCTGACCTCACCGATCTGCCTCCGACCATTAAAATAATACATTTGTTATTTCCCTCTTTATCTCTGTCTTTCTTTACCTGTCTCTCTCCATGGCTCTCTCTCTTCCTGTCTGTATCTCCCTATAAGTCCCTCTCTGGTTGCAACAGCTGCTTGATGTTTGTGACAGGCGGTGCGATAGCGCTGACAGGCTGAGACGGTTATCAGAGAGGGCTGCCGCGAGAGGCTCCGCCTGGCTAAATTGAAAATTGCAAATGAAAATCCTGCTCAGCGCGTTTTTTTAAAATTCATCAGCCATTATGTCAGATGACCTTTTGGGCGTCAGGCTGCGCTGATAAAACTCCAAACGACAACACTCGGCTCTGATCCAATTTTCGACACTGTCCCCTTCCTCCCATCCTCTCTCCCTCCTCCTCCTCCTCCTCCTCCTCCTCCTCCTCCTCCTCTCCGTCACCGTTCGACCCAGTGCCAGTGAAAATGATAGGCTTTCAGGAGAGCCTCCATTGTGCTGCAGATGAAGAGGTTTTGTTTGGAGGAGATGGCCCTGCGGTGTGTGTGTGTGTGTGTGTGTGTGTGTGCTGAAGGAAGTGTGAGGGGTGTGAGAGTTTGGGGGCACTGAGCGTGGCCTGGCCTGGCCTCGTCCTGGTTCCACCGTTGTTGTCCAATCACGGCGAAGATCAGAGGCCAGGAACATGCGAGCGTTTGGAAATACAGCGGGGGTATGGGAGCAGAGAGAGAGGTGTAAGGGTATAATAAACACTAAGAGTAGATGTCACTCTAAATGGCTTTTCCTGGGTGGGTCAGTATGTGCTAACATTGACTGACATGTGCGTGTGTGTGTGTGTGGTGTGGGGGGGGGGGATCATCTCAGGAGAGGAAAAAGGAAAAGAAGGAACAGAGCTGATCCTCTCAGTCTATCAGAAGCTCTATCCGTCTGTAATTGAATTCTCTCCCTCTTCCATTGTCGTTGTCTTTGTCTCTGGGGACTGGATGGTCAGATTTTTCTCAGGTGGTGCTGCATTACAGCTTCTATGTTCTACCTTACAGATACATTATAAAAATTGCTTAGTGCCATTTTGTCCAATAGACTTTTTTTTTTTATGTGTGTGTGAGATTGGTGCGAAAGTCAAGTGACCTGAAAAATCCACTGCTCCACGCTGACACTTAAAGGATAGGTTCAGATTTTTTCAAGTCTATCTTAACACCATCCTCGTGTCCAAAGAGTGATGGGTTGCTGTAATCATTCCCCCTCTCCATATTGGCCACGACAAGATCCTCTCGTGCCGCGGCTGCAGTGTAAGAAGTGTCCTTGTTCTGTTGGAGGGATTGATCCTGTTTGTTGGATTCTCTGGACCAGACACCACCAGTAAACCTACAGGCGACTACCAGGACGAAAATACCCACTTGATTTGCGGACTCAGACCGTTGAAACCTCATGTTAGCCTCTTTTTTACCATGTAGTGTAGTCTCACCACAATGGAATCACTTTGCAGCTTGTATAGTGAGGAGGAATGAGATTACACCGACCCATAACTCTCTCAAAGTACATATATTGTATCATGATAGACTTATACTGTAAGCATTTTTCTTTGTTAGATAGTTTTGTGAAAGAGACTGACGGGTGACTCCAACCCTGCCTGCTAGAAATTATGTTTATATACAACTAACTAACAGAAAATACGTTTTGAAGGAAACATAATGCCAACTGGATTACATTTTCTGTTAACGTAATTAGGAAAAGTTGTTTTATTAATTAATTAACATGTCTGGCAAGTTGCAAAAATCTAGATTCTGAACATATCAGTAACATGTTCATTGACAACGAATTTTGTTTGTTTTCTGCCGAAACATCTGATCTTGCAGTACATTATCCAATTGTAGTGACTTCAACATTACAGTACTAAACATTATAGTGCTAAACCGCAATCTATCCGAACCTTAACCAAAGGGCTTTTCTTGCCTAAAACCCCAAATTGTGTCAAACTCCTGAACTTTGTTTTGTGTAAACGTGATCTTTCTTTAACCTTAACGATACTGTATCTGATACTGATTTTGTCATAATAGATACAATATTGCCATAGAACGTAATCCAATATCAATGCTATGTCTTATGATGGAGTTGTTCTTTGCTGTGAAATTATTTTTAGGTGTGAAGGTTTTCTTACCACCTTTACTTTTTGTCAAAACATGAAAAGTAGCTTCCTCTAGTTCCAATCCTCCATCCATCCCTCTGTGTCCTCTCTCCTACACCAAACTACAGGTTCCATCTGCCAAAAAGTACCAAAGTACCTAAAACTTGTTCTCTGGACATTCATTCATTTAGCTTAAAATAAGAAATGCTTATTTATTTTTTGTTCTGAAAGTCTGCTAAATTTGTGTCACATGATGTTTTTGTGCTTATGAATGGTTCCATATTAACATATGAATGTGCATATATATGTGTGTGTGTGTGTGTATGTGTGTTGGTACAGGCTGTCAGTGCGCTCATCAGTGTGTGTGTGTGTGTGTGTGTGCGCGCATGCACGAAAATCGTATGCAGTGATGTGTTGGCTCTCTCTCTGTTTACAAGTGTGTCTCAGCATGTGCCTACATCTGCGTGTGAGTGTGTGTGTGTGTGTGTGCAGCTGTCCCAGGTGTGCGTTATTAATCAGTTATCAGGGCAGTTTATTTGCTGGGTGACAAGTTGCAATTTCCCCCCTGATTCAAGGCCTCTTTGTCAGGTGGGAATTACACTGAGAGCACATGACAAAACACTTCACCTCAGCTTCGTTCCCTCACTTCTTCTCTCTCCCTCTGGATTCTGCCAGCTCTCTTTCTCTTTTTCTCTCTTTGCTGCCTCTCTTCCCTCCCGCCTGGTGTTGGGGTCCCGTCTCCCGCTCCACGTTTGTTTTCTTGCCTCGACATCTCCCACATCTTCACCTCCATCTCTTCTCCTTCCCTCTTTCTTCATATTCTCTCCCTCCATCCCCCCTCTTCTTCTTCTATATTTATTTTTCCTCCCATGAACAACATCATCCTCAGCCCTTGGAGTAAAAAAAGGCGGACTGTATAATTAATCACACAGCTTGGTCTAATTAGAGATGAATACGCGCTGTCCCTCTTGTCACACACACACACACAGGCAGGCACACACACACACACACACTCACCTCTCAGCTTCTCGGGCCTAATAGCAGTTGATGCTGTATTAACGGCAAATGATGCAATCCCCGAAAGAGCCCCTCTTGCTTTGATGAATCTGATGAATGTGACAATAATTAGTGAAGACAGATGAGAGGTAAATTACCACTGACAATGTAATGCTGTCCTGTCTGCCACTGCAGAGAGAGGGAGAGAGAGATTGCCAGGACATGGCAGAGAGAAAAAGAGACAGGAGGGAGTAACAGACAGTGAGGGACACAGAAAGTAGTTTGGTTTCATGCAAATTGTTATTTTCATGCAAATTACGATGCATTGATTTAGCTTAATGGAAACCCTAATGGAACACTTTGTAATTTCCTCAACATTGCGAAGAAAAAAAAAAAGGTTTTTAAATGTATTCTTTTAATAGATGCTAAAAGATTATGCAATAAAAATGAATGTGACACATTGACCTCATTTACACCTGGTATTAACATGCTATCTGTGTCTGGATATCTTGTCTGGATACGCAAAAAAAAAAGGTGGTCTAGGTTGCATTGTGATTGGATCTCAGCCAGGTGTAAATGGCCGATGATCAGTACTCCATTTCCACCTGGTGTTAATGTGCGATCTGTACCTACATAAGTTATCTGAATAATGAAATCTGGTCACAGGAGTTGTTTAAATTCTGTTCGCATTGTGTGATAATACGCAAATAAGGTAGGCAACATGACATGTGCAATGTGAAGGCAAGCGGTGCTGGATACTCTTGAGGCGTTACACGGATAGGCAAAGCAAGGGTCAAGTGATCTGACCACAACTGGCAAAGCGCTGCGTTGGCCAATCACACGCATGCAAGCGCACATTGTTAGATTACTTTGTAACATGAACGCTGTATTTCTAGTGATTATCTCGCGATCATCGTAACGAAAGATAAAATAGTTTCCACCACGATAACTTTCTAGAGTTGTAATATCCTGTCTCAATATTACAAACCATTGTGCAGTGTTTTGGCCTCTGAAACACCTTTAAACGCCTCTAATCTGTTACTCCAACTGGACTTCCTGGATCGTTATCCAGATATCCAGATATAGATTGCATATTCGTACCATGTGTATATGGGCCATTGGTAGAAATTATGATACCACTTGTGCTTTCTGTTTCCTATAAGTTCCTAGAAATAAACTGATATATAATTTTAAATTCATAGTTAGGTTCTTGGAAAGGACAATGTGATTTGGTACTAACTATAGGGAAAATGGTGCTCTTCCAATGAATTAATTCCAATGTCAGAGCGTTTTCTCTATTTTCCGTTCTGTTAATTACAACCAAATTACACAGTTCTTTGCAGGAAACTATAAATGGAAATTATTTGGACATTTACGGACCCGTGAAATATAGAGTTACCCCTCATTTTCTTCAGCCGAGCAAACCTAATTCACTATTTATTTTTTCTCATCTCAGATGTTTGCAAAAACTCTCCTGATAGTTGGATTAAAACATACAAAGAAAGAGAGAAAGACAGATAGTAAGTGTAGCAGCAGCAAAGCCTCAGGACTAATTACGCTGCCAGAAGAGAAAGAGCGAGGGATGATGAGGGAGAAGAGAGAGAGAGAGAGAGAGGTGGAGGGGGGAGAGATGGTAATTGTTTTCGTCAGAGGCAGTGGGGAGCTATCAGGGTAATAAAGTTAATTAGCAGAACAAACAAGGAGAGAGAGAGCGCGTGAGGGATGCAGAGAGGGAGAAGGACAGAGGGATAGATTTGATGATGATAAACTGCCGCAGATCTGACACCAGAAGAAAACAGTGAAATCAATTATTTTTATTTTCTCCCCCCAGTGGGGAAAAAAACACACACAAGAGCCACTGTAGAGCTCAACTGAATGGAACCAAAACTCCTCCTCCCCTCTTATCTAGAGCTCATTTACCTTCCATACTGTTTGTGTGTGTGTGTGTGTGTGTGATCAGCTATCTTCGTCATATTTCACTACTTTTTCCACACATTTACACTTGTCAGAATGAAAGCGATAAGCATAAATACGAACATACTCTAAATGCATGTGCAGCAGGTTTCATCGCCAACCCATTCACTGACCGATCTGAGACATCCAAATTTGATCAAAAAGCAGTGATTTTCACATCACCGTTGGCAATCCACAAGGGCTGAATACACCTATGAAGCACAGCAAATAGCCTTAATCGAAGATATCATTTCAAAAGTCAGTGTTCAGTTAAGAAGGAAGAAAACAAGTGTCTACAGCCATGCTAGAGGCTGTGTGAGGTTGTACTTAGGCACTGCTTTGAGCTAAATGCCAACATGCTCATAATGACAATGCTAACATGCTGATGTTTAGCTGGTATATTGTTTACCATGTTAATCACCTTAGTTTAGCGTAACAAAGTACAGTTGAGGCTGATGGGAATGTCATTATTTTTGCAGGTATTTGGCCATAAACAAAAATACTGGACAAATTAAAATTTTGACCTGGTGATGGCGCTAAAGGAAACGTTAAGGGATCACCGGAGTGATTATGATCTATCTTGTGGGGGACATGAAAGTCTGTACCACATTTCATGTCATTCTGTCCAACAGTTGTTGACACATTTCACTTCTAACTACAAATATCAACCTCATGATGGCGCTAGAGGAAATGTCAGTGGATCACCAAGGTCATTAGGATTAATCATCTGGGCACCATGGATATCTGTACCAAATTTCATGGCAATCCATCCAAAAGTTGTGGTGGACTGACCAACATGCTGCTAGCAGAAGAAGAAGAAGAAGAATCTTAACTCTAAATCCAACTCGTACAGCAAAGATGTTGGAGATATAAATACCAGCAACATTTTCAAAGTTCTGTACAACAGAACACACACATGCTAATTTTCAACAGCTAAACCAATCAAAGCCTTGCATTATTGTATCATGTGGATTCCAATGTCTCTCGCCATGGCAACCAAACGGTATCTGACAGGCCATCACCAGGGCGATGTGGTGACAGGCCAGGTAATGGAACCTGTGTCACCAGCATCACATGCACAGGAAACACTTCATTATGGGAGAGCTCTGTGCGTGTGTGTGTGTGTGTGTGTGTGTGCGAGGATAAAAACAGCTCTCTACAGTGCTAGCATGCTTCCTCTGTCATGTCTCATTTCCAAGATGCTGTAATTCTGTAATTGTACAAGGCATGCTGAGGGTGTATGTGTGTGTATAGTTTTAGATGTGAATTATTCTCTGCAGTGCCCCTTGATTATGTAGCATTGAAACACAAAGTAAATGTTGAACTTTAAAGGAGATAACAGAGATGGTTGCTTACTGGATTGTTTATTTCAGGGGGACATGAAACAGAGCTATGCTAAAGCTTCAGAAAAATCTATTTGAATCTGCTTGATTTTCTTCCCCTGAAGATATGTCAGCTGATAATCCACAACAATTTCAAATAAATACATTCATATTTTGCTGCTCTCTGTTCTTGGTACCGACTGTGATTCATACATGATAATCAAAGTGGAAGTGAAGTCCATTATTTTCTACATTAGGACACTTTAGATTGGTTTATTGTCCTTACACACGTACCAAAGGTACAATTTGTTCATAGAAAGTACTGTAATCCGTGGTTTGGTAAGATTTGAATAGTGAGTTAATTGGACTTGTGAAGCATCAGTGTTGTTGCTTCGGCTCCGTGCAGTTTAATATTCCATATGTACTGATTTACAGGTTAAACTGTTGACCCAAACTCATGCATTTTTGAGATGTAACCAACTTTCCCAGGTCTGTTAAAGGTGTATTTATACCCTCTGAATGCAACACACACATCTGTATATTTTCCTCTATCGTTGTGACTTAATTCATGCAAGCCGCTGTTAACAAATACCTCTATTGTGACTATAGGCCTGTTGTCAGTATGACTTTGTTGACGAGAACTAGAGCACCTTTACAGCCCCTACAACTACACTTTATTACAACTTGGGTTTTATTTTCATAGCCCCGGCCATCAGTTCTGTTAGGCTACATCCACACTACTAGGCATAACTTTTGCAACGTTTACACCTAGCATCCACACTACTCCGGCGTTTTATAACCCCGGTCCAAGCAGAGAAATCTCTGCTCTTACTTTTCTCCATTGCTGTTCTTTGTTCGTAGTATTCTCTGCAACTAACTGATCAACCAACGCAGAGTAGACAATCTGCTTCCTGTTTACACCGGCACGTGCATGCCCAGTGCACGTGAATGGTCACGTGATATGTGTTTCAAGGCATGTAGTATGGACAGAGATTATTTCTGAAACGGTGATAAAACGCTCATGTGTACGGAGATCGTTTAACTTAGTGGTGTGGATGTAGTCTTAGTTATAATAACATTGTACTCACAGAGTGAGTAAGGGTGAGTGCGCACAACTATGGCAACTAGGAAAGGTCAAAGTTGAACCAGGAAGTCTGGCAGTGAGCTCTGGTGGATGTTTAATAATTTTATTCTTCGCCTTGTTTTTTTTTTTTACCAAATAAGTTTGGCATAACTGTTTTTTTTTTGGTTGTTTTGTTTTTTGGAGTTTCTTGTCCCATTGGGTCTCTTTTTCAGGATGTTTGAAAAACATACCAGGACTCTTAACGCACATCTGGAAAACATAAAAACATCTCTATAACATAAAGCTGACCTTTGACCTCACGTTGAGTCACGTTGCTTAACATACATAAAACCTGAAGACATGAAACTAAATAAGAGTTCAAGAGTAGAGACATTAATAAAACTGGAACTTTTAACTAGTTAAAGTAAATACACAATCATATAATTACTAAATATTAATAAGTATACAAACAAATTATTATGAATAAATGATTAACATGTGAATAAATGATAAGTTATAAGCTTACATCTAAGTTTACTTTCACAGGATGTTGCCTGTTCCCAGATCTCAGCAATTACTTTGGTGAGTACAATGTTATCCTAACCAATAGCACCAATGACCCAAGCTATGAAGTTGTAATAAACTGTAGTTTTCCTGTGAGCACTGCCCTCTAGAGATGCTGGTATGATTAAGACATTTTAATCTTGTTTCACCGTTTCATATTTGGCACCCACATTTAAACCAAAACCCACCACTGTAGAGTAGCACAAAGCTCTAAAGTTACATCCTGCAATCAATAATAATGAATACATAGAAATACAGCAATGCTTTCTGTACTTACAGCTCATTCTGTAAGGCTGAGAATATTATAAAAGTATATAAAGAACATGGTTAGCAGGAACAGTGAAAAGCACACCTCCTAAGGAACGGAAGAAAAAATGTCAAACTGCTGGTTTGATTGACAAGCCTTTAGAAAGTGCAGTGCAGACACATTGCAGGAGTGAAAGCTTAGCATCAGTGTGGCCTGCTGCACTAAAAGGCCCTCCTGTGGCTCTCCTGGCCGCCATGGTGAACACATTAGTAAACTGAACCACCGGCGTATGCCTAAAATACACTTTCTTATCAGTTATGTTTCCTTTTCTCTGTAACCAGTCACAAATAAAAGACTCTCCTTTTTGCGAGTGTGTTTCAGGGAAATGTATGTATAATATATATTGTCAGTTTGGGTTTGTTTGGTTTGGGTTGCCAGGATGTCTGGTCTGGGTGCGTTTGATTCGGTTGTCAGGCAGTGCCTTTGGACTGATGTGCTGTTAGAGACCATCACCTGGGACATGTGATAGCTTATCAAAGTCTGAGCAGCCCTTCTGGTGCACTGACACACACACACACACACACACGCATATATACCTTTCACCTACTACTAGAGGAGGGTGTGTTTGGTGTGTGTCTTTTTGTGTGTGTATGCGCGCCTGTGTGTGTTACTCTAGTCGTCAAGGGAACCCTGGTTGGAAGGACAGTTTGACGTCTCGCTTGGCATCATGGGATACGGCTGTCACCTGACGATGCTGCCACCACGGAGATAACCTTCAGGGTGACAGCCGAGACAAAGACACACACACACACACACACACACACACTCAGAAGAATGTATACAGGCAAACATACAGACACACACACACACACATATGGAGCCACATACATGCATGACTGCCCAAACACACACACACACACCAGACTTCACCCGCTGAGCTAAACACAGTGGGATTGATCCTAATTAGTGCGAATCAATATGTTGATTGATAGGCTCACCTCAAAGAAAATGCCCAACCTCCAACAAAGAGAGGTCAGAACATGCTCTCCTAATTCTTTACAAAAGTTTGATAATCAGAGTACCATGAAACAACCTTTGGGAAATGTTTTCAACAGTCTGTAACATTTCCATCCATGAACAGACAGTATCTAATGATAATCTCAGCGGGGAGCCCTGTGAAGAAATGCTTTATTTTGTGAACACATCTCATTTTCTCTGCACGCTGGGTGAGCAGCGGGAAGGCGGCAACAGAAACTAACATGGCAGGAGTCTCTCTCCAGTGTTGTGGGGTGTCAGCAGGTATTTGCGTGGCTCTAGGCACCATCATTGTCCAGTGTTTGTATTTTTTGATGGTGGGCCCGTGAAGAGCACACCTACCACTCTCATGTCTCTACGGTAAATACAGGGCTCGGACAAAGTCTTGAAAGTTTGGAAAATGCTTAATTTTAGTTATAGCCGTTATGTTTTCAAGGTTAGGAATATGCTTGAATTCAAATATACTCCTTGAAAAATGCTTGATTTTTTAAAATATAATCTGGTGTTTCATCATCTACACAGTCACTAATGTAAACCAAAAATCTTTTAATATTTAATATGAAACAATGCCATTGTCATATTTGTTTGTTGTCTCCTGGAATTTATAGTAACACTTTAGATGTGATGATAAAGGCTTCGAGAGTCTGGAAATATTTGGTTTAGGTACCTTGAAAGTGCTTAAAAAGTGCTTGAATTTTACTCTTAAAAAGCTGTACGAACCCTGTAAATATGAAGCTACAGCCAGCAGCTGGTTAGCTTAGCTTAGCATAAAGACTGGAAACAGGGGACTAACAAATAAGCATATTTCCCTAAATGTCAAACGTGCTAATTTAGTTATGTGGGTTTGTTGATTCTGAACCTCAGTCAAACAGTAATAGTGATTTAAAGCCACTTTAAACTAGAGAGAAAGAAGTAAATATCAAGCATCAGAATCTAACCTTAACCAAGATCTGTTAGCTGCCCTCTTGTTTTCACATGATGAAGGTTTATGTCACACAGGGGCTTGCGGTATAATTTATACTATTTTGTGTGTGTGTGTGTGTATTTGAGTTCAGCTGTCTCTGTATTACTGTCATGTGGATTTTCCTGTCATGTTGACAGGTTATCATTTGACCTTTTTGTTCCAAACTCGGATAATTTCACCTTTTCCACCATTTCTGACAGAGCAAATCAATACAGTATGAGCACTCTAACTGTTAGCTTCTACTTCCAAATTACTATGACTATGGGGAGTTTTTAGAACAATAGGGAGAATTGGGTAACCAGGCTTGTTTAACTGAAACTAAAAACTGACTTTTCTCTCTCCCTCGACTTTTTTTAAACCTTTGCGTGTTCACACAGAAAGCGAATATCTGTAAAAGGCACATTTCACATGGGTCAATAAATAGATAAACATTAAAATACTGCCTTTTTGACTCTCTTGATGTTAATATCACCTTTTTAACAGATTTCACCAGGTGCTAATGCCAGTGATTTATGCGGCGCTAATATTAACGGTAAAGGTAGTTCGAATTTCAAATGTGTTATTCTTTAGCTAACACACACACACACACACACACACACACACATACTGTGAGAATACAGGCCTGAGGGCTAACAGTAGCCCTTCCAGGGGTTTAGGAAGCCCCGTCGTTTTCCTGCTGTGCTGCACTGTCATGTAGATGTGACCCAACGATCATCTCCTCCATTCAGCATGCTGCCTTTGTTTTAAGTCCCCGCCCTTTATGTGTGTGCGTGTGTGAGTGAGTCAGTGAGTGTGTGTGATGCATGTGTGTAAGTAAGTACGTAATACAGTAAGTAGGTAAGTATCCCTCCCAGCATTTCCTGTCTTATGGAGCTCAGGCGGTGTTAGCCAGGGTTAGCTGAGGCTTTAGCACCTGCTGTCACTGCTATAGTCCCACTCACTTGTCCAGACACAACGGCTTTAGCTTGGAGATGAGGATTACTACTAGTAATGTGTGTTAAGAGCATTAGCTTGGGCCTGGGTGGGTAATAGATTGTTAGAAAGTATCAGACAATAACCAGGAACACGCCTTTAATTGAATAAAGTTGGCAGTACCAAACATAAAGCCTGAAAAGTTTGCTAAATAAAGCTCATGTATGTCAAGGAAGATTTGGACTGTTAGAATCACACATGTATGTTACATGTATGTTTGAATGTTGCAGTCTTTGCCAGTGAAACAGCGGAGGAAAGTGGACTTCATCAGCTTATCCAAAATCCCGGAAACAGAGGTCATTAACAGACTCAGCTGAGATTTTGATGACTATTGTTTCTCTTTCAAAACGTGCCGCTCGAACATGTGTTTCATCTCTGCACTCACTGACCCCACAGACTGAAAGGAAGTTCATTTTCAATAGATCCTTAAATATACATTATAGTGTACATAATACACTTTAACTGTTGAATTTAATAATATAAACTGATTGTCATCTTCCGTTTCACATAGCCACATAAACTTCTTTAAACTGCTATGTCAGTGAAAACGGTGTGCATCACCTTGATTTCCCCCCACCACATTCAACTCTGACCCAAAATTCAATGAATAAAGGAAGTGGAATTTCATTGGTGCCAAATACGACAACAAATAAGGATGAAGAATTTAATTTTTTGTAAGCCAGAGTTAAAAATCTGCACTCCGAGATCATACCAGGATGTAATTGGCAAAAGGTCACAAGCAAATATCTGAGAATGTGGATACCAGGTTAGAAATTTAAAATCTTTTTCTCACGTATATCACATTCTGATTCAAATTACGCTTCGATAGCATGACTGATCAAGCCGCTTTGTCTGATGTTAAGACCTGAAAGCACTAACTTAGCAAATTAATTATCGCACTCTATCTATCCAGAGTATTTACAAAGAAATGTCACTGTATATGTAATGTATTTGCCTTATGTCCTTGTCCATTTTGACTCTGATGAAGATGCAGTAGTGTGGAAATTTTAGTCTGTTTGCACTGTTAAAGGCTGGAAATCAATCAGTGTGTTTCTGCCTCTTGATAATGTAGGGTTCACAGAAACTCTGTGCTGTGTCATTTCTGGTATGAGAACTAAAATTATAAAATGCATTTCAGCGGTGAACTTTTTCTCAGCAAAGGACCCATTTTGATTGAACCCTGAGGTTCATTATAGTTGAATATATCATACAACACTTTCAGCTGCCATTACTTTTTTGGGAAATGTGTCATAATATATTCGCAACTTTATTACAAGAACAAAAACTTTGTATCCGAATGCATTGACACGTTACAGTTTAGTGAAGGAGTTAAGTTGTCTTTGCTGGAACTTTTTGTTCTTTCAATACAATGTCATATTTCTGTCAACCCAATTTTTTTCACTCGTAGGAACAGCATGATTCAACTTTTGTATGGTTATGTTTAGGCACTCAAAGCACTTGGTTAGGGTTAGGAAAAGATTGTTGTCTTGTTTGAATTAGTGATGGGCAAAGCAGTTCTTTTCAGTGTACTGAATCATTAGAATCAATTCAGTAAAAAGATTAATTCAAAAGATTCGTTCACCAAATTGTACGGCGCTTGACCGGAGCTCGGACTGTGTAATCCCACTCACTGAACTATATCTGGATTGCAGTCTAAGATCAATGTTGTTGAATCATTGCAGCTAAATGTTAGCAGCCCGTATCAGCAGTGTACTTGCTGTCTTGAAGACACTCCATTCCTCCTGCGAACGAATGACTTGAATCACTCACTCAGTGAGTGAGTGTGTCCCTGCACGTTTGCCCACAACTGACTGAGAGATGAACAGATCGTTTCAGGAAGTGATTCAGTTAGTTCACCCAACGAATCATTCACGAACGACACTGCACTAGATTAAATACTGAAAAAGTCAACGCTGACTTGAAGCATGACACAATGTGTTTACTTAATTAAGAAATTAAAATTCAAATAAGCTTTATTGGCATGACAGAATCTATATTGCCAAAGTGGTACAGAAATACAATGTAATAAAGGCACTGAATAACATAAATAATAAAAACATGGGCAGCTGTGATCCTTACATACAGGTGTAATCACTCAAATATTTACTACAGAGCTTGTTTCCCTTAGTGTATGACAACAGTCGACATATTTTGCAGCTAATACTGCACACTGACTCCCCACATAGGTAGGGCAGTTTCTGAAGATCAACATTTAATCGAAACTTTCACTAACCTTGACCAAAGGTTGTCCAATGTCCTGCTCTTTGTACCCCCATAATCTATTGTGACTACCTCCCTATGAATTTGGTAAATAAATGTAGCACTTCCCTCAATCGGACAAACGTTGCCACAGAACATAATCCAGTCAGCGAGTACATTTTCTTATAAAACACCAGCATCTGGTTGACCTTGACCACAGCATGTCAATAAATGGTTTGGTCATTTCAATGGGAAAATGAAAACTTTTACACTCAGAGTGGCAGTGAGTCACTTTGATATACTTTAAGATATTTACAACACATAAACATAAAACAACACTGTACACAGCAAGATGTGTTTGTGCTCTCGCCTGAATCATCATATCACTGCTCTGCTGATTAGCATTCATACTCCTCTGGTGAGAAATATTATGATCACTGGTCTTCTGGAGACCACTGGTTTGACACACACATACACACACACACACACACACACACACACACACACACACACACACAGACCTCTCAGTGGGCGCCAGCAGCAGACCAGGTAATGATGGCTATTTCAGTTTCTCTACTCCTGATGTTCACATTGACTGGCAACCTCACACTGAGACAGATAATCTCCTCTCCTCTCCTCTCTTGCCTTGTTGCCTTGTTTGGGAGAGAGGCAGATAGGAAGTGGGCAGAATACTCTCCTGTTGTGTATCAGCGGCGTGCCACTCACACTCACCCCCAGGATCCTCACATGTGGATGAGCAAGTACACACACACACACACACACACACACACACACACACACACACACATTTACAAACACACCTGCACAGAGAAAGAGTTATACTGTATGTTGAGCAACAGAAGACAAGAAGAGACGGTGAAGGAGACGAACAAACATGAGTCGGAGGAAACAGAGCAGCAAATAGACAGATCATACGTGAAGAAAAAGGAAGATAAAGAGCAAAGGAATGAAAAAAATCAAATAAAATAATAAAGAATAAAGAGACACAAAGCACAATAAGGCGGTTAATAAAAAAAAGTTTCCAAAATGAAGATATCTAACAAAACAAAACAAAAATCTAAATAAATACCACAGAGAGATTAAAATCTAGTAGAATTCCTTGCCTCAGTAAAGGAAGGGAAAATCCTCAACAAAGGATCAGACACTGTGACTTGGTAATTGAAAAAGCTTGTCATAGAAACTTATGGCAAGAAAGGAGCATCTGAAAAGTGTCTGCTGACTCTGCAAATAAAACAAAATTGAAGATGAAACTGATACCTTTATATAAAGCCACAGATATCTTCCTATCTGATGTGTATTTGACAGGCTCCCTCGACCAATCAGATAAGGAAAAGATAAAAAAAACAGACAACAGCTGAAAAAAATCATCTTGTCACAAATATAATAATGCAAATATATAATTCCCATGAGGCAACATAAGTATACTTGTCATGCTATTGAGGCCACTGACTCTGAAAATACAATGTGCTATAGATACAGAGGCAGAGCGAGGAAACGAAGGAGGGTTCCCCTGTTTCCTGCTGAACTGCAAAGCGTCTCGGTGTGTAAAAGACACAAGACTAATCACTCTCATTGTGGCCTATTTCCATGGTAACTCTGCACCGAGCGGTAATTTAGCCTCGCTAGCTAACGACACAGAGCGAGTCATTATCTTAGCGCCAGGCTAGGGCCTCCTATTTAAAGATTCACACCATGAATGAACAATTAGAGAACAGATTGCTGGCCTAAGTGGGGGAGAGACAGGAAAAGACAGAGGGAGAGAGGAGACTAGGCCAGTATGTGGTCACCCCTCTCTGTTTGTCCGTCCATCCATCCATCATCCATCCATCCATAAATCCATCCAGGGATGCCCTCTGTATTGTTTTAATATACAGTATCATCATTGTTAATTTGCTCGCCCTTCAAACAGTTCAAATGGAAATTTTAATTCAAAGACAATTCATTATTCTTACTCAGGATTTTGCTAAGAAAACCTGAAAGATAATAGTAATAACAGTATCAGGATAGAATGAATATACTATATATATATATATATATATATATGCCCCACTGCGTCAGTAGCTTCACTGAAATGAATTAGGGGGCTGCGTTTATTGATGCAGTGCGTTACTCTTGGTTGCTCCAACATGGCATGTGACCGAGACGGGAGAACGTTGTTTGCATCCCGTTTCCTACCAACAGTCAATGTTGTTTCCTTGCTACCATGACCAAAATATTTTCCTAACCTGAGCCAAATAGTTGTTGTATTTGAAGGCTGGGGTGTACTTGAAACAAACTAGTTTGTGCAAAGTGTTGCCTCACCACATCTGAAGGCGAAATATTTTAGCGCTGTTTCGAATGGTCATACTTGAACGTGGGTGAAAAGCTTGTCATTATAGAGAGTGACCAGATGCGATGAATCGTACAAATGTGGATAACGGTGCACAACAGGCTCTCCTCAAAGGCATTCATAGTGTTGAAGGTTTCAGACACTGTTCTGCAATCTGAGGAGCGCTTCATTTGAAGCATACTGACATCTTGAACCTCACCAAACCTAACGGGCACTAACAAACAATGTCATCCTGCTGATATGGAAGTAAGTTTGGAGGACTTGTTGTTTTAACGAGACATTAGCGACATTTGAAGAACAAGGCCCTGGTCTGTCCCAAACCACACCACAGCAACCCTCCTCAAGGCCAGTGTCTTATTCAAACGGTACTGTGTGTGTGTGTGTGTGTGTGTGTGTGTGTGTGTGTGTGTGTGTTAACGTCTCTCTCTCTCTCTGTCAGGGCCTTTTATGTGTCTCCTTCAAAAGAAGCTGTCAAGTTGTACTGTTTAAGGGCTCACGGGAAGGACAAAAAGCATACTTTGTTTTGTTTTGTTTGCCTGCCGTGGCGTTCAGCTGAATGAATGAGTGAGTGAGTGGAGGAGAGAGAGAGAGAGAGAGAGAGAGAGAGAGAGAGAGAGAGAGAGAGAGAATGAGAAGAGAAGAGAGAGTGTGTGAGGGGGGGGTGGGGGGGTGGGGGGGGGAACATGTAATTTACTGTTTGCCCCACTCTACTGTACATTGCTTTAGTTATGCTAATGCTGCTCTTTGTCGGGCTGGGGAGATAGCCATCAATCAGCTGTCAACTGGTCAATTGGAAGAAAAAGAGAGAGAGAGAGAGAGAGAAAGAGAAGGCCCCTGTTCCCTCCCTCCTCGTCCTCCTCTTCTTCTCCTCTGCTACCTAGCGGACTTGGGGATCCTGGCAAAGCCTGGCAGCTGGATCCGGATCTGGATCTGGAGTCCAGGTCCAGGGCAGGAGACAGATCTGGGGCAAAGCAAAGTGAGAATGCGTAAAAATAAGTTTGCTACAATCTGTTTATGTGTCTTCCTGATTAGCTGTCAAAAAGCCCCCTGAGAGTCTGTTTTCTTGTTGTTGTTGTCAAAAAGCATTTTAAAAGAAGCATCTAATTGTAATATGACACCTCTGGAAACTCGCTGTGCCACTCACAGCCCGTTGGCCGCTGTCAGCAGAGGATGAACCCTTTATTATGCTAGTTAATGTTAGCGCTAAGATAAGCTAACAGGCCCATTAGTGCCAGTTCATTTAGCTCGTTAGCCGAAGCCTCTGGGCTGATGACATTCATTACATATCATTAGTGCACAATTAACATGTCTCACTATGACACCGTCGCTCCCAATGTTACACGACACTTTTAATCATGTTTTATGAAATGTTTCTGCCGGCGTGACATGATTTATGAGTTTTACATGACATGGTGTTCATTACATCAAACTGCTGTAATCATAAATTAAAGGTAAAGTCAGACCACTGCTCTGTACTTGTGACTGAAAGTTGGGAAGTAGTTTATTTAGAAATCATATTTTTTTCTTTCTCCCATCAGTTTATTTCTCATTTTATTGCTTCCTTGGCTATTAATCTTCCAGGAATGCAATTTACATTTTGCAGCACATAGCAGCGTGTCAAGGTAAAGCCGATTCAGTTCTCGTTTTCAGAAGATTGCAGAGCACGCTACTGTCTGAAAAGACTTTCAGGATAGTAATAGCAGAGACGAGGTGTGTCAGATTACAACTGCTTTTTAGGTTTGTTTTGTAGTCCACACTTGTTTGGTGATTTGTTGGACTGATGACTCAGTTTTTTATTCAGAAATGTGCTGTCAGAGATTTTGACAATGTGGCAGCCAAATGTAGTGGTGGAAAGTAACTAAGTACAATTACTCAGGTATTGTATTTAATTGTATTGTACTGTTTGTACAATTTTAAGGTACTTGTACTTTACTTGTAATCATTCTCTCTTACTTCAGACTTCTACTCCACTACCTTCCAGAGGGAGAAGTTTGACAGCTATAATTACCATTTACTGTTTTTAACCACTTGTGTAAAACTGACCAATACTTTCTGAGTTAGGTATGATGTATTAGGCTCCAAAAAGTTTGCTTTAGCACATTTATAAGTCAGTTTCTCAAAGAACCTTAAATCTAAACCTAAATTGAGATCAGGGCTGGGAGATTTGGGTGAGTTTAATATCAAAATCTATGTATAATAAAATCACAGAGCCATTGAAGTCCTGAGAGGTGATCTTTTTTATTTTATAGACACAAAATAATAACAAAAACGATTATCTTGTGTGTATAAAATAAGAATATAATCTTGGGGGCTCCAAATAAAATGGCAAATCACATATAAAATGACAAAACAAACATTCACTGTTATGCATTACATTATAAAAAAACACCACGTGTAACACAAAAACATTTTTAATTATAATTTGCTTGGAACTTAAACATCCAGATTTTGTTAAACGATAACATGATATGATAATACGTCACAATAGCATTTCACTGAAAGTCGACATTTTGGCATTTATCATTAAGCATCAACCAGCCTTAATTAGATGGTCACTTAAATAATCTGGATTTTAGGAGACTATTGCATGTTTTGTTAAGCATTTCATAGGAACTAAAATTCTTAATTTCACCAAAAAAGGTTTCGTTTTGCAGCTTTCTTTCTTTTTTTTTTTGAAGTAAAGTTGTCGTGACGTTGCTTTAACCACTTCCTGTGATAGAGAACCTTGAGAAATCCTTTATATACAAAGATCTAAGAATGCTTATGTGCAGTCTAACACACACACACACACACACACACACACACAGAGGTACAAACAGTACTATTCTTTTTTTCTCCATATCACACTCACCCACCCACTGATCCACACACAGACATAGAGAGAGAGAGCAGTATTGATTTTGCTGTCTCCAGGCTGTTGAGAGTGTGTGTACTTGTGTTTGTGTGTGTGTGTGTGTGTGTGTGTATAAAAGGGATTAAGGCCCTCGCTCAGCTGAGATACCATCAGCCATCAACCCTGCTAGTCCGCTTCGGGCTTTCCCGGCTGCCGCATTGTCTATTCTGCTCCGCTATGTGAAAAATGTTGAATATCAACAATGGCTTTCAGTGGTGTATTGTTGAGTTTTTGTATGAACTAATCTTGCCTCAGTGAAAGAGACCTAGGGCTTGGACAAAACGTCTAGAGCCACAGCATTCCTAGCTGGCTCTCCCCTTGAACACTGAGCAGAAGGCTGGGGCTGAGGGAGGCAGAGTAGAGGGGAAGGCAGGCTGGAGGAGAGGCAGGGACAGGGAGAGCCGGGGCCGGGGTAGGAGCTCCAAGGCGGGGGGTTAGGGGGATGACGGGCCAGGGGAGGAAAAAGTGTGAAGGTGTGAGGGCGGGGTGGGCACGGGAACCGGGCAAAGGTGAGGGACAGGGAGGCTGAGGAGAGGCCGAGGTTAAGGTGCCATGGCTGGAAGAGGAATGCTAGGCTAAAGGAGGGATAAAGATGAGGGATAAGGTTAGGAGAAAGTGTCGCATGGAGGAGGAGGAGGAGGAGGAGGAGGAGGAGGAGGAGGAGGAGGAGAAGGCCAGGTAGGGAAGATAAAGTGATAGTGAAGAAAAACTGGGAACTGGGAGAAAGAGTCAACTGAGACTAAGTTGGCAGGGGTTGAAATAGATAGAAATATATTGCTTTTCCTGCATATAAATGGTGGATGAGTGTAGGAGAAGACGGTGAACAAGATGTCTAAAACCAGTTAAGGTATAGGAGCTAGACTAGGCTGGAGTTGAGACAGGTAGCAAGACAACCAGTGACCAAAATATAGCCAGGAAAAGAGACTTTAGGTGTGGGGATTCTGTTTTCCTTTTCCTGCCATGGATGTAATGCTGGTTTGGACAGCAGCCGACGTCCAATCAGACAACAGGACTGCAGGCCTTGTCATAATGACAACCATGACATCACAGCAAGGTAAGCTGACTGAATGATTGACTGACTCTGTGACTGTGTTACCGACTAACTGAGTGACATAGAATAGTTTGACTGGCTGGTCTGAATTTCTGTTTTTTTTTTAATTTTCTTCTTATCCTGCCTCTTTCTCACCATCTCTCTCTCTCTCTCTCGCTCTCTTGCTCTTCTTGAAACAAGCTCAACAAGATCAAGAAAGAGTCCAGGTGTGGGTGCAGATGTAGAGTGTGTGAGGAGTAACTGTCAGAGGCCGTGAAGAGTTTCACCTGGCTGTGCATGGTGTTTTCATGCAGAGTGAGTGAGGTTTCTGTCTCTGTGTGTGTGTCGCCATCTCTGTGGTCTCCCTCCGTGCGTCTCCTTCCTGTCCCGCTGTGTCTGATGAGGCTCCTGCAGATAGAGAGAGGGAGAGAGGAAGAGCTGGGATAGAGTCGATAGTGATCTTTTCCCTCTGTTTGTATTAGATTCTGCCTTTATATGACCTGCGTTCATCTCGGAGTCATGGCAGAGTGACACCATGTTAAATTAGCAGTTTTAAACAGTTTTATTTGCATTGCATTTCAACCAGTTGATCCACCAAGAGTCACTGGCACAGTTCATCCTGCAGACACTCACACATGGAACTGACCAGTATGAGCACAGCTCTTCTGTTGAGCAGAGGGGAGCCACATGCCTTGCTTAAGAGCACTGCAAAGTAACTACTGTAAGTAACTACTTACTACAAAGTAATTACTGTGTCCCAATTCCATACTACATTAACTATAACTATAATAGTGTTTTTGCAGTTACTTTTAATGATTTTATACTAACAGGAAGTGACACAATATTTGCACCACTTGACTGCCAATTACACTTAATAAATGTTTTTCCAAAAACATGTTTGTTTTTGTTTTCTTAGGTTTTACCACCATCTACATATGATTTGGTTTATTTTTATTTCCCCCAGTTTCCTTTGCATTATGGGAGAAGTCCTTGACAGAACAGGTCGTTTGCCAATGACTTCCAAAATGACATATATAGACGGTATGTTTGAAGTTAAAATAAGTCAGCGTTGACTTTTAGTTTCACATGTGGGGCATGAACAGCGACCTCCTGGGTGAAAGTCCTGTGTTGTCACTCTTTGTAGGTCGCTGCCTAACAATAAATGTAAATATGGTTCGCAGTAAGCTGCTTGCACAGACGACCTGTACAGTTGTATTTTTGGGGAGGACAGTCTCGAGAATAGTTAATTTTAACAGCACGCTCAAAAATCAAGGGTTTTAACATTACATTACATGTATTTAGCTGATGCTTTTATCTAAAGGACTTACAATAGGTGCATTTCAACCATGTGGATACAACCCAAAAACTGCAAAAATCATGCAAGTACATCAACTTCATCAAATATGCTGAACTCCGTCAAGTACTACATACTAGAAACAATACATTTGTTAGCCATTATCGAGATAAAGAGTTTCTTTTTTAAGGTGCAGTCTGAACAGATGAGAGGTGTTCTAGTATGCATACTGATAGCGATAGTGATACTACTACATTAATATTATGAGTGTGAACATACTGAAAACCTGCTTAGAATTAGTATGGAGTTTGGTTCTGGGACACAGATGTTTAGTTTCCGTGCTCAGCAGCTGCTCAAACCGGTGACCTCTGGTCTTATACTCACGCCTCTATAGCCCGTGGCCTCTCTTATTTAACTTTGGTTGTGTTAATTATCAAACATTAAGCTGTTGGAGCATTTAAGAAGTTAGGAACTAGTTCAAAGGTTATTCTATATTTCTGTAAAGAGACCATGTAATTGGCCTCTGGTTTCTGAAATTGTGTGGTGTTTGTGGAGTCTTCTTCAGAGAGATGAACACTCACAGTGGAGTGGTAGTTTTCTCTTTTGTACTGAGGCCAACACAAGCAGTTTCTGACACTGTTCTCATTGGCACCGCGGGGCCTATAGGGGTCAACATGGTGTGTGTGTGGCAGTTTGGGGTCAGTGCCACGGAAACCTGGAATTGAGAGATGGTTGGCTTAACCCCTCACCCCCAACACACACACACACACAAACACAAACACACACACTCACACGGACATGTGAACATCAGAGCAGTCTAATCGGCGGGCCCCTGGTGATTTGTCCTCTCAGCTTGAAGCCCTGTCATCCCTCCCTGCTCTCCTCACAATTACAGCCCTGAACTGAACTAGAAAATCTGCTCCAATCTAGCAATTAGTCCTGAGGCCACTGGCGGTGTGTGTGTGTGTGTGTGTGTGTGTGTGTGTTCCAATCCTTGTGAGAACCAAACAGGAAGACTGAAGTTGGTGAAAGCCAAATAGTGATTTTGTTTGTGTTTCTGAGACATCAATATGTCAATTTCATATTCTTACCGTCTTGTGGTTATTGTAAACATATTAGTCCACAGTGGAGATGATTGTTCGCCTCACACCAATGATAGAGTTTCTCAAAATTAAGACCGCTTCCATCCTCAGCCCCTTTAGAGGATGCTGCAGCTTATTGCTCTCCTTCTATGCGTTGTCATGTCTTTCAGAAACATTACCAGAAACGTTAACTTAAGCTGCATTTACACTTGAAGAACTGCACCAACTTTCTGTTTTGTGCTGTCAAGCAATACAGGAGATTTTGTGAAAATTGAGAAAGACTGAGGCTGATGAAGCCCAAGTGGAGTTTTTGTTCCTTTGTCTTATACATATAATATTTAAACATCAATATATCTGTGTTAACTTACTATTATTAAGGTAATTATTGTAAGCAAAGACGCTGTTGCAACTTGTCTCAGTTTGAATTTAGGGAAGAGGACAAAGATTTTGCTCTTTTCATGAGTGCTCACATTTGTTTATGGAAATTGTACTTATGTCTCCAAAGTAACTTATTGAAATACAAATTTGAAATGGGACACTGAGCGCCTTTAACCCTTCAACCCTCTGGATGTGAACTGTATCAAAAAACATTCATAAAAAGTAGTTATTTTATGATTTTTCTTCATATGAAGTACTCAAGAACATGCATAGTACCACTCACATGCCAAATGATGGCATTCCTGAGTAGCCTAACTTGTCCTCATTATAACAACATATGACTTGTCTGTAGTGACCATGCCATAAGCCTATAAATAAAAGAGAGTGAAAGACGGCCTCAGGTTCAATAGGTTTAAAGTAATCCAATGGAGAGTCCTTACAAGTGTGGCAAATCCAAATGAAAGTGCGAGTGTGTGGGGATGAGAGGACGAAGTGGACAGGGGAGGAGAGGAGTGCAGCGTGGTCAGGACGGGATGCGGTGCGGGGGGAGGAGGGCAGGTTTTCATGGCCAGGGGGAAGGCAGGCCTGACTGGGCAGCGACAGAGACGCTTAGTGCCGCCTGGCTTCCTCCTAAAGACTCGGCCTCCTTTTCCCCCCCGCGCATCTCGCTCCTGTGTCTCCTCTCTCTCCTCCGCCACCACTCTTTCCTTCACTTCCCTCTCTCCTCCTTTTGTGTCTTCCCTCCTTCACCCTCCAGTTCCTCCCGCTCGCTCTTTTTCTTGCTCCATTCCTCCATTTCTCTCACTTCCTTAGTCCCCCCACCCCACCCTCCACGTCTGGGCCATTACAGACACTCAGCAGCGGGCTGAGAGGTGGGGGTGGGTGGCTGCAGTGGTGGGATGGGGAGATTGAGGGGGGACAAAAGCCCTGAGATGCAGCGGTCCGACGAGAGTGGCTGGCTTTGAAAAGAAGCCGGACAGCTTCTTAATGCAGCTCGTGGACGGACAGACTCGGATAGACAGACAGAGCAGACTCAGCCCTTTATCCTCGTCCTTTAGCTGATGCCTGTTTTGGCCAAAAAAGCACATCATCCGCCTTGTGCCCTTCCCTCTATGCCTGATGTTTTATCAAACACATTAAGATGTGATGGAGGGATAGGTGGAGGGAGGAGGAAAAGAGGGTAATATAGCTGAAGGCCAGACACTTAAGAGGCTGACGGAGAAAACTTTTCTGCTCCCTGAGAGGAGCAAACACATGGATGGGATAGAAGAGCGTGTGAGTGCATTTCTTTTAGAGGTTGCATCTCTTTTTATTGTACATTAAGACATTACACATTAGCGTTTCACCATTCCTGCTGTGCAGCTGTTGTTCGGGTTAGTGTTGAAAGAGAAAAATGGTGAAGTTTGATGCAGCACATTAAGAGAGCTTAAAGTGCTGCTTACAGGTTTTTACAAAACTGCTTTTGAAGATGCAGCTCAGCTAATGAACCCACCGCACGAAAACGCTAATATGCAAACACGATTAAACTTGTATCTTGTTATCATAATGCTATTTTTTTGGTCGGAAACCTAAAGCTTTTTACTTTGTTGACTTTTTTTTTCGTGCAGTTAAGGGATCAATAAAAAATAAAGTAAAAATAATTTTACAAATCCATAACTCTGCGTGACACTAATCTTTGTGACACACCATCAAGGACAAACAACACTTTTCTTCAAAAGCTTCAATAGTAAACAGATGAGCTGAATGGATTTACTGTCCAACTCCCATCTCTTATCAACCTAATTCTCCTACCAATTATGGAAGTTTGTATTCGATGGTATTATTTCACTCAGATGGGAGGGGTCCTCAAATGATATTTTCTGCCTACGTTTATTTACTTGTGTTGGCTGTCTCTTTGTTGTGGGTGGTGTAAGAGTATTATTATGGATTTGGCTCCAAGAGCTTAGCTGGTCTGCGATTCTGATATCAGCTGGACTTTGATCAAATGCAACAAGCTCTAAATCCACTTTAATCAGCGCAGCGTTAGCAACCACAGCTCAGGGACGTTTCTGAGAAGTCGGGGGAATAAACACGGACTTACTGACACTTTAGCTTTATTAAAGTTTATTAGCGCAAATACTAAAGTTGCATGGAAAACAATTTTGGAGATCTTTGTTTTAATCTGGATACAAGGGTTTGATTAACAAAGGTGTTAGAGCTTTCTAACAGTATAGTAAATATCTTAAACTATATAAGAATGGGTTAATTGTTTGGTCTCCATCTGTGGTTCTATGCTCTTATTGTTTTTGTGTTTCAGTATTTCACTTCCCAGAGATCACCTGTTAATTAAGTCCAGCTGATGCAGTTTCATTAATTACATTAATGATCAGTGATAGAGAGTTAAAGAAACAGATTTCTGTCTCTATGAAAATGTTGTTGATTGTCACATAAAATATCTTCACAGAAAAACTCTGTCACAAAATTATAAAATCATCAGGAAGTAGTAAAGATTTGACTGTGATTATTAAACATACAGACGCAACACAGTGACTTGGATTAAACCCTTTAGTTGTCAATCAAAATAAATTAACATGTATTTGTGTGCAGAGTTGGGTTGGTCTGACACTGCTCAGCTTTGGTATGAAAGGATGAACATTTCGTTAATATCTCTTGGATTATTATTTGGTTACTTAAAGCTGCTATAATCAATATTTCTATATGAACAATGGATCAAATGGCTAGGTTATATGAAAGGTGTCACTGAGCTTTTTAGCGTCCTTTAACTCATTGTTTTGGTTTTACTTCCTGCAACTTTACTGTTTGGATTCACTCTCCCCGCTCTCATCAGCACATAGTGGAGCCAAAAATCAATTATTGCTGGTTTAAGAATGATCATAACCTTGTAGATGTGGGTGTTGGCTTCTGTCTGTATTAACTGTTCTGCAGCAGCAGTTGGTTTCAGTTGAACATTCTGTTGCTAATAGCAACCACTACTGGCACCGTTCCACAGCAGTTACAGTTAACAGTTAACCCATTTCAGACCAAAGATTCACGACGAGACGAAACCGTTGTAGAACGTTGCAGGGAAAAGTTGCAGCGGTGTGAACTGGTCTCAGTTCGACTCAAGCCGGCTGATGGCGTCGCCTGCAGCTCAGCTTGTCAAGTCGCCAGTGGCTGGTTTTAGAACGTAAGGCACGTCACCTGTTTCAACAGCCAATCAGCTTGTAGCAAAGTCAGCTGGTCATCTCGACCCTCTCGTTGTTTTATGTTTTTGCCGTTTCATCAATACTAGAAATGCAACTGTAGCAAGTAACTCACTATCACTATCCTCAATCACATTTTAAGATGCTACGAATTATATCCAGCTACAAAAAAAGCCTGAAAAGCTTTAAAAGTTAGAACGGAAGTACAGAGAGTCGTTGCTATGGAAACGATACACTGTCTCATCTAGTCGCATTGGTGTAAACTGGCAGGTTTCAGAACGTTGCAAGTAATTGCAAGTTTCACTCGTCTCGTCACAAATCTTTGGTCTGAACTGGGCTTCGGTCAGATCTGTGACCAAGCAAATACTGGACTTGTTGGACCATTATCTGACAACTCTCTGTACTTCCATTCTAACTTTTTTTTGTAGCTGGATATAATTTGTAGCGTCTTAAAATATGAATGAGGATGGTGATAGTGAGTTACTTGCTACAGTTGCATTTCTAGTATTGATGAAACGGCGAAAACATAAAAAAATGTGAGGGACAAGATGACACATTGTTTAGTAAATACATTCATATCAGAGCCACTACTGTAAATTCTGTAGTTCATTCAGATTTATATGTCAGACTACAGCTGCAGTACTGGATCCTGTGTGAATGGTGACAACCACAAATTAACCTGTGACTCAAGAAGAACACAAGTTCTTACCCTGCATCAAACAGTGGGTGTGAAAGCCACATCAGTAACACAGAGTAGCTCAGTAGATCCTTATGAAATGTTTAAAAAACATATCAGAAAGCCATTCACCTTTTCCCCCTTTTTACTTAACGGTCAGTCACTGAGCCCAAAGCTTGTTGACTGATTTGTAAAATCAAGAAATATATGTATTTTTTCTATAAAATGGAGGCGAGGAGGCACCGCATTGTTCTGCCTGCAGCAATGTAATATAGAGTATTAGACCTCAGTGTGTGTGCATATTAGCAGAAGCATGGATAGACTATCAAACAAAGAGGTTATAAGAGATGAGAGGATGGTTTTATTGCACAACAATAGGTTTATAAGGCTTAAACTGATCTGCTGCATACCTACAACAACGGCCAAACACACACACACACACACACACACACGAATGCAGGCATGCACATGTATGCATACAGCAAACCCAATCAACCTGAGCATGTGCCAACAAGTTACACACACACACACACACACACAGAATAGCCAAATCCGGCTAGCCCTCTCCTAAGTCCGGCCAAGTCCATCTACTGTAGCCACACACACACACACACACACACACACACACACACACACACACACACACTCTGCCCATCAGCCAAAACCCAGTGACACCCAGGCCAACTCCCCATTTAACACGGAAACACACACATATGTAAAACGTGACCACACAGCTTAGCCCCCCAGTAAGACCCACAGAGCCGACCGTAGCTGTGTGTGTGTGTATGTGTGTGTGTGTGCGCTCACCGCGGTCAGTACTGAGGCCTTTCCCTGCGGTTGGGGGGTGTGGATGGAGGGATGGAGAGGAAGAGAGAGAGAGAGAAAGAGGATTAGAGTGATATGGAGACAAAGAACAACAATAGTTTGTCACATTTTGTCAGAGAGGATTTTAAAAAGCTGATTTGGAGTCTGCCACCAACAAACAACGATCGGAAATATGGGATTTATTACTAAATCAGTTGGAGAATTTGCATGAAGTTTAGCAACGCCTAAGTGTGTGTGATACTTTCTAAATGCGTGTGTGTGTTCATGCAAACTCAATCAACATCTTAACAGAAGTAAATTTGAATAGTAAAACATGATATTAAAGTTATTTCAGTTTGGATGTGTGAGCACTGTGTTGGTAGTTTGCACTAATTACTGTTTGTGAGTGCTTAATGGGATGTGTGTACATTACATTATTAACATTTCCTGCTGTGTAAACATGGTTTTCCATTAGTGTTGGAAGTACATCAACACGTGTTGTCCCTCTCGCTGGACGTGCTGGAAATGACACATTTCTGCCTCAAGCTCAACACATTAATCCACACCTGACAACATCAGTGACTGGAATCTTGTGTTTTCACTTTTCTAGCTTTTAACTGATCGTGATTCAAGGAGAACTTATTTATCTTATCATGTTTTTGGGATTCTTTATAGATACTGTAAGTTATACCATCTGTCAGTAAAACAAAAAAAGGTAAATTGCAGTATATTCTCCATCTGATGATCATAACAAGGCAGACCAAAAAACCAATGTGAGCTACAGAAAGCATGTATACTTGTAGGCCCACTCTGCACAATCTTCTAAATGCATTTGACTAATAGAAATAAGTTGATCTACATCGAAAGAGATGCATGTGCAAAACATTTAAAACCCAAGCAGTGCGTGGAAAAATAACAGAAATGTTCACAAATAAACTATATTAAGAATTCCTGTGAAAAACAATCTGGATTTGTGTGTGAACTTTCCACCAGATTGAATTAAAGATATTTTGCTATCTAATACAAATAAATAACAATAAAAATACAGCCTCCATAGAAGACATAAAAAACAATTACTTACATCTGTCTTGCACTCTTTTATACATGAATTTAACTTGTTATGTTTAATGTCAGCCTTTAAAGGGAACTCAGTATATTATCTGGGTAAATTACTCTGCAGAGAAATGTGTTAAACTTGCCATAGATTTATTTTTTCCATTGCATCCCTGCTGTCCTCTAAATGAGCCAAATAAACATCAGTAAGTTGATCAAATAACCGATTTACTAAAACATTTTATTGCTCTTTCACCTCTTCGCTTGCTAAACACAGCGTTACTGCGGTATCGGAGCCTCTGAGATTCAGGCTACTTTCATCCACAGTTTAGCGAAAATGTCGCCAAACCGGCAGGCAGCGGGAGCTTTCAGTCACAGGCAGTGTAAGGAGGGAAACAGCAGGACCGGTTTGAAGTGAATGAAATGATTTAATGTTTCAGAGTCGGCCACGCCCTTGGGGAATGGGACGATATGGGCTCCTAATTGACACCAGGTCAACTGCTTCCCTCTCTCACACACTCACACACTGCTTTCTGTTTCACACTGTTTCTGTTTCAGCTGCCTCTCTCTCTCTCTCTCTCTCTCTCTCTCTCTCTCTCTCTCTCACACACATTACAGTCTCGCCAATAGCCAGACCAGTCCAGTGCTGCCCGTTGCCGGACAAACAAAGGCCTGTGCTGTCTGACTATAATGATGGATGACCACCAGCCTCATATTTTATAGGGATTTCACAGGAGTCAGTCCGTTCCCAGGCTGAGCTACAAGTCAATAGCCTTCTATGAGGCTTCACAAAATCTCTAAGACGACATGTTTATGAAATCTTGAAAAAGAAGGAGAAATGTTTTATGATTTTATTAGGCCTGAATCAGCCATTGATAGAGCAGCAGTTAATGACAGCTGAATGTGATTAGCAGGGAGTGGAATGTTTTATTAGTGTCAGTATTGGCTGATTGACAGAACCCCAGTGGTCATTATTGTTCACTTTTCGAGTGTGTGGACAGATTATGCACAGCAGTCGTCATGTGAAAGTGTGTTTTGCGCTTTTTAAGGGGACTGCATCACTGTGATACCTTTTTATAGAGTAAATCTCTGTTTTAACAAGTCATTTAGTCTGTTATTGAGTGCTGAAATCTTTAGACAAGCTAGAAATAAGCTGCTAATGGGGTGGTGTTATTACACTTCATCTCAAATAAACTTATTTGAGAATTTTCTAAAGCCAAATGCAGTTTTTATGGAAGAGTAAATTGGCCTTCAGTGAAGGTGGGAGAGAAGCTTTCCATCTCAAATAACTTTGTGTCATTTTATTCAATACCCAAGTGAATCCAAGTTAACCCGCAATCATCTGTGATCACGTGGCACATGATAATCCTTACAGGCACGAAACAACGAGTGTGAAGTGCAGGAAAAATGACGTGCTGCTGCTCTGTTTGACTGTAGCAGCTTGTTAATTGGTGGAACACATATTGGGGACCAACTCTTGGGTTGACCACAATTTAGATCAGATCTAATTGTCCTCGGGTCTGTTAGGAGAGGGTCTGACTGTCCTCGGGTCCTTTTCGGATCAGGTCTCTTTGGGTGTGGACAGACTTTCCACAGGTCTGTTTCCTATTGGGTCTAAAGTTTTTGACTTGTGAGGACCTCTAGATCTTTCCACCTCCTCTGTTCTGCACCCTGCTTCACATTCAGAGTTGCACACATTCAAACTGGGAGCTGACTCCAGTGCAGCCAGCAGCTCCACCTGCAGTTTGGTTGTTAGTGCTTTGCTCAAAGGCGGCACTTTCATACCTACATTACCACGCATTTTCACACCTGTACAGTGACCCTGTAAAAATTTGTAAAAGTTAAAGAAAAATCGTTATTCTTCTTCGGTAACCTTCAGTCATGCCGTTTTGCAACCCCTCTCCAAAAAAAAAAAAAGAAATCTGTTGAAGTTAAGAGACCCGCAGATGGAAGCCGTGACACGAAGAGAAAGGAGTGCAGGTGTCAGAGGCGACGCCACCAGATGATCAGCTCCCTCCATGACATTTCAACCCTCCGATTTATAACGTGCGGCAAGAAAACACGTCTCGCACATCTGAACAGCGCCCACGATGACATCTAATCAGATGCCAGAGGAGACGATGGTGTCAGAGCTTAGAGAAAACACACTGATTCCCCACCGGCTGTATTGTCACTAAACGCTGCTTCTCTCTATGGACTGTAAATGATTTAATTTGAGCGCCAGATGTGGCGTTCAGATTCTAGCTAGCGCTCGTCGAGAGAGACAGAGGGAGGAAGGGAGAGGGAGAGAGAGGGAGGGAGAGAGAATGAGGAAATGACAGGAAGGAGAGAAACAGCTTGGCAGACCGACAGTCAACAGCAGCCCAGGCACTTGACAGAGCTCTCAAACACCATGATTGTGTGTGTGTGTGTGTGTGTGCGTGTGCGAGTGTTTTTTTTCCACTTGTGTATCATGACAGCTGAATGAAAATCAATCTGCTTCTACATCTGCCATCTTGAGTGTCGGGGAGCGCAGATGGGCCTTCCCTGTCACACTGAGCTTGCTGGCAGCCGACCAACTCAGGTCTTTCCACCTCTTCTTTCCTCTCTTTTCTAATCTCATCCTCTTCTTCTCTTCCCTCCTTCTTCCTCCTCTCCTCTCTTCTCGTCCCTTCTCCTCTCCTCTCCTGGCCTCTCTTCTCCTCTCCTCTCCTCTCTCCTCTCCCCCGGTCTTCTCCACACTAATCAGATGCCAGGCTCTGAAGAGGAGTTTTTTCCTGAGTTGACGTCTCCAAGTCACTCTGACAGCAGATGTTTGGGGCCTTTCGAAGCCGCAATCTGGGCTCTAATCACCCTCATTGACGGCTCCGAGGGCCCCTGTTGCAGCTCTGAATGGCAAATTAAAGCGTTTTTAGATAACGTTGGTAATTGGCTAAATCGTTTATAAGCCCGGAGATCACACTTTTAATCTGCAGCCTAACATGACGGATCATGAAACGAGACAGATCTCGTCCGTGTGTGTGTTTTGTGGCACGTTTCCTTGCCCCTCCAACCCGTTTTGGTTTCTTTCCTGATGTGTTACACTATGTTTGATTAATGATTTGCCCATCAGATTAACAAACGCTAATCGTTCTCCCCCGCTGCAGTTTGTCTCAGTGTCAGGCATCCCCGCTATCCTCTCTCCTCTCTCCTCTCTCATCTCCCGAGCCCATCTCATCTCTGGCATTAACTCCATTAGCCTGGTAATTGGCTCTTAAAGCAGTGGCCACAGACTCCGAAGGCCACTTAATGTCCATCTCCTTCCCTTCCTTCTCCTCTCTGCTCCCCAGTCGATCATCTACCTTCCTCAGTAAATAGCATTAACTAGTCCCGCATAGAAATCTGAGGCCATATTAGTGTTATCCTCCCCTCTCAGCCTATTGCCAGGCTTATGAGTCCCGATCGTAAGAGATGATATGGCTAAGTGGATATTTTTTTTCTCACATCACTCCAAAATGGGGCTCCAAATAACCCCCAACTGTCACAGATGAATATGTAAATTCTGCGTATGGAGATCTCCCTCCATTTTTTAACCGAGCCAGAGAAACTAAATCTGTATTTAAAAGATGTGGATGTGGAAATTCAGCTCATCATCACAGCCTAGCCCCCCGTCAACGTGGGCCTTGCTTTTCATTTCCTCATAGAAGATGAAATAAAATGTGAAGGTATTTCTCTCCGAAATTCAGACCGTTGAGGGAAATTTTTTTTCTCTGTCTTTAGTGGTTTAGTGTTCTTTCAGGAGGCTCAAAACACAAAATCCACAGGTTAAATGCACCAGCATGTGTTTGTTTTTACTTACTTAACCCTGGGGTTAGAGGTCAATCTGTTTTTGTTTTTTTGGTTATTGTATCATTCAATTTAATTCTACTAGAGCTTTCACTTCCTGTCTATTTATTTCACGTCTATTTCTGCATAAAATAAATAGAGCAGAATATCTACAGGAATCCAGCTGCATTATGACTGATTTCTGAACTATTTCATAACCTTTTTAACTGTTTAAGGGTTGGTGGAAGTTTGAGGTAAGAAAGGGATTTTTGAGATAATTTTGGTGCAAAATGGTTTGTAGCTCAACATAAGTCTGAGTGTCCTAATGTGTGGGCTTAAAGTCAGATTGACACTTGATGGGAACTAAATTCAGCAGCAAACAGTAGGAAAAAAAGTCGGTTCCCAACTGTGGGTTCAGGACCCCTTCAATGGGCCACAAGATAAATCTGAAGGATGGTAAGACAATCAATCAGACAGGAAAGAAGGAAAGAAACGTTGATATCCTACATAAATGTAACTACATTTATATTCAGAGTTCGTACAGCTTTTTAAGAGTAAAATTCAAGCACTTTTCAAGCACCTTCAAGCTCTCAAAGCCTTTATCATCACATCTAAATTGTTACTACAAATGCCAGGAAACAGCAAACAAATATGACGACGGGATCGTTTCATTTCAAATATTAAAAGATTTTTGGTTTACATGAGTGATTGTGTAAATGATGAAACACCAGATTATGTTGAAAATCAAGCATTTTTCAAGTATTCTATTACAATTCAAGCATATTCCTAACCTTGAACACGTAACGGTTAATATTAAGCATTTTCCCAACTTACAAGACTTTGTACGAACCCTGTATATTAATTTTTTCAGACTTTTTCTTTCTTTGCTTTTGCTTTTTTTCTTGTGAAATAAGAATATTCAGGCAATACTGAAATACTACAGATGCTGTTACATTTAAAGGGATCACAAACCAGAAAGGGTTGGGAACAACAGTCCTAGATGGCTTAAACTGTCTGAAATAAAAATAAGCAGATGCAAAAATCTCTTTGTTCTTTATGTTCCGTGTGTGTGAGAGTTCATTCTTGACTGAAAATGAAATCTAAAGTCAGCGTCCACTTTGCTGGCTTTTGCGGGATCAAGTTTTCTCAGTTGTCATGGAGTATTATATTACATTATAATATTACATTATTACATTACTTTCAGTTGCTTTCTTGGTCTCCTGCGTCTAGGTGTGTTTACTCGATGATAGTTATATTTATTTAAGTGTTTATGTATTTGTGTACTAGCTACTGCAATGCAGGTTTCCCTTGAAGGAACTGTGAAGTGACCACCTATAAATACCTTCATCATTTTTGTCTTCATTGTGAAGACATAGAAATTTACAGATGATGGATTCTACTTTCTTGTGCTGAGTTACTGTACATACATCAGTTGTGTGGCCAGTAAACTTGCATATATTTAATCACATCGTGGTTTGGTGTATTCCTTTCAGATGTCGTGACGCACCAGAAACCTTGGACTACATTCACGCTGCAGCTTCTCTGGGCAGCTTGGTGGTTATTGTTTAGATTAATTACTTTCCAACAGCATCAGGACTTCTACACTGATGTGGGTGACAGCAGCATCAGGCCGAAAGACAAACAATCCCGTCACTTTACCGCATGTTAGATACCAAGGCTATCCAGAAGAAACATTTCTCTTGTTGTTTACACTCTCTGATGATTCTCTAATCCTTCAGATCCCTCCATCTCTCCATGAAACCTTGGTGTCTCATCTTAAGGGACTTTAGAAACAGAGTAATTAGTTAGCGATAGAGGAGCTGTTGGTGTGAAATGATAGCTGCCACCGCCCTCCACCCCCACCCCAAGAGAGAGACAAATCAATCAATAACCTGCTGATTTATTTCATGTCCTTATCGTCTAATTTAATTGCTGGGTCTTTTGTATGTGTGGAGTTGTGGGGGAGGATTGCGGTGGTGTTGCGGGGGAGATAAATAAGGGGAGGGGTGGAGAGATGTTGCAGAGTTGAAGAAGGAAAGAAGTTTTTTTTGTGTTGTTTTTTTATTTGTGTGTTCGTGTTGTTTTTTTTCGTCCATGCGTGGCGGGCGCTTTGCCGGAAGGCGTTTCGAGACACAGCTCTGTTCGACAGCCTCTGCAGTGTGTTTACTACTGCAACACTGCCTCCATTGGTTCATAACTCTAGAAGAAGCAAACACACACACACACACAAGAGAGAAAGACAGGGAAGAGCAATCCTTCCACAAATTATCAGAAAGAAAAAATTTAATTAGCAATATAAATGCCAGGCGGAGTACATTATGTGCAATTGTCTTGCTATCTTTCCAGAAATTAGTCTTTTAAAATGAATTTGCTGTATTAATCATCTCCTGAAATATTTTTTGATCACTGAATTAATAGTTTTGCGTTGGGGGGCTGTGTTTTTTTTAGGTATTCATTGACATAGGTGATTGCCTCTTAATTATGACAGCGTCCTCCTCCTATCCGCGCCTATTAATTCCTGTGTTGTGGCGTCGGCAGCCCGCTGCCTGGCCCTGTATCTACTAATTACTTCTCTAATTGAATTTGCTCTCTGTTGCCAGGCTGTTTTTTAAGTGGCTGTTTGTTGCCGGGCCTCATTGTGTCTTTGTGTGACAGCTAGCTGCTCGCTGCCACGCTGACGGGAACAGGATGCTCCCTCTCTCTCTCTCTCTCTCTCTCTCTCTCTCAGTATTCATGTCTCTCCCTCTGTATCATTACCTATACCTCCCAGACCTATGTAGTGTTTCCAGTATAAATGAAGGAGGGAAATTAATTAATGAGAAACGCTGAAACAATTACACGCCTCTCCCCACCCGCCGCTGCCCGCCGCCCTGCTGTCATTGGTTCAAGCCTCTGTAGGATTGTTGTGACTAAGAGCCCGCCGCTCTTCAACCACCAATTCAAGATGGCATGTCTTTGGCAGGATGATAAATAGCATACAGGCGAGTTATTTAGCTCCTTTCCCATCAAAACACAGCTCATCGGGCCTCAGCTGGATGTCAACTTTATTCTTGTTTGACAGGAAGTTGGATCTTCTATGTGTCTAGTTGAAATGACAAACCTGTTGTCTGTAAGATATTGATCTTAACAGTTTAGAAATATGACCTAAAATCTTGTTTTTTTTTTGTAAAACAAATGGAAAATTCTACCTTAATGCATAAGTGACATACACATTGTTCTTGGTACTGCTGCATTCATCTAAACTCAAACTGTATTTTAAGTCGTATTATGGCTCCCTAATTGCAGAACATTTTTAGAAAAAATAAGATCCCAACACCTGAATATGACAATTTATGTACTGTGGTGTATATCTGTTTTGCAGTGAAGCAAGGCAGACTGCTATCATTTGATTGAGGATCCTCTGATGATGATAACCTTGGTTCACTGCTTTGGATTTCTCTGCGTCTCAGGTAAAAGCACTAAAGAGAGTGTACGGGTGTATTTACCACAGTAACTGTGGAGAACCTGAGAAAGACATTGACAATGTACAGACTGAGTGACCAAAGAGAAGGGCAGACACAGGCAGACCTGGCTGCCCAGAGAGGACAGGCTGTGCTGTCCATTGTGATTAAAGACAGAATTACACTTTCTAACAGAACGTCAAAACTACAGAAATATTACAGAGGAATTCTTTCCAAAATTTGAAAAAAAGTCTGACAGAAAAGGGAGAGACTAACCCTTGTTTTGGGGGAAAAGAGAGAATGTGCAGAATTGGCTGCTAAATGTCACTTCCTGCCACAACAACAGAGACAACCAGTAGGACATAGACAGAAAGACAGACATTTATAAATACACATCACATTTCTTTATATTGTTATTTATAGACTAATGGCTGTCTTATCCTGACTATTAACATTTCTTTATTTTATTTTATTATCAGTAGATTTTCTTTTGTTATCTATTGAATAACGGATATATTGTATTATCCCCACTAACATCTCTTTATTTTATTATCAGTAGATTAACACTTGCATTGTTTTTGTTTGTCTTGCATTGTTAAAGTCACATTGAAATTAAGTACCAATACTAACTAGATTACTTATATTACATTATTTAATTTAATTTATCCGTTTCATTATCTATTTTGTTCTATTAATTAATAATGTTATTTTTGTTAATCTCATTCCTTAACTTTTCCTTTCATAATCGTAATTGTGTTTTGGCAAAACACACGTCAAATGTCATGCCAATAAAGCCTATTGAATTGGAAGTGAAATTGTATGCGTCCTCTGGCAATGAAGGCGGTTCCTCTGTGCCGTCCTTGGTGGACGTCTGGTGAGTTAATTACAGAAACATCCCAATCTGCCATTTCAATCAGGCAGGGAAGGAAACCATGGTGTACTTTACACAAGATGTGGCGTCCTTCAGGTTTGTGTTTGACCGTGAGTGATGCTCAGTACTGCAAACCCCGCACGGACTCTCCCTGGGCTGTCGGAAAAAGTACTACCCCCAGTGCAAGGACTTTCTTTGTGACCACAAACTATGGCTGAAGACTAAATTTGCACCCTGGTCCTCTGTTCGAAATGTAGGTACAACTCCTGGACCCATGAAAAAGTCATTGAAATAGGGTGGTTGTAACAGTTTCAAGGCTCGTCTTTGACCAATCAGTGAAAGCCTTTGCAGCAAACTGTGTCCTGAAAGGCTCCTAGCCATCAGAGAGTATGAACTCCAGAGCAGGGACGTTTTTTGGACCCAGGAGCTAAACTTAGATCCTGGTTCCTTTGTTCAAAATGCATGCAAAGTTCCTGGGTTTGTGGAAAAGTTCTTGTTGTGGAAAAGGGTTGTTACATAGCCTGCTGGAGCTCCAGCTGTAGCTAAGCTCAAATGTGGAATTACATGAATGTGATGGACATTAATACAAGGAAATTATGATTTTATGAACAAAGAAAGCAAATGAAAGCATGTTTTTTTTTTGAGATTTCTGAAAATGAAGTGAAAGGAGATGTGTAGTAAAAATACGGACTCTTTGGCAGCCAGTCAGTAATGGATGAAGATCCCAATAGCAGAAGCCTATAAACATCATTAAACAACTTCTAGGTTGGTCAGACTCACAGATGCGTTATTTTTTTGAGAAAATGTAGACGTGTCCTCTTTCTGTTCAATAAAAATAGTTATAAAATAACCCCAAACTTTTGGCTGCAGCAGGATGTAAAGCAACATCACTACCATCGTTATCGACCCATCTTCAGTCAAACCCTCCTATTACCTACATCCCAACTCTCAGCATCTTCTCCTCCAGCCTTCAATCCATTATCCTCCTCTCCCTCATTCCCTTTATCCTCACCCAACCTCACCCTCTCAGTTGTCTTTGTGAAAACTTTCTCCCCTCCTGTCTCTCTTGATATTGATCCCCTCTCTGCCTATCCATCCATCCATCCATCTCTCTCTCTCACCCCTCCTCTCTCCCTCTATTGATCCTTCCCTCCCTCTCTCTCTCTCTGCTTGCTGCTATCTGGCTCGTCCTTTGTCTTCTTATCGAGGTTTCAGGGTTTATTCTGGCTGCTGTTATTGACAGGCCTCTCGCTCCACGGCCAACTAATGCATCCCTAATCCCACCTTTGTTACTCTGGAATGTTCTCTCTCTCTCACACTCACACACACACACACACACACACACACACACACACACACACACACACACGTTATGCCACTGCATAAGTGTGTGCAAGGTAAAAAGTGGCCACGAGGATGTTGATCCCAGCTTTCTATTTGTTGGGAAAGCCATCTATCAATCAAAAAGGGCCTGCTGTCTGTGTGTTTTTGTGTATATATATGTATATATATATGTGTGTGTGTGTGTGTGTGTGTGCATGTGTGAGCGTGCACGTGGGTCTTGAGTGACAGGCCGAATGGTGGCTGAGGACGTTTGATAAGCTTGTATTGTCGGTCGTCGGTCCCCCTCCACCCCCACCCTCCACACCTCCACCTCGATAAGAAATACATTCGACTAGAGCTGATAACGGTGTCAGGAGCCGCAAAGCCCCACTCTAAAGAGACACACACACACACACACAACGCCACGGGAGAGGTGTCTTTCTTCAAACACCTTGGCTGTAAATGATACTCTCAACAAACAGGGACGACAACTCAGGAAAAAAAACAGATTCAGATATCGTTTGTGTGTGTGTGACAGACAGTGTGTTTGTAGGGAGAATGATGTGCGATATGGTTGGAGGATATGCTATAGGCTTATTGAATAAGGCCTTAGTGATAGCCCCACTATGTGTGTGTGTGTGTGTGTGTTGTGAACAGCAGAGAAAGAATACAGTAATAGGCTTAGAGCGGCTGAGGCAGAGTGTCAGACTTAACAAACAACACGCTGCTCTCAAAGACTGACTGACAGCTGTCTGTGTGTGTGTGTGTGTGTGTGTGTGAGCATGAATGTTGCGTCTGATTCAGGTCTAGGTTGAACACATGTTGTTGCACATCTTTGTCCCGATACACAGCAGGTTTTTCCAATCAGATCTTTTTCAAAACATCGTCACCGCTTCGTTCCTCACGAAGGTTAAAGGTCATCGCCACCCAACATAGAAAGGCCAGAGTGAAACTGCAGCAAAAAAAAAAGTGTTATAATCACCTCAGAGACATCATCACCAAGTAAAGGCATGTCGTCGCTGTGAGTAGAAGTTTCGTCACTGTGGCGAAAAACGTCATCACCGAGTTAGAAAGGTCATCGCTGTAAGCTGAAGCATCGTCACTGCGACAAAAATGTCACCATCGTGAGTGGGAACGTCATCAGAAATGACAAAAATGTAAATGCAACGATGTGATCGGAAACTTTTCCTGTCGAGACCAGTTTTTAAAGTGTGAATTGTAAACGCGCCCTCCGTATTTCCAGACTCGACCCTGACATTGGAGATGTGAAGTCTGCTTTTACAAAATTCTTTTTCTAGTTTTAGTACTAGTACTTTTTGCCACTTGAGACTGTAAGTATTGCAGGGAGCAGACACTGCTTTGTTTATTTGATGTTAAATGTGCTGAGCGGTAAATGCCAAAAATGTAAAAAATCTGATGATTTCAGGTTCTCAAAAGTGAGGATTGGCTGCTTTTCTTGGTCTTACATCATAATAAATTAAATTATTTTGGGGGTATTAGACATTTGTTGTACTCTAGGATATTGTGATGGGCATTTTTCACTTTCTTTCTGATGTTTATAGATTAACCAACGGTTACATTGGTAATGAAAAGAATCATTAGTTGCAGTCCTAAATGTACTACATGTACAGAGAACATGTCTTTCTCTCATTAGAGGTTCTGTAACACCACAAGCTAGACTGTGCATGGACTAAACTTAATTATATGAGACGCAAGCAAACACAAGACAATACTTACAATAAGGAAATTATTTGAAATTAACTTTTTGAATGACCAGCCAAAGAAGCCGAAAAAAAATAAAACATGCTTACAGTACTGTAAGCTAAATTCCACCAGTGTTGACTTGACTTAATAGGCTGTTTGATCTTATTTCTTCTATATGTAGGACATCCCAAATTCTGACTTGTAATCTAATGTTTTATAGAGTCACTTTTGCTGTTGCTACTGTTGGGTATCCTGCCACTTTCCAGCTCTGATACTTTTGATTACATGGAGTTGGGTGACCTCAGCAAATTATCATTGTAGCTCCACCCGACTTCGACCCGAGAAGAGGTAACTCAAAACACCTGTGTGGGCTGAGAGGGCCTGTAAGCAGAGGTGGAAGAAGTACTCAGATCTTTTGCTTGAGTAAAAGTAGCAATACCACAGTGTAAAAATACTCAAGTAAAAGTCCTGCATTCAAAATTTTACCTAAGTAAAAGTACAAAAGTATGTCAGCATCAAAATATACTTAAAGTACCAAAAGTAAAAGTACTCATTATGCAGAATGTCTCGTTTGAGAATAATGTATATTATGTTGTTGTATTATAATTATTAATGCATTAGTGTGTACATCACTTTAATGTTACAGTTGGTAAAGGTGGGACAGATGTTAGTTACTTGTTGATTGATTATATGTTGTATAATTAATCTGAATCTGCAAAGTAACTAAACGTAAAGAGTACGAGTTTGCCTCGTAGTGGAGTAGATACAGAAAGTAGCAGAAAAAAGAAATACTCAAGTACTTCAAAATTGTACATAAGTACAGTACTTGAGTAAGTATACTTAGTTACTTTACACCATTACCTGTAAAAGACAGATGTATGTGGGGATGTGAGGAATTTGGTTTTAAACATAAATACTTGTATAACCATCCGTCTGCAGTGATGACTCCTCATTTCTGTTTAGGCTATTGAAACTGCAGAGAGTCACTCAGGTTTATGAAGCAGCTTCAAGAATATCATTTGAGCTTGATTCAATAAAGACTATGGCTATAGATTATACACTAAATATACTGCAGTGGCTGTTTGGTTTACAAGTGAGAAAGTTTTGTGATACAAAAACTCCCCCAAAACAGCATTTATTTAGTTGTTTTATTTGGTTAAATGTGATAAAATCTAGGGGCAATATTGTAAACTTGTTTCAGTTACAGATTGTATTAAATGCAATATATATTTCCTGATTGGACAAGAACAGTAGCTGAACGTTTCCATGTTTTATCCTCATTTTTAGGATTGCTAAATAAACTGCTGCTAAAACAGGTAAACATGCTCATGACAAATTCATCAGTAAGTGTCTTTAGATGAATAAAACATTACAAAATGAGTCAATCAGGCAATATTGGCTTCAAAGTTGTACACTGATATAAAAGGAAACTATCATGGAAAAATAAAGAACATAAATGTGAAAAATTGAGATGAAAACATCAGACTTTAAGAAAAAAAAAGCCAATTAAAATCAAATACATTTATGTTGACGCTTAAAAGTTGCAATGCAATAAAAACTAGATAAAATAAGTAAGATGTCACTTATAAAAGCTAAAATGTGTTCAGAAATGGGTTAACAACATCAATATGTTGGATATTTGCTTCAGAAAAAGAAAAGACGTAGAGAGATGGAGAAAAAAAAAACCACAGCAACATTTGCACAAGTCGTCCATTACCGCAGTGAAAGAACAGTGACCTGTGAAGAGATTTCAGGAATAGGGCCGGAGCACGAAGGAGATAAAGGAGGAAAAAGAGAGAAAGCGAAAAAAAAGATAAAGAAAGAGTGAAATTACCAGAGGGCAGGAGAAAAGAGGGTTATTGTACATGTGCATTAACAGGGTGTATGATGAAGTTAGTTTTTTTTGTGTTGTGTGCAGTGACTAGGGGCTAAGGAGTCAGGAAAAGAGAGGGAGGAGGAGGAGGAAATCAATGGCAAATTACACGCGCCCGGCTGGCCCATTGTACAGTATAGCTGCTATATCCTAAAGAAGGCACTTCCAAGATGATGCAGCCAAATGGTGGATGGACTCCAAGATCATTTTTATTGATTTTGAGGGGCCGTCAATAGAGGCGGGGGAGGGGGAGGGAAGAGGAGGAGTTGAGTGCGAGTGTGTGCGTTGTAGGTTGGGATGTGTGTCACAGGGCCAATACAATACCCCCAGACCCCAGCTTTTTGTCCTTGTCCACACATTAACAACACACCCTGTCCCCCTGCTTTTCATTTACATTAGTGCCTGGATGGGCGAGCGAAGGACACAGACACAGAGAGAAAGAGAGAGAGAGGGTTTTCCATTAAAGAATTGGTCCGGCAGCAGATGCCGGCATTGTTTGGGTTCGGGAGCCCAGAAATATTTGGTATTGGGGCTGACGATGTGAACGTCAGTGGAGTCAACTAGTTTTCCACATCAGAGCTAATAGGTGTAACGCTGTTATGAAGATTGGATTTTATGGGGTGTGAAAAAAGAGAGAGAGCAGAGTGATTTTTAGGTACTGTCCAAAAGAGTCGAGCTGTGTTGAAGTCTGGAGCCCTTAAATTGTCCAAAAAAAAGAAAAGCCAAAGTCATCCAAAAAGCTTTTTTTTGTCACTCTTTGTGGAGCCTTTTTTATCTGCATGTGATCAGAGTCAGAGTAAATGTATTTGTTGTGGCGATACAGAGATTTTGGCAAATGAGCCTCTCGGACTCACACACACACACACACACACAAAACTGTGTTTATAAAAGGATAAATTAGAAAGTGAAAAACATCTGTCATTCTATGTAAATGGCATCAATACTCACTCATGTTTTAATACAATTAAAATATGTCAGCATCGTTAATTTCACTGTGAATTTAAAGATGTAATGCCTACAATCCTTTAATGTTTCATATTTGAGTTCTGTATGTTCAGGGCAGCTTTCAGTGGGAAATAGTCCAGCAACTGGTTGGTACACTGGCTGACTGAATAATGAGCTTCTCTCTGTGTGTGTTACATGATAAACCATGGCAGCATGTGATTTTGATTCTATTAGACGGTGTGTGTGTGTGTGTGTGTGTATGTGTATGTGTGTCACAGAGCTACATGGCAGCACTAAATGCAGCAGATGTTAACCATAGGAGGTTAAAACATGACAGCTTGGAGCTCTTCAGTAGAAGGCAAACATAGACACACGCACACACACATGCTTTCACATTCATACATGATGATAATCACTGGAATACACTTGTGAAATAATACAAGCAAACACGGCAGCAGTTCACAAGTATGAACATACTCTGGCAATATGTATCCGCTGGTGAACACACACACACACACACTCCCACACATATGCACTCACTTACACAGCATAGACAGATGTTGTCATCTGTTGCATGTGACACAAACTGTGTTTCTGTCAGTGGTGGAAGAAACACTGAAATCATTTGCTTAGAGCAGCAAGAAAATTTAAAATAAAAAATACTCCTTTACAAGTTAAAGTCCTACAATTTACAAAAAAAGTACAGAAGTATTAACTGCAAGATGTACTTTAGTATCAAAGTACGAGAACTTGGCAGTCGCAGGGAGCCATGTCCATGTCTGCAAGAGCATGGAGCGTATGCGCCAACTGCACATGTAAACATTTTCTCTCTATGCAGACACACAATGTAGTATAAAAAGAAGCTTGTGCGTGTCTGTTGTCTGTGCCTGCGTCCATTTCAGACTGTATCCTGGCCTTGAGTCTGATTATTTTATATACTGGTGGGTGTTTTTAATCTTTAGCAAGGTATAATATTTTAAGATTTTGTCTCATGTGAAAATATAATGTGGAAAGTATTTGAGTTTGTTTCTCTAAACCTCTAGTTTCCATCTGAATGTTATGCACATTTTAAGCAAATTATTCTCAGGAGTGTTAAATGGGAACATAATAAGCCTTTTCCCCAGCAGACATTTTGACTAGTCATAGAAGAAAGAAAGCACAGGTGTTACTAATAACATTAACGATGGCTCCGTTCTGTTCAAGTGTCCCAGTAAGCCATGACGGTGTGACACTGAGCCAGCATGCACAATACCAGGACCCTGCAACTGAAGCAGCTAAATGGAATCCAGCCATCATTCATTTTATTTATTTACACCTGTGCTTTTCCTACTGACATGTCAAAATGTCTGCTGTGGAAAAAAAGGCACATTAAAAGAGCACTTGTAAATAACAGAATCTAATTGCTGTTTTCTACCAAAGATGTATTTATGTAATTTTAATAAATTAAAATGTCTCCTCCGTGTTGGTCAGCCACCCTTTTTATCTTTCATTTTTGTGTTTTCTGGCTGCTGGAGGCCTGTAATGGAGGGTGGTAGTAACAGGCTTATTCTACATCTACAGTAGCAGAAGTGAAAACATGTCCTGCAAAAATATCTTCTTACCTTTCACCTTTAATTGCATCTTCTCTTTATAATGTCTCCATCTCAGGCACCCAATAAAATTGATTTCTGGCATTCATATTCAGGTTTTGAATGCACATATTCCAAATGCAGGTGTAAATGTGTTTACAGCCTGAAGATGTTCTTAGCGGTAATGCTATTTTAATGGTAACTCTAGCAAAAAAGGCACATGCTCGCACTTTTTTCTCATGCAGCCATAACATTATGCCTTTGAGTGAATATTCTTATTGGGTCTCTGAAATGTCACACTTTCTTTACCTTTCACACACATTGCACACTCACACACACAGAGAGTTAGGCAAACAGCCTTGATTTATTTTCCCGTGGACCTCAATGCATTTCTGCGTCCTTTATGAGCTGGTTGTGAAATTCAACAGGCACTGTTTAAATAGGATGGAGACGTGTGTGTGTGTGTGTGTGTGTTTGTGTGTGTTCAGGGAGTGTTAAGTCACGACTCGCTCTGACCACAGAGTTTGAGGCCTTCCTGACACACACACACATTATCAGTGAGGTGCTAGGTTTCTCAGCCTGAAGATAAACACTGAACATTTATGACTACTTCACTTTACAGCTTGTTGACTCTGTGATTCTGACTGTCTGACATTCTGTAGGCCTGCTGGAGACACTGTAGGATGAAATGACTCTGTGTGTGTGGTGAGTGTGTGTGTGTGTGTGAGAGAGAGAGAGAGCACATGCAGCCTGGTGTTGCAAAAAAGCAAACATTCCCATTCAATCAGTAACTTTGTGTGTGTTGGAATTTACAGAAGTGTATTGGGTCGTTAAGTTTTTTAAGTATTGTTTTTTTTAATAACCTGGGTCTTAGTGTCTTTGTCTCAGCCAGTACACCTGAAGCTTTACCAAAACATCATACCCTGCAGTGTTATAATAGACTGACTAATGGGCTCTGTTGGATGCATTTTGTAAATGGCGTCCAAGTGGACCAAGGAAATATGAGCCTCAGACAGTTCAGGTCCAGTCTGAACTCAGATATCAAACACATTTATTTCAGCACGAGTGAAGGTGAATATTTGAAGTTATTGGCCGATCATCATCATGACTACTGGTTTTGCACAAAAGCTAAAATAGGGCCCTTAACCTATATGATGTGGTACAAAGATAAATATATATATTTATATTATATATTTATATATTTATATATAAATATAAAGCAATAAAAAGTGTTTTTAGACAAACTAATACAGTAAAGTAAAGCTGTTACTTTACAACCGTATACTGAATATCTGTATCTTTCTGGCTCAAGATATTTTGTCTGTGCAGTCAGCGAAGCCTCTTGGTGAATTCATGAAGGAATTTATTTTCCCTGTTTAACTTGTTCAGTAAACCTAAATAGACGATGAAAGCAGTCCCCAAATATTTATGTGCATGTAAGACGTGTCAGTTTCTCAAGGTAATGCCCTGCAGTAAATATGACACCATACTGTGACAGCAAATAGACAGCCAAGGCTAAGTTACAGGTGACTGGTGGAGAAGGTGAAGTGTGTTTCGTTCATGTCAGAGGTGCAAGTCTCCACATTATGTTTTTATTTTAATTTTGTGTAGTTGTCTGCAGTTTGCCTTTGCTCATCACAGATCGTACTCGTCAGAACTGAAACTTCTCTTTGTTGTAGCCTTCTGTGTTTGTACCTGTGTGCATGTGTACTCTATGTGTGTGTGTGTGTGTGTGTGTGTGTGTAAAAGCCAGGGGAATGTCCTGGTTCATTACCAAAGCACTGCCATTCCCTTGCTAACCATCCAAGTCCACCACAGAGGCCTGAACCTGCCATGATCATCCTTAGACCTGGATAAACATCAAAATCCTGTCCTCTCCTCTCCTCAGTCCTCGCTAATCAGATGCCAGGCTCAGTCACTTTGTCAGAAGACGAGCCAACATACTCTCAGTGTGGACCACTGCTATCTGTGTGTGTTTCTGCCAAGCTTAAATCTTCCTGCTTCTCCTGTTGTCGCGGTGCCTCTTTACCCTGGTGACCATGGCTTATATTCTCCCCCACACACATCGAAACCAGTCAACATGAACATCGATGTGTGTATTTATTTTTTCTACTCAGAGAAACATCAGTTTTGCTTGTTTCTGACACTGGAAAGTTTTTTTTTTTTTTTTTGTTAGTTTTTTTTTACATTTTGCAAGAGTGCTGTCTTTCAGTCAGGTTTCAATAGTCTAAGTGAGCATTCAGACTGAAAATAACACTACTTTGCGCTGATGTAGGCATGTTGCTATGGCTACTGGTCAGAAGATGAAATTCAAACCAGTCATCCAAGTCGTCTTTGAATAATATATCGATGACTTCGAAAGTTATTAGACCCAAAAACACGGCACAGTGGTTTATAAGGGTATGAGACAGGACTATAAAAGGTTATCATGGTGACAGTCATTTTATTCTCTGTCTTGACGATTTCAAGGTAAACAGTAGAATAACACCATTCACGTCCATTCAAGTAATTTACCAGGAATGTGGGCCTACCATTATAAATACATGTTCAAATCTACAGAACCTGATTTAAACAGAGTTTTTGATCACTTGGGGGCAGCATAAACAAGCTGTAAACACAAGACCAACATATTATCACTTTCTAAAGTTGATCTGGCAGATGTGTTAGCAAACAGTTGCCTGTTTACACATCCAGCAGACACAGAGCAACATTAGCATTCATTTTCAGTTGTGTGTGTGTGTGTGTGTGTGTGTGTGTGTGTGTGTGTGTGTGTCTGTGTGTCCACCTGACGAGTGTAAGTCCAATATTCACTGTTCTTTTATCTCTGTTTTTGGTCTCCACCAACTACAGAGGATAACATCCGGCTCTTTAGCTGCTAAATGCTCCACTATCATCACCAGCTAGTTGCTAACTTGGGCAGCTGTTAAATCCATGTGGGTTCGTCTCTACATGCGATCCATTTTACATACAAGTAGTCATGTGATCCATTTTTTACACAGTCGCTTTAAATATAGTCAAGTTCCCAGATTTTCCAATGATTCAGATTGCAGAGATCAAAATGATTCACACATCATATGGAAGTTTCCATCTGAAGGATGCTGCTGCGATAAAAATGACATCTTGTATTTGTATTTTTTATTCAACATAACCACAATAGCTTCAATTAAGCGTCTAAACAAACATAATACACACTATCAATGGGGCAATGTTTTACAGTCTGCAATAATGTACTTTTTCTAACTACTTAAGAGGAAATTTAAGGGCAACACTTGAGTTCAAGTGGTTCAGTGTGTAACTGTGAGGGATAAGAGGTTCAGAAATAAATGTCATCAGTCAGTGTCCTCACATGTATAGCAATACAAACGTGTGTATGTGTGCAGGCGTGTGTGAAGGTATCATCCCGGCTCGGTAGCAGCTAGCTAGCGGCTAAATGACTCTCCACACTTCATTAGCGGCGATGAGGTGAGCTGCTCATCTCCTCATTGTTAGCTAGCGCTAAGCTGCAGTAATCCCAAACAAAGGGCCGGGGCCTCGCAGCAGCCTGCGTGGATTAGACCGCTTTCTAGAAACATCCGAGAGAGATTCATTCTCATTCAAATTGGCCTGTAAACAAAACCAGCGGTGGCCGGGAGAGAGATGAGAGAGGAGAGAGATGAGTGTATGATGGAGTGAGTGTGAAACATCTTCTATGTATACATGTGTAATATAGCTGCAGTTGGTGTATGTGTATGTGTGTCTGACGTGTGTGTGTGTGTTGAGGGCTGTGTATATTACTGAGAGTGGGTAGACGCTCCAGAATCAAAGAGTGTGTGAGAGAGAAAGACCTAGAAATGAATATAGAGTTTGAATTTGAGCCTACAGTATATTTGAAATTGCAAAAAAGCACATTTTATTAGCGCATATTATTTCTCACTTCTGGTCTCTAGCCATGCATATAGTTTTGTTTCATACGTCCAGGTTTTGAGATCTTTCTGACACCATCCTCAATACAATGGAAGTCAATGGAATTTCAAGTTTGGTGCTCAAAGCTTGTTGTCTAAAGTGTTGTCTAATGCACAGGAAACAAAGTGAAATCAGGTATTTTGTGGATTTTTACATATATTGTTTGTCTCATTAAGGATGTTTTTTATCAATTATTATTATTATAATCAATGTGTTTCAATTAGTTTCCCCTTTTGATTGGTTGTTGCAGCTTGTGGCTTTATTGTAAAAATGTTGTCGTCCCTTTTTGTGAATTTGATACCTTTTGAAGGTCCATGGCTGAAATGTTCCAACTCTAATAAACTTGCTGACAGTGTGCAGGAATCAAACTTTTTCTTTCACAAAGTTACATTTACAAAATTCATCAGCAACGTTTCTTTCTAGAATAAATGTCCCCATTACTCTGGATAATCCACAGAACACACTGTCAACAGTTTTTATGGGGACTATTTATTCAGTAAAAGCTAGTAGAATGAGATGTGTGGATTATCCAGAGCAGTGGTTCCCAAACTTTTCCAGCCATGCTCCACTTTGGAAAAGAAAATTATGAGAAGTTTTGCTTTCTGAAAATTATTGCGTTTCCAAATGAATCAGATTCAAATACCTTTTTTTTCACAGCAGAGATTTTGACTTGTCAAAGCAGTAAAAGCACAAGTGGAACCAATAACTTTAATGATTCCTTATTAGTGGTTACACCGCTTTGAAAAAGGTCTGTTCGACTTTAGTTTCAATCCACATTTTTTTCTGATCCAGACTAACCAGTACATGTTTGTGAAAAAACAAATTGATGTGCAATTTTTTTCAATGTTGTGAGCTCCACAGCCCAAATTCCATTCACTTCTGAGGTCAAGGCACAAATCTCAGACATGGATGTCTCAAAACCTGGGCAAACGAAACTAAATTTATCTTTCAGCAACTGACCATTTAAGCATTTATCCTTACCTTCACAAACTTGTGGTAGCTGTGTGTTGTGAACCTGCTCTGGTCTATGTGTCTATGTATGTTGTCATCGTTTGGTTCTTCTTCTCCTGTGACAGATGGCTGCAAACCAGATTCAGATGTTTTCATTTTCTGCTCTTCTGTAGCAGGCTCTGTGGCACATTTTTAAAAGTCACTCAAATGATGAGAGTTGCCCTTTCAGCCAGTCTGCTAATCTGACTTGATCATTAATAACCATCAGTCAGCTCAGTGAATAAGTTATTTTAAAGTACGCTTCTTCATCTGGCTGATCTGATGTTTTGATTAGATGTTTTTGGCTTAATTCTGCCCTGAAATGCCACCAAATGCTCTGGCATATTAGCCATCAATCACATTTCCTGATGCTCATCAATTTTACAAGTAATCAGTTATTATTATTGGTTTTGATCATTATTAGCTGTCAATCAAATGAACTGAGTTAGCCATTATGTAAATCATCATTTTAATTTGATGTCAGAGGACTATTTAGCTGATCTAATGATTGGTCTTCCGTGTTTTCATCTAATATTTGATCAATCCACTGATGATAATCATTGTAATTTGTTGGTTTATAATGTCAGTCACGTAGTTGGTAAAATAATCTGACGTATTAGTGACCATCAGTCAACGATTGTGGTTTGGTTGTCATGAAGTGGCCCTTAAATGGTGCAAGTTAGCCTGTCATCAAGTATTTAAACATTATATCCATAAATACTAAAGCTACTAAAATGTCTTTTTCATCATCATCTAGATAATCTAAGTCTGTAGGAGTGACTGCATTCACTTATCCACCCGGCCTAATTTCATATTTAATCTTAAATCTCAACTATCCTCTAAATGTTTGGGTTTGTGATTCATTACAGAGTGATGTTTAACTGGTTCTTTAGTTGGTATCTTGGCTTTATTCCTACAGTATATCTGCTCTCTGTATGTAGAAAATGCTACACAGATATCTTCTTGTTAGTTCAGAGTGGTGTTGATGAAATGTGCCGGTTACATTTAACTGGTTATTGTAAGTCAATACCTCCCCTACACACCTGGGGATGATACCACTCTCCTGGTGCTCTGATGAAGGCTTGTTTGGTGAAATGCATCAGACTGAAAAATACAAATGTTAAATGACAGCAGGATTATTAAGAGATCTTTTCTGCTTTTGGGGTGTCGCTATCGGATACCATGCTACTGTTCAGCTGCAGCTGTGTATAAAATGGCTGTGGTTAACCTGAGTGTGATTTATCTGCAGCTATAGCCTCAGCTGTCTGACCTCAGTTTCTACAGCAGCAGGTTTTTTTTTTTTGACCAAACACAGTGCAAGATTCTCATGATTATCCACTTCCTTGAAAGAGCCAGATGATGAGACTGAGAGAGATGAAAATGATGATAATGGTTCTGTTCATTAAATACAATATTCTAATTTCATAATTAAAGATTTATTTACTATTTGAGAGTATCTGACAAACAAAAAAGTGAACAAAATGACCAAACATACATTAGCAGTTTAGAAACAAGAATGAGAGTCTACAGCCACACTAGCAGCTCTGTGAAGCTAACATCAGCATGCTAACATGCTCACAGTGACAATGCTAACATGCTGATGTTTAGCAGCTTAAATGTTTACCATGCTCGCCATCTTAGTTTAGCATGTTAGCATGCTAACATTTGCTAATTAGCGCTAAACACAAAATACAGAAGAGGCTGATAGGAATGGCATTAGTTCAAAAAAACAAAGTACTGGACAGATTAAAATTTTGATCCGATGGTGATGCAAGAGGAAATGTCAGTGGATCAGCAAAGTTATTACAATTTATCCTGAAGGAGGCATGAATGTCTGAACCACATTTCATGGCAATCCATCCAACAGTTGTTGAATTGTGTTTTACTCATAATCACAACCTCATGGTGGCATGAGAGGAAAAGACAGTGGATCACCATGTCATTAGGATTCATCCTCTGGAGACCATGAATATGCATCTAATAGTTGTTGGGATGTTTGCCATTGCCATCCTTAGAGCCATGGTGTTAGCATGGCTGAAAAATGCTAATTTTAGACTCAAATCTGATTCTGTTTTGCCTGAACTTATTCCTTTATTAACACTTACATTCCACCTAGAACTGACTTGGTCAACACATCTGTTAACATGAACCATATCTTAAGAGCACTCTGGCTTATGAGAGGAATGGAAACTTTCTGTATCTACTCTGTTTAAACTGCCTATGTTGCATTCTTCATTAATGAGACGCCAGTGAAGTGTGTTGTTCTGTAAATATCTCACAGCTGTGCCTGCGTGTCTTTCCTCCTGCCTGGTTCCTGAACAAACAGCTGCAGGACTGACCAACCACCTCCCTCCTGGTGGTCAGCATTTTAGTATCTTTAAAGCTCTAATCCTCAACTTTTCAGTGTCTGTCCAGCACTTTTCAGAGTCTGACCATGTCCGTACTACAGCAGATATGTTTGAAAATGCTGTTTACATATGGAAATTTATGTCCACACTAGCATTTTCAGGTCCTTTTTGAAAAGTTGTCCATCCACATTCACCAAAACTTCTGGTAGAGCAGGACAGTCACAGGCCGGTTACTTTGCTGAGTATGAGCAAATAAAAACTTCACTTTGTCGCCTACTGTTCTCCTTGACCGCATATTCTGTGTTTCAGTATAGCCAAACTCAAACTTTTGTTGTTCGCAGTGACATATTTTACTGTTGTCAGACAAGTAAAAGAGTATAAAATAGGAATTTGATTGCAGCTTATAAATGCCAGCTCGTCACCCAGGTGAACTGCACTAAAAAAACAGTTTTTATACTGCAGTTAAAGTTGTCTGACAACTTTAATAAACAGCCGTAGACGATCGTCTATTTTGACATTCAAGATCAGAGAGCAGAGTTGTCCTGTAGTTTGTTACTTACTGTCTGTCTTGTCTGTGCAGATTTATCCATTCTGGAGAGTTTTGTCCAAAAGCTCTGTTACAGTATAAAAATAATGGCTTCCTTTGTAGAGGAAAAGATGTGTTTTTATAATTTAGTTGGCTTAGTTCGTGCATTATTTCATCTAGTTTAAAACGGCAAACATTCACGAACTGATTGCATTGTTGTAAGAACCGCTATAATAAAAACAATATGCAAATATATTTTGTGACATATATGTTTTTTCTGAAAAAAAAAAGTATGTTTTCCACATCATAATCCTTAAAAAGATATCTAAAAGATATCTCGCTCATTAAAAAATCCAGATTCTATGAATATGCTAATTGTGTTCATTTCTAAAGTTTTCCTGCTGGACACAAGATGTCTCCTACTTCACTGTGAAGTCCATTCTCAGTGTGTGTGCACTGGCAGCTTCACGTTTCTACATCACACTTGTATAAGTTGCAAATTGGACCAGCACGGGCTTCCAAACTATTTGTGGCCTGCCCCTTAAAATCTGATTTCCAATGAGCACATAGAAACGTTCCACTTTCAGCAGATTAATGTGAAAACATCCTTCTAGTGTCAAACTCTGCACAGACATCATTCAGTACAGTGAAGCTCAAACATTCAACCGTAGCAACAAGAAGAAAAACATATTTTTGAGTGGAGGGGAACTAGAAGAATTAAATTCATGCTTTTGTTAATGTTAATGTTGTGGTATTAAAATATTGCCATTTTTTGACATGCTGTTTTATTTCTATTGATGATGTTATGGCCAATAACTCGTAGTTAGTTAAGTTAATTAGTCTGATTGAGCAAGACAGTTTCTTTCACCAAGGCCGATGCAATAATGGCTGGATCTTTTAACTTTTTATTTTCCACAGTAAACCTTTTTAAGTTAGCAGCTTCTGATTTTGCATCAGACTCGATGCTTTTAGACTTTAACTCTCTAGTGGTAATTTTTGCAAAAGACTTCAATAGCAATACATCACGTTTTCATGCCCCAAATCTAGATTCAAACTGTTTAGTACTCAGTATCTACTAACTTGAAACGTCCCTCAGCAAAACTAATTCTGATATATCTTTAAGATTATACATTTCAGGGCAGGAGGGTTGGGGTGGGGGGTGGGGGGGCTGAAAAAGCAGACTTGGACTTTAGGTGATGTTGTGAACCTTAACGTGACCCAGCATGAGCCTCAAAACATCCATTCGACATGTGTTACTTTTTCTACTGAAGGGCAAGTACAGCAGTGTTAATGAATGGATATTTATGTGTGTGTGGTAATGTTTGTGTGTGACATGATTGACAGTCGGTTGGCCACATCTCCTTCAATAGGGCCCCCCCTTTTCACTGATTACTGTGTCAGTGTGTCTGTACACACACACACACACACACACACACACACACACACACACACACAATACTATGCAGATACACACAAAGGGAGAAAAGCCCACCGTGGATCTCCCATCAGGCCGAGCGGTGAGAAAACCGCACAAAACAGATGCAGCAAATGTGTCCACTCTCATGCATATGGAGATGCTAACAGGAGTGTGTATGCATACGTGTGTGTGTTTAAATGTGTGTGCATATGTGTGTATATATCAATAGGCAGATTCAATGTAAAACGCATTAGCATTCAGTGATGATGATGGTCTTTCTAAAGGCTCTCATGGTGCCACTGGTCTCTCTTTCTCTTGTTCTCCCTCTCTGGCCTCTGTGGATGGGTTTATAATTAAAAGTGCTCCAGCTCTCTAATATGAGTGGTATGTCTGTCTGTGATTAAAACTATATGGTACAGATTGATCAGATAAAGAGCCAAAGTCATATTTCTTTACTGCTAAGCCTATTCACACTGAGAGCACTGATCCTCTCTCTCCCTCTCTCTGCCTGTCTCTCTGTCATCCTCTCTCTCTCTCTCTTCCTCTGCTTTTGTGTTTGTCTCCGAGGCTTTAAATCTTCCTCCAGCGCCGATTCTGCTGCTTTCCCTCTCCTCTTTTTTTTTTTTTTTCTTCTCTTCACTCAACCTGTCTAACTGACTACAGCCCTATCTGGTCTTTGCTGTGGCGTTTCTGCACTGCACTTCCAAAGATCACCTGTCAACAGATCTGTGTCTTTGGATAGTTCGACGCAGATGTAAGTCCCTTATAGGCTCAATGATGGGTAGGCATTGGGTATGAGTGTCCACCGACGTCTCTCTCATTTTCAGTTGTATTCATTTCTGTAGGTGGCGCTCTCTTGACTTTTTTGTTCAAAAGAGTGCCAGCCATCACCGCCAGTGCTGCTGAAAACTACTAAACTCTAGAAATGTTAAATGCATCACTCAGTCTGTGTGAGACGAGAGTTTTGCAGCAGGTGAAAAAGACTTCATGAACTGATGGAAATTCAGCAAAATAGGCATGTGTTTATGAAAATAATAATGCAGATTATTTATTTTAACAGCCGTTTTAAAACCCATCTGTCGCTATTGATTGTCTCAAGAAGCTGAATAACTGGAAAAAGTTATTTATTTTGTATAGGATGTTTTATCTTTGCAATGACATGGAGGTGAAGTGATTTAGTTCAAACACATGTGGAAGGGCTTGGTGCTCTTAAATGTCAGCTGCGTGTAGCAAAGTACACTGAAACTTTAACCATTTTGTCACCTTTTGCACATGTAACAAAATGATTTTAGTGTCTGAAGAGCCTCGTGTTTTTTCTTATGATATGAACTGATTTAGTAAACAATTATGCTTCCTGTGTGACGAAGGTGGTTGTAAGATGCGAGGCCTTGTCCTTAATCCACTGTGTGTGTAAGTTTTGATAAGTGTGATTGGTATAAGGCTGAGGGATACTAGTTGCAGAAGGAAACTGATTCTGTGTGTTTATTTGTATGTGTGTATGTGTGTGTGTGTGTGTGTATCTACGCCAGACGAGTTGAAATGGGATTCTTTGCTCTCTTCTCCTCACCTCCCCTGTCCTCCATTATCCCCCCCTTTATCCCCTCTCTCTCCTCTCTGCCCTTCCCTCCATTCATTCCTCTCTCTCCCCCTCATCCCCTCATCTAGTGCCCCCTATCTTCTCCTGCTGCATCCCCCCTCCAACCTCACCCTCCACCCCTGTGATAGACAGGGTGTGCTCACCTTGTAACGATCAGTGACATCCAATATGTTTGGCTTGGGATCATCCCCTGTGTGTCCATTGTGCTTTCTGTTAAACGCTTTATTGATTAGCCATGAGTTAATTACAAATTACATCAACCGTGGGCAGACTGGCTGGTACATGACTGCAGGATCCATCCTGGAGGAGCTCAAACATGTTGACTGCACACACCTGCAGGCGTGCATCTCAACCTTAGCAGGTTACATTAGTCTACCTGATTCACCCCACTACCCCACCCCCCACCGCCTCCCTATTAACATCCATGCATTTATGACATTTCACAGTGCCTTATCAACACTTTAAGGGCGTGCAGTATTTTCTGGGCGACTGTAGTGAAAAGAGTAGAAACACTATGCGCCCTGAATACCTAATTCTATCATGCACAACTTGACTCACCCTATGCAAAATTATGAGACTGTGCCAAATCCACAGCAGACCTTTGGAGGCTAATGTATTCTGGATTTAAGCTCCATTGTAAAATCCATAACACGCCTGCACCTGACCTGCTCTGCTGCAGCCCCAAAAACAACCTCTCACCTCTGACTTTTGCACAAAGTTAAGAAATGTAAATAATACTATAATAATAATATCAATAATATTATTAATAATACTAATAATCGTTGCAACCTGCAACAGCAAGCACTTTTCCGAGCCTTTTTCCCTTTCATGCCGTGTCAGTTTCTCTTTGACATTGCCGTGTACTTTGTGCAAAAGGAAAAAGGAGCGGAAAAAAAATCTTTATCAAATCCCCATTCTGAGGCTTTCAATAAGGCAGGCCATTACCTCACTGGCGCTTTTGTTCGGCCTATACAAGAGAGAACAAAATGGTTATTCAGGAGGACGCTTTAGATTTTTATTGTGGGCTCGCTATTCACAAAGAGCACCGTTATTGTATTAAAAAGAACCATCTGTGGCAGAAACAATGGCTTCAAATTATCTGTGAATACCCAGTGAACAAAATATAAAGCTTTTTCCTGCTCATTATGTGGGCTAAGCTAGGGGGTGGAAGATAGGAGAGGAGAGGCATAGACTTTGCTATAACTGACTTTTGTTGTTCTTGCTTGCATTCTTCTCCTTTTTAAATCGGCCCCCTTTTCACATTGTGTGTCGCCATAAACGGCTTTTCTTGTTGCAGGGCTCGCGGAAAGAAGACAGCGGAGCTCCAGACAGACAGCGGGGCTCCACGGCGCTGCACGCCGGCCAAAGCGCGGCGGCTGCCGGATCGAAACCGCGCGGACCGGGGATAAGGGGGGGAACATGCGGAGGTTGCCGTATGGACGTTTCACGGCCGGCGTCGGGAGCTCTGTCCCGGACAAAGTTGAGGCTCCCTCGCCGGGGGAAGCGAGAGGAAGACACGGAGGAGGTTGAGCGAAATGGCATCTTGTTTTATTTCTGCCAATCAAGACGAGAGGAAGACAACTCCCAAACTGGCAGTAAGTTGGAGTGCGGTGGAGAGGAGAAGCCCTGTGTGTGTGTGTGTGTGTGTGTGTGTAGGTGTGTAGGTGTGTGTGTTTGTGTGTGTGTGTGTGTGTCACTGTGTACGTTAGTGTGTGTTTGAGTCGGTGTGTATGTAAAACATGCAGTGTTGTGGAATGACACCGCATGGCATCATGAGCTTGACTGACTGCCTGAGTTGTTGTTGGCCGGTTTGCTTTTCAACATACACAGACATCATTTGTGCAGACAGAATTATATATCAAACATCAAATTTGACATATGTTTTCTTGATGTAATTTAATTCTACTTATTTATTTTCGCCTTTCAGTATTTATTTTCCACAATTTTAAACAATGTAAGATTTGAATGACAAATCAAACAGAATCCTGGATTATTTTTTACTCACATTGCTGCGCTTTTAATAAACTATTAGACATTTATTTAATTTTACTCTACCGAATAACATGTTTTAAATTCTATTCTCACTTTATATTTTAATTCATTAGAGCCCAATATGTTGAACGACATCTTGTCAATTTTACAACCTGATAGACGTGTATGCTTTATGCTATAATCTGATTTATTTTAGTTTATCATGGCGCTCAACCAAATAAATATTTGTCCAAATCTATTTCGGAAAGAAAACAAAAAAACATTATAACAAACCAAAACTTGAGCATTTGTCTAAAAACTCATTGCTGTGCTCAAAAATTGAAAACAATTGTATTCCTCTATTTATCCGAAAAATAGCATTTTATATGTTTTTTACATTTATTTCCAAACAGGACTTATTAATGTTTTGATAAAGTATTTCCCTGTATGCGCCTCCAGCCGCTCGTACGGCCCCTAGTGGCAAGAAAAGACAAGTTTATTTCCATTTCCCCTGAAATCTGTCTCTCTCATTGCCATGTATAAATTATCATTGTGTTTCCCTTTAACGTGATTAGTCCTTTTATAGATTTTGGCATGCGAATATTTACATTTTATTTGGATGAATTGACATGCGCCAATATCATCGCGATCAGCTCAGAAATTGTATTTTGGATCATTTTACTTTTATAAGAGTTCAAACACGACATCCTTCCTGCGCGCGCGGCTGTTGTTAGAATAATTTCTCAGTTATATTGTTGCTCTTTTCTGTCGCTTGTTTTTGCAGTGCTCCTGTCACCTAAATTTGTGCAACCACAAAAACAGTATTTTGATAGCCTATCACAGCGTGCTGCTCACTATATTTGCTGTATCCATCCCCAACCTGGTGTAGCAGGGGGCTTACAAGTGGTCCGAGGGAGCCGCCCCGCTAGTTCCTCCTGGTTTTTGTCAAACAACGGCTTTAATTCAGGGTGATTGTGGATGCAGGGCCATTCCCGGCTGGATGGGGCCTGCTTTCAGAGAGCTGCAGGGCCCCGCTGTTCCTTTATTATCATAAGCAGATTAGAGGTAGCGGGGAACACACTCAGATGCAGATAGCAGCCGAGCGGCCCATTTCAACCTTGCATTATAATGGACCGAGCTGCATGTGTCGCCTCTCGCAGCCTATTAAGCACAAGATGAATCTTATGTAAGGTTGCCGGGGCCGGCATAATGAGAGCACGGGGGCTCCGCTCCTCCATTTATTATCAAATGACTAAAACAAAATAATAAGGCTTGATCTATTCACTTTCAATTATGATTTAATCTAGAGACACGCATTTAAATTAAATTATTTCAGGTGTATGTACTTGATCTATCTTTAATTATTGGGATTGTCTGGCTCGCAGATGCAGACAGGCAGATGTGTGGCTGAATACCTCGGGGTGCTTCTCACTTCTTTTACGCCTGCTGCCGCTGCTGCTGTTGTTGTTAAATATATATATTTTTTAAAATATATATTTTTTTAGCATTTCCTATATCTTTAACCGAACTTCTAAAAACAGCCATCCTCCATTCCTGCTCTGTTCTTTGAGAAAAACCTGTCTGGGCTTTTTAATTTTTTTGAGTTGCTTGTAGTTCCCCCTCTCTCCAGTAGGCGTCGCTGGTGTCACGCAGCAGGACGCCTTGTCCTTTAGATGGAGATTCAGGGGTGGAGGAAAAAAAGGCAAAACAAGTGGCACCAACACGTCCAACCTCAGAAAAACTTTTTTTTTGGGGGGGGCATCATACGATGATGCTGGCTTCGCCTCCTAATAATCGCAGTCTGCTCGGTTTGATCCAGATATAAAGTGAAGCAGGTGGAGGCCGCTTTTCATTCACACTAATTGGCTGACACGCTTGTTCAGGCTTATATGAATGAGCTGTGCCTTTTGTGCAAACACACTTTATCTTAAAATATTCCTCACCTTTATTTCTCCTCCCCTCGTGTCCCCGGTAGGCCGTATCCCACCACTCCACCACCACCACCACCCCACTCCCCCACTACAAAGCCCTAACAACAACAGCAGCACTGTGGCAGTGGAAGTGGAGTGGAGTTGGGTCTTTGTCCGGACAGATGTAGCGACAACATCCCAAACAAAAACCGCTTATTTGTGCTGAGATGAGCCCGTCTGCCTTCTGTGTGTTGGCATTCAACTTCACTAAACAAAAGGACTGGGGGAAACATCTTGGATTACCTTTCCTCTTTTCAACGCTAAAAACCAGCCGTGGCTTCCCCCCTCTCTCTCTCTCTCTCTCACACACACACTCACACACACACCACCGCTATTCAACGCTTTGAGTTAACTAACAAAGTTTATTTAAGTGTTGTTATGTTATTGGGCCCGTAAGTGGGGGGAATTAGTGACTTTTTGATTTTGAACAACAGCGATGTCACGGGCCGGGACTTAATGCTGCACCCACCTTCAAGATAAGATGCTACTGACACCATTAATGTCAACATTTGATGGATTTATTTAACACTTTTGTATTGATTTTATTCTTATTTTATTAAATACGACCATTTGGACTTTGGATATGTTGTTAGAATTTAGGCTATACACATTTAAATTAAATTAAAAAACAAAACATAAAATAATTTCCTTATTTATCATAAATTCTTAGGCATATTTTTGATTTATTAGGAAACTTTTTTGTCCTATTTTACTAGTTTGCAAGACGACACTTTCCCACAACAGCCAGCAAGCTTTTGCAACTCCCTTTTACCTCTGTATAATGTTATAAAATGTTCATAAAGTGCCACCATATATATATATATATATTCCCAGAGAAATATCTCCTAAAGCCTGGAAATAGTAAATATGTACTTTGGTATTGGCTCATATGGGCAGCATGAGTGTGCGTATGTGTGTGTGTCTCGGGGCAGAGCAGACCCCGCCCCTTTATGCTAATTAATGCCTCCCATTGGTGTGTCAGGGGAGCAGGCCGGCTCTGATTGGCCAGGTCGAAGCCATTTATTCACTGACAGCCCCGTCACATGAATGGTTGTCTATTAACTTGTTCAAAAACTATCTGGAGTTGTCAAGGCTCAGGCGGACAGAGGCGAAAAAGTACAGTTTGTTGATGCTTTTTCGGAGAAGCGACGGGAGAAGTTTTGTGGACACAACATAGCAGGGACCTATTGGGAGAAGGCTCTTTGTCACACACACTCTCTCTCACACACACACACACACACACACACACACTCTGACACACACTCACTGAGAGGGAGAGAGAGAGAGAGAGAGGGAGAGTGTGTGGAGACGCGGCTTGGTGCTCGTTGTTTTTGTCCAGAGAAAAGTTGCGGAGAAAAATCGACAGGTAACTTTTAGCAGCAGCCCTGCGCTCCTCCTCACTGTCCTGCCGCTGGCTTGTGGAGTTTGTCTCCGTGTTTTTCCCCCCTCTGCTCGGGAGCTCCAACTAAAAGCTGTTCCTGATGTATAACATGATGGAGACTGAACTGAAGCCCCCAGCTCCCCAGACCAACACGGGGGGCTCGGGCAACACCAACACGTCCGGCACCGGCGCTAACCAGAAAAACAGTCCGGAGCGGGTCAAGAGACCCATGAACGCGTTCATGGTGTGGTCCCGGGGCCAGAGGAGGAAGATGGCGCAAGAAAATCCCAAAATGCACAACTCGGAGATAAGCAAGAGACTGGGCGCAGAGTGGAAACTTCTGTCGGAAACCGAGAAGAGACCTTTCATCGACGAAGCCAAGAGGCTGCGGGCCCTGCACATGAAGGAGCATCCGGATTACAAATACCGGCCCCGGCGGAAAACCAAGACCCTCATGAAGAAGGACAAGTACACCTTGCCCGGCGGGCTGCTGGCTGCGGGAGGGAACGGGATGGGATCTGGGGTCGGTGTAGGGGTGGGGGCCGGGCTGGGCGGTGGGGTGAACCAGCGGATGGACAGCTATGCTGCGCACATGAACGGCTGGACCAACGGTGGCTACGGCATGATGCAGGACCAGCTGAGCTACCAGCACCCGGGGCTGAACGCGCACAACCCGAGCCAGATGCAGTCCATGCACCGCTACGACATGAGCGCCCTGCAGTACAACACCATGACCAGCTCCCAGAGCTACATGAACGGCTCTCCGACATACTCCATGTCCTATTCCCAGCAAACCACGCCGGGGATGACCGCCCTGGGCTCCATGGGGCCCTCCTCGGTGGTGAAGTCCGAGTCCAGCAGCTCCAGTCCGCCAGTCGTCACCTCGTCGTCCCACCGGGCCGGCCCGGGCTGCCAAAGCGGAGATCTGAGGGACATGATCAGCATGTACCTGCCCGGGGCGGAGGTCAGCGAGCAGACCGCCCAGACCAGGCTACACATGTCCGGGCACTACCAGAGCACCGTGCCCGGGACGACGATCAACGGCACACTGCCGTTAACACACATGTAAGAGACACAAAGCAGAGAGAGAGAGAGAGAGAGAGAGAGAACTTTTATAAGAGAAACTGTGGACTATTAACGTTGGACTATTTTTGTACAGAAAAATTTCGGGGTGGGAAAAGTTGTATAGAAGTCTCCAGGAAAAAGGACACACGACTCTTTTTTTTTCTTTCGTTTTATTCTAAGGAAGCTCTAGAGGAACGGTAGGAGATCCCCTCTTCACTGGTGGATGAAGTTTGGAAGACTAGAAAGTGGGAGTCGCAATCAAATGTTTTATTATTGCAATCACCTTTTGTACAGTATTTATCAAAGAAACATTACAATCAGATGAAATTGTTTGTTAAACTGCAAGAGGTTGCATTTTTCTTTTCTTCTTTTTTTTATATAAAGCAACGCCAGTTCTGCAAAAAAAAAAAAAAATATATATATTAAAAGTGAAACTGTCAGAACTGCCATTTATATGGGAGCGATCAGTTATGCTCCTTTATTACTGCAAACATTGGAAAGGAAAGGGACATAAAACGAAGCAGGTAATGCTGTTTTTTTTCATTTAAGGTCAATATTACTAAACATTTTAATTTCTTTACAACAACAAAACAAAGATAAGACACTTTTGTTTTCTCTCATACAGTTAAAAATATAGGTTGTTAATTTATATTTCCGTTTCCCACTTGTCATCTGTTAGAGGTATGACGCTTGTGCTCTTTATTTTCTAATTGATTTGTACAATTTCTGTATATTTACTGTGATATTTTAAGTTTTTATTTCAAAATTCATTCCCGTAGTTGTATTTTAAAAATTGTGGCCTGTACGCAGAAGCCAACCACTCCATGTATATATATACCGGAACTAATACCATCCTTATAACAGTTACAATTTCAGCTGAGTATATTTTTTTTCAATATGCAGTTTGAAATGAATAAATTTTGGAAATTTGGATACTTGAAATTGTATGAGTTTTGATTTTATTTCTCTCAGTCATTTTATGTGTGCAGGCAGTCATCACATGTTGAGTTGTCATCTGTCTGTGGAGCTTTTCTGTCTTTCTTCTGATGTTTATTATTTATAATTTAACACTGACTTTTTAATATAAAGTATTAGACTTTAGCTAACAGAAATAACAGTTTTTTTTATTGGGAGGGGGGCATTGCCTCTTTTAAACTCCATTAATGAAATAATTCAACTTGTGCGTCGTGGTTAACCACGTTTCTGTTTTCTAGTCCCTGCGGATGGCCCCATCAAGCCAAAGTTTGTTGCCTGTTTCCTAAAAAAGGGGAAGAGTTTTCCACCCAAATGCCCAACATCCCCAGGTATAGACTGTCATTTCTCCTCTTCTATAATCATTCAAATAAAACTAAAACTAATCAGCATTGCTGTTGAGGCCCCAGTTACATTTTAAAACATCTATTTTAATTTAATACTGTTATATATTATTTTGTAGACTTATTAGTATTTAGGGCCTGCTTTTGAATGGGAATAATAATCAGGCAGCGCTAATTCCAATGTCTTGTCCATAAACAGGCCTAAATCAGATTTATTACCCTCTTTCACAGTTATTTTAGAGTGTGTGTAAACTGACAGGAGGATTTCTGTCACTGGTGGGTTTTTATTTTCTAATGTTGACTGCAGCATATCTGGATATTTTTGAGTATTTACAGCAACCTAATCTCATGAGCTCTGGTCTTTTTTCATGCTGTAACAGTTCCTCTTGTTGTTTGCTTTTATCTAAAAAGGTGTGTTACTTATTTATTTTCTCCAAATCATGGAGGCTGTTCAGTTAGGTCTAAAGTGAAGGCAAGCCCTCTTTGAGAGGAGGAGGCAGGCGAGCGTGGGATGCTTTTTTCTCCCGCGATGCAACAGCTCCAGTATAGAGTGTGGCCATTTTAATTTAATGTTTAATCAAACGGGCCCTGCTGTTTCCCGTTAACCCCGGCTCTCACGGTTCAAGCTCTCCGGTGACCACCACCACAACCACCCCTTCTGCCTTTAAAAAAACACGGAACCGGTTCCAAAATGTTCCCATGCACCTCTCTGCCAGCCAGCCAGCTTTCTCCCCCCATCCCCTATAATAATAATCCTTATGATGAGCTAACTGCTCTCTCTGAATTTAACTAACGGTTTTAAATCTGGGGGGAGTGTGTGTGTGTGTGTGTGTGTGTGTGTGTACAGCGAGGTAGATTAGGGCCGTTGTGTCTTGCAGGCTGGGTCCCGGGGGAGCGGAGCTCACATTAACCGGCAGATGAATATTTGAAGAGGCCCCTCGGTATTTATCCGTCACCTCTCTCTCAGCCGGACCTTCTTCAAGAGGTCAAGGGATCGTTGGTTGCCCCATTAATTATTGATCCGAGCAGCTGAATTGGTTGTAATAACCGAGAACACCGGCGATAAACAAAGTGTTTTTAAAAGGTCAGACGAGTAGACGTTGGCTATTAAAGTCTCATTTTCTTTTCTTTCCATGAACACCGGGCCCCTGCAGGCCCGGAGGCCCCGCGAAATGATTATTTTTTCCCGGCTGAGCGCAGCACCTTTGATGTGGTGGAAAAGGCTTTTTGAATGGAGAGAATACTACTTGATGTATTTGATGGTCAACTTTTATTTTCTGTGGAGTATATGATAAAAAGCTGTGGCTTATTTGTAACGCCTGTAAAGTCTGCATGTTGACACAATCAGGATCCTCAGCTTTAGGCCCAAGCAAACCCAGAGCCAAAGTATTTCACACTTGTACTGTGTTTTATGTGAAACTGATGCCATTTTCTGAAGATGTTTTTTATTTGGAGAGGAGGTTTTTGGTCTACTAAAAACTCAAGCGTCCATTTTTTTTATTTTTTACTCTTTATTCGTATTTTCTTGAGAAAAATCTTTATAGTCTTTATAAAATAGTCCCTTCCCATGTGAGTGAGGCCAAGTAGTCACAAACTAGGACACGGTAAATGTTCGCTCTGAAAACACTGATATCGCGCTATCTCAGTAGAAAAATATTAGCCCGCATTCAGCCCCCGTGCTTTCCAAAATGTGATTTAATCTCAGAGGCGCTTTAAGCTCAGTGGCGCTCCTGTTCAAACATTAAATAAAGGCGCTGCACAGCCAGCGCTGCCGCTGGTGATTCAGAGAATCAAGTGTCTAAAATGTTGCACCTCATACGGTGATAATGTGACTGAATCCACCGTGACACTTTCTGCTAATCTCACTCGGTTAAAATAAAAGTGCTGTAAGGTGCACAGCCGGATGTTTCTGATTGTTAGATCCACCTAAAGAAAAAAAAGAAAAAACTCGGGTCCTCTTAAATATACAACGCGGACAACCAGGTGTGTTTTGTGTGATATAGGTAGAAGCTGGGAGGCCCGGTCAAGGTGTTTCCCTACATCCCTTTCATCCATCCATCCCTCTCCCCATCTCCCCATCCGCCCGTTCATCCATCCATCCATCTCCCCTTCTGTTGCTCGCGTGCAGAGTCTGGCTGTCGCTGCTCGAGGATATTTGGACTGCAACAGGTGGTAAGCGCGCGCCTCTGCTTTTTTTTTTTTTTTTTTTTTTTTGCCCCCGCTTTAAAAAAACAAAAAAAGAAAAGCTCCCAGATGTTATCTATGATAACCTGGCGTGTGTGTGTGCGCGTGTGTATATCTCTTTCAAGTGGCCTTTATCACAGCAGCGAAGTGTTACACTTTATAGGTGTTACACTTTAAATTTCTCCCAAAAAAAAGTTATTAATTCTACATGTTATCATAAAGTGTAAAATAAAATTTACTGTAGGATCACAGCAGGTCATGAGCCAATTTAAACAAGGTAGAGACAAGGCCAGGGAGCAAGGCCTCAGATAAAAAGTAAATAAAATAAATTAATAGAATTAAAACAAAAATAAAGATTCTATTAGTCCACAATGCAAGAACATAGTGAGGTGTGTCGGTCCACAGCTTGTACTGGCCGCTTTCCAAATCTTATGTTTGTTGTTGAGATTATATGATTTTGTTTTTTTTTTTAATTAGGTCAAATGACCCCCCCTCACCCGCACACACACCCGCACACACCCGCAGACACACACACAAAACGAGCTTAGTGGCCTGTAATCCCACGAGAGCCACTTTCCTTTTTCACCACGTTGCGGATAATAAGGAGGAGGGCGCATGACGTCATCCACACGCGAAGCGGTCCAGTGGTGCTCATGTGCGTTTTCTTTGGTTAGTTTACTTTAGTAGCTCTATATTGTGTCTTCTGTAGCAGCCCAGTAATCCAGTGTGGTGGTGATTTATTTGGCCTGTTCGACCTGAACGGAATAGTGGAAGCCTATTTGACAAAGTATATAATCAAAAAATCACTACACTAAAATGTGTATATTTTAAAAATCATTCCTTATGGACACAATCCTTTTCTCAAATCCCTACCGGCAAAACATGTAAAACACATGTCTGGAACATGCTCTGACTGATTGACAGGTCTTTTAATAGATTGACAACAAATCGATATTTTCTGACGCAGGTAGCTTTTACACAAAGTTGAACCTGGCATGTATTTTATTAATTATGATAAGTTGAAAAACAGAAACATATTTATCATGTCGTTTTCCCCCTAATTTTAGCAGCCTAATCTTTCATTTTGTGTGAGTAAAGGCCACGTTTGATTTAAATGGCCGAAGAAGAAGAAGAAGAAGAAGAAGACGTGCAGGTTTGGCCTTTAAAGTATCCTTTGACACAAGTTACTGTAGTGTGGATGGTTCTGCAAATTAAAGGGGGGAACAAAGTTAGTAAAGTGGATCTATAGCCTTACTTTAGGACTCGTGCTGAATGAATAAGATTGAACACTTCTAAAAGAAAATAATCAACCACACAGTGTTTATGTTTTCCCCTTCTTGTCGTGTTATTAACGACTGCCCGACATCTCTGCCTTCATCGCAGAGAAAGGCTGCGAGAATGGGTGAATAGCAAAACTGTCAGAGCAGAGAGCTGTCGTGTGTTTCAGCTGCGTGTGTGTGTGTGTGTGTGTGTGTGATTGGAGCGTAGAGGGACTGAATGGCAGCCAGTAGCCTGCTGATCTAGCGCAGGTGCAGGGAAGGGAAGCGGGCGGTGTGTGTGTGTGTGTGTGTGTGTGTGTGTGTGTGTGTGGAGGGTTCTCTCGCACTCTCTCTCATGCACACACACACACACACACAAACTCACTCCCATTGAATAGGACCACACACTGACACAGACCAGCATGCCATCAGCCTCGCGCTGCTCTCGGCCTGCATTCTCAGAGGCTCGAGGCCTCTGCGACACCCCCACTAACCCCACCACCACCACCCTTCCTCCTCCTCCTCCTCCTCCTCCTCCTCTTCCCCCCCTTCCTCCCCCACCACGTCACCAGCGGCTCGAGCTCCGTTTATCATTTCTGCTCATTGATGCTGACAGCTTTATAGAGCGCCATCATTAAAGGAATGCACGGTTTGCAGCGGATCACAAAAAAACAACAACAGTTTTGTCTCTTTTTGTTTTTAATGTAACTATATTCACTGTCGGGCAGAGTACATGTAGTCCAGTAATGCAGACTATAAGTTTTTTACTTCCACTCCACTGCCTATCAGAGCATTTAGGTGGATGTTGCTTCACATATAAAGATATTCCGTGCAAAACTCGTGTAAAATGATTATATAAATACCTAATAATGGACCTATAGGCTAGAAACTATATGCACCACTAGGATAGTTAGACTCAGCACCACCTGCAAACGCTTTAACATTAAAACGCTGCTTACATGTATATGTAAAACGCATTTTACATTTTTCAGCTTCTTCTATACTTTTATTTAACATTTTAATTGAGTATTTTTCTAATTTTTTTTTCTCAGTAACCATCACTAACTGCCAATCATCGCTAACTTTGTGTCATGTCTGATAATTGTGGTCCTCGGCTCTGATTGGCTCTTGTTTCACGCCCATATTGCTGCGTAAAACCTTAAAAAATTTCCCCTGCTGTCTTTGTTTTTGCTTGTTTATTATTTTGGCTCCTACCAGACAACTGCTGATTAAAACGAATTATTGAAAATGTGCGTTTTCATACAACATTGTAGTTTAATAAAGTTATAGAGGAGAACTGAACAAGCAAAAGATGACTTGTGTTGGCCTGAGTTCTAATAGAGTTTATTGATACGTTTTCAGTCCTCTGATAACATCTATTTCTGCTTCTTGAAGAGATTAGCATATATAGGCCGGGAGAAAGTGCACGAGAGGGGGGAGAAAGAAGAGAGACAGAGGGGTGGAGGGATGGAGGGGGGATTCTTAGTCTGAGTAGAGCCGACAAACAACAATATAAGGCCTGTTGTACTGTAGCCTGCCAGGCAAATCCTTCAGCTCTGCGCTAAAACTGATCTGAGCTCCGCCATAAAAAGAACACGCTAATAAATCAGTTGAGCTCATTACACAAAAGCTGCTATTAGTCCCCACATTTTAAGTAATATTATTACCCCTTTAGGCCACTTAGTTTGCTTCTTATTGAATTATAAACTCTATAAATTAACTCCTACTTCTGATATTCAGATAAATGATAATAAACCAAGAGACCCCAAAATGACACTTTTTCCTTAGTCCAAAATATCTAATTATAGCCGTCTTTTCAATTAAAGTGTTTTTTTCTGGTTTGTATATCAAATATTATCAATGTACAGACTAATTTCCCCTATAGTCAAAGCATGTAAAATGCAAGTGTCAATATGCATATTGTCTTATAACTAATACGAGTTAATACAGTCATAATGACAGTATAACGGCACGCTAATTGGCCTTTTTTCCTTCACAACAATGCTCCCAGATCAGCATCTCTTTATTATTTAATAACATCAAACGCTTGGCTGGCTGTGCTGGCTGCTGAGCCTGCTGGCTGCTGTTGGGAAAGAGGACAATGCAGCTCCAATTTAGGAGATCAACGCACAACCTATATGGTCACTGAATAAAAAAGAAAAAAAAAATACAGAGCGAGGAGAGGAGGACACCGGCTTTTAAGCAGTACATTTGAACAGATTGAGTGTGAAAAGCCACTGTGTGGGGGAGGGAGGGGGGTTCAAACAAACCGTCTCTAAATCAAATCATAAATAAAGGCAATTTTCAGCAATGCAGACATCATTTTTTTATTTAATTTTCTAGAATATGTTCAGCTCTTTAGCTCATTCAGGCAGCTTGATGCAACAGGTGACTGTATGGGACCGGCCCATCATGCAGCTACAAGTGAAAGTGGTGCACGCTCTGCTGGTCCTTTGTTGTCCGGAAATTTGGAGACTGTGTTTACTGATGTCCCTCCTCGGGTCTGCACGGGGAGGGTTTGGGGAGGAGGAGGAGGAAGAGAGAGGGCAAAGGCGGGGGTAGGCCTGTAATCTGCACACCCGGTGTAAGCAAAAAGAAAAAGACCAAATGCAACACCTTCTTGATATCATTTGTCAGGAAAATCAATGCAAATTTCGGATAAAATTAAAGCCTGAAAATCGCAGAAAGTATATGGTTAAAGCACAAACACTGCAGTGATACCGAAAATATAAATTATTTGTCTATAATGGCCCAGCCCATAGACACAATATAAGACAATTTCTACGTTTTTGTCTTTAGACTTTAGAGCAGAACATCAGTTTCCCTGCCTCCGTGCAGCACGTCGCTCCTCTGGAACAATATCAGCGGGTTTCCAGGCTGATGGCCGGCTCAAGGAGCCTGGCAGACCCGGGAGAGGAGAGGAGAACGGGTGGGAGGCCTGGTGGAGACACAAAATCGTTGTTGGATTCACACATTGTCTAAAACACTGCAGTGACTGGCTTTGTGTGTGTGTGTGTGTGTGTGTGTGAGTACAGATTCTGATACAGTTGGCTGAGGTGTCGCATCTGTGCTGGTCGTCCATCCGGCCCACAGTTTTGATTTTCGGCACCGGTCACTTGTTGAATCGGGGCGATTTTTTTTAAAAACGCAGGTCTCGATTTTCTGCCGCTTCTGGGGTCAGTCATTAGATAAATGATTCTGTTTTTCGTTACACAAAAGTCTGCCAACGAAATTGCGGACACGAGACAGTCCGCACTCAAAAGATATAACCGTTTATTATTGTCTGAAATGTCGAGGAAATTTGATGTTTTGTTCCCTCATTGTGAACTTCATACAATAGTTTTGATACTGATAAAAGAATATAAGGCCGTTTTCTTTTTCTGAACTGTTAAAAAACGAAATAACTGATCGATTTGACAAGAAATATGCATGAGAGGGATTCTGATGTCTGATTTTATATCGATTGATTTTAATTTCTGCACGTGCACGCGTTTATTTCGGTGTATCCGAGTGGATCAGTGGTCTAAAAAGCTTTTTATAATTATAATTTTTACTGTTGGAAAATGTGTTTTTTTTTGTGATGGCACCGCTGAGCTGGAGGCGTTCAGAGATTCCTTGATAGAGAAAGCTGTTGAGCTGATGGGACTGAATCATCATTAACAAGCCAACAGACACAGGAACCCCCCCTACCCCTACCCCCCCACCCCCCCACCCTCCTCTGGTCTCATTTCCCAGCATAGACACTAACCTCTTTCACTCTGTCATCAGCCTGACTCTCTCTCTCTCTCTCTCCACCGACTCCAGCACACAACAGCACAGTCCATTGTTCCCGGCCCTCCCTCCCTCTGGCCTGGCCCCCCGACCCAACTGTTGACCAACAACTCCACTCGCACATTAAACAAGGAGGGAGGGGGGGGGTTGTCCTATTTTAGAATATCACACATCCAGAAATGGTTGAGGAAAAAGTGACCAAGAAAAAGGTGTGGCTGTCAGTGTTTTTGGTCGAATAGTGGAGGGGTTTTACGATCTAAAAGAGATTAAAAATAAAAGAAATAAGCTAGTTTGAACTAAAATACAACTCTTAAAAATAGGCCTACTTTCAATTTTAAATAAAAACCCTGCTTATTATTTCAGCAGTCCTATATTGAGCAAACAGCAGGATGTACACACAGTAGCCACAGCTATGCTCGCCTGTGGTGATGGAGCAGTGACTAAAAAAAAAAAAAAAGGGGGGGGGGGGTGCACAGCCCGCGTGCCTTTCTAGCCCTCAGGGACATGCATGCGCGAGTCTTCTGAATGGATGCTGGAGAAACTGAATGTGTGTGTGAGTGTCTTTACAATAAGTCCATCCATCTATCTAACCTGGTGTTTTGCACTATAATTATTTAAAATTAAAACTATATTGTACTTCTTATAATCCAAATGACACTGCTACAAATGGGATTATGCAAAATCTGGATTTGTCAAATGAAAGAAGACAGTAGTGAGGAGGCCTATGATGTTAACCTTTGTGTTTTGTTGACATTGGCTTTATCCCCCCAGTCAACCTTTCCTTTTTCTTCAAATATTTCTTTTTCTTTTCTTCTCACCTTATTAAAACCCCAATCTGTAGAAAAGTATTGAAGCAGTAACTCTTTCTTTAGCAGCAAACTGAGCTTTTTAAGTTTGGATGAAAGTAACAAAATACAGGAAATAACCATAAAGAAGAAGTAATGTGTCACTTTAGCTGACTTCTGAAACATGTCATTAGTTCAAAAATCACATTTATGAGCAATTCTTATAAAATTAAAGACAAAGTCGTGAAGTATCAAGGTGGTAAATAATGTTAAGTATGTTGTTTGAGTTGTTAAAGAGTGCCAGAAGTGTCCAGGATCCCAAACAGAACTTAAATGTTTGGGTTTGACAAAGACTACAGTGTGTTTTAGTGTATAGTACATAATTCATCAAAATGTGCTTTAACAGTTGGCCTCTACAGACAATGAAACTGTCACCAAAATTAAGACACTTCAGAGAGTTTAACCAATGCTGATAATGTGTTTTTTTTTAAGTCTTCATTATGTTATTTAAGATCCCATTACAAACTTATTATCAGGAAGTGTAGACTTTAAATCAGACTTTAAGGCCAGCCAATGCTGCTAATATGTTAAATACAAAATTAAGGCACATTTAGATTAGTTTGGAATGGAAAGCGTCAGCATTTTAGAGGAGATAACATTTCCACATGTCATTAGTCGAACACTGGTAACGTGTGTTTTGTTTTTAAGTTGACCTACAGGACAAGGTGCTAATGTGTTTTAAGGGTAGGCTTACATTACAAAGTGTCACAGAGATACTGTAGTTGTTCAAAGGCTTTGTCAGTGATATCAACATGACAGCACTCTCAGCTTCACACACTCACACACACACAGGCTATACATATACGTAGGCCATCCTTCAGACAACACCCCCCCCCCCACTTGTGTTTTCCCTCAGTCTGCACTTATTTCCTCCTCTTCTTCAAGAATCGGCACATCAGATAAAAGCATCCCTGCTCGGTGGGTGAAAGCTTCCTCTAAATGTCAAATTTGCCAAATGTTTTTGTGTCAGGGGCCTCACTAACACACACACACACACAAACACACACACGCTGATGAGTTTAGGTCCTTCAGTGAGATACTGGGCCGTTATAACAAATCATGTTGACACACAGAACATCACCCCAGATTACACTCCTCCATGTGGAAATGTCATATCTCTTTCAGTAGTGAATTATTCATCCGACCCGCGGACCTCTGCTGGTTTATTTACACTTCGTTCTACCTGTTGGCTAAATGAATCGCCGTCTCTAACAAGTATTTTTTTTTTTAATTGACATTATGGATTGCAGGTTACTATAAATATTATGTGAATAGAGGGAGTACAACTGTGCGACCATCTGAATGAATCCTGTTGGCTGTATTTTCCCTCCACAATTCAAATTTGTTAAAAACAAAAAAGTCAAACAAATCTAACTTAATATGCGTGATTCATACAGAAAAACATATTTTCTTAAGCCACACCTACATCTGAATATCGGTAGCAGTGCTTGTTGGGCTTGTTGTCAAGAAGGAACTCCCATTTAATTATCAGCCGTTTAACATCACGGCTCATAAAAGCTGTACATGATCGATTTACTGGCACCATTAATCTTAAAGATGATAATAATGTCACAATAATGTCACAGTTAATGCTGTAATGTAATCAGGCATCTTACAGTATCTCACATCTGTAATCTAACATTAAGCTCATTTAGACACTAAATATCTGTACATCAGTTTGTTTTGACAGGTTTAGACTGGCTGATATGAGTCAGGCAGTTATGTTATACATCTGGTGAAATAGTGCGTTAATACAGTATTTAAACTGTAAATGCAGTTACAGGACGTTCATAGCTAAAAGTGTTTGGCTCAAATCTGATCTGTTTTTTGTTTTTGTTTTATTTTTTGCTAAAAATCAAACATGAAGTTTTGGAAAGCTGCACGCACCTTTCTGTCTTTACATTTTTGCATTTGTTCAGCTCCTATGCGGAGCAATTTTCTTTTATTGAGCGTAAAAAACCTCGTTCCCAGTCGATCATGTTGACTGTAGTGTAGATTTCGATTGATTGCATCAGTCACTATCGGGCTATTCTGGAGCATGGTGACTCCGAGGTCTCCCTCTCCCTTCTCTCTCCGTCTCTCTGACAGAAGCTGTTGTTGAATGGAAGAGTGGCCTCTTTCAGTGTGGGTGTCCCCTCGGGGCCAACTGGGAGAGATAATCAGACAGGACAGTTACAGACAGACAGGCAGACAGATGCAGCAGACTGAAACTGTTCCTCCCTGACTCAGACCAAGGCACATTTAGAGGAATTTTAGAGAGCGTTTGTTATTTTCCACAAGTTATGAATTCACTTTTGTACAATAAGGACTTTTAAGTTTTCAAAATCTGTTATTTACTGATTTTTTCCCCCCTTAAAGTCACTAATGAAGGGTTTAAATCCTGTCAGCAGGGAGGGTAATACTGTAAATCAGTGTAGCACAGTGAGTTAGTCTTAACCTACTTAAGAGAAGGCATAAACCATTAAAACACCTATTAGATTAGATTAGATCAGACGAGATTAGATTCGATTAGATTATAAGAAATCTTATTGGTCCCTGGAGGAAATTGGGTTCCTGCAGTAGAAAGTTGTACAGGGTTCACACAAAGTCTTAAAAAGTTTGGAAAATGCTTAATTTTAACTGCTATTCTTTCAAGGTTAGGAATATGCTTGAATTTGAATATACTCCTTGAAAAATGCTTGATTTCTCAACATAATCTGGTGTTACCTCTACACTTTTAATATTTGAAAGGAAACAACCCCGTTATCATATTTGTTTGTTGTCGCCTGGCATTTATAGTAACAATTAAAGGGATTTGAGAGTCTGGACATTTTTTGGTTTAGGTACCTTGAAAGTGCTTGAATTTTACTCCTAAAAAGCTGTACGAACCCTGGTTGTAGCACAATACTTCATCTTCAGTCTCACCTAAATCACATAACAAAGAAAGTCTGTGGTAATGTACCAGAACATAACTTGACTTTTAGTCAAATTCTGCTCCACATAAGGCTCTAGACTGTTGTTTTTCATGAGACAATATGTTCATATGGTAATCGTGAGACCCTTTTCTAAAAATCGAATTAAACTTTTGTTGTTACTCTGCTCTTAACAATTTACTTCTTTCTCAATTTACTCCGAACAAACCGCTCTTGATGCTGCTAGATTCACAAAACACAGCTTACCTGACAATACAACATTAAAGCTGTGATTAAGTGGCTATAGACTGAATTTTTATTGTGTCGTATGAAATGTTCACAAAGAGTAGCAAAACAGACATTTATTAATGTGGAAAAAGAAATCCACTTGAGTTTTACTTGAGCTCATATTTCAAAAGATTGCGTGATCATAACTGGCCTCATCTGTGGAAGTTTCCACCACAGCGTTTTCCGAGTACACCTGTATGTGTATGTGCGTGGGTGGGTGGGTGGGTGTGTGACAGAGAGAGAGAGAGAGAGAGAGAGAGAGAGACATGGCAAATATAGGGCAGAAAAAGAGAGAGAGAGGTCTGGCCTGGGTTGGGTTGGGCAGGTCAGTGCAGCAGCATTTGATTGTAAATAAGAGAGGAGTCAGTTCACACGCCGATCAAGTGACTGCCGGGAACAAGCGAGCCATTTGAATCAGGTGGCTATCTCCCTATCTGAGAGATCAGAGCCCTGTCACCCCCCCACCTGCCTCCTCCCTCTGCTCTCGTCATTGTGTGTTGTGCAGTAAGGGACACACACACACACACACACACACACACACACACAAGTGAAATGACATGTCCCTCCCTGCTGGCTATAAGGGCAGGCAGAGTGGCTGGATGAGATTTCACTGTCTCACGTTAGGGGAGGTGAGGAAACGAAGAGGAGAGAAAGGAAAGGAAAGGAGAGGAGGAAAGAGGAGAGGAATACCCCCTGCAGTATTATAACATCCTGAAACGCTTCCTGTCATCGGCTCTGTTATCTGTCAGAATCACTGCGAGAAAACCATGTATAATGTGGAGATAACAGATGCTTTCTAATAATATTTTCTTTGGGATGAAATACAAAACCAAAAGTCATACTGTATTTATTCTTTTTGTTTTCATCAAACATTGTGCACCACTCTATTTGAGTTAACAGCTCATCAAGCTCTTATTTATCTTAACCTTTAATTTGGTCTTTAAACAGCGGGGAAAGTGAAAGCTCTGAACTCTTATTTACTCTATAGACAAATTATTTTTTTAATAAAATCAATCAATAAAATGACAGAAAAAGCTGGAAAATGCAAATCACAGTTCCTGAAGAGTCTTTAAGTTGCTTGTTTTTTGTCAAATTAACTGTCCAAAAGCTAAAGATAAAATGATATAAAACAACAAATCCTCACATTTGAGAAGCTGGCTTCATTGCCTAATAAATGACTTAAATGAGTAATTGATTATATTTGGCAATTGATTTTCTGTAGATTGACTAATTGATTAATCAACTAATCATTTATATAACTAATGGTCCCCTTTGCTTTGACCACAACACTACAGGAAACCAGAGTCTTCTCTCTTCATGGTTGTCACAACAAAGGCCAATGAAAAATGGATCAAATAAAACACGAAAGGAGACACACACACCCACATTCACACACACACTAATATGTTTTTTTTTATGGTGCGTCTTGACAACGACCCCCGGGGGAGACGATGATGTGTGACAGCTGCTGCCTGTTCATATTGATTAAATGACAGCCAGGATCATTTACCGATTTACCAACTGAAGGAGCTGAGACGAGCGACGCAGCCCTGAGGGAGGGCTCTCAGGACTGTTAGCCCAGACGGCCTGCAGTTTATGTTCGGTGAAAAAATCATCTCTCTCCCACAGAGTGACCCCACAGGACACACATTAGATTACACTGTTCATTTTTGATGTTAAGACAATCAATACAGTAACTTGTATACGAGTGCCAGATTAAAGTGCAGATTAAATCATCATGACACCCAGTCTAGTAGCAATAAAAATGTTAGGAATAAAACTTTGATTTAAAGGAGTATTAGTAACCGAGTTTGTATAACAAATAAATGAGAAATCAAACATATTTTTTGTATTTGAGGCCATCACTCCTGTTTGTTATAAAAACACTTACCAGTATATAAAAAGTTGATTTTACACCATCTGAGATTTTAGCAATGAACCTTGTGAGTAAAATTGTATTGTAATGGATAGGAACGATGGCGGCCAAAACTACTAAATAAGTCCCAGGTTGTTAGAACAGTAATTTACCTTTAAAATATATTTAAATAGAAACAGTAAACTTGTTAAAAACCTGATATACAGGACAGAGATAACGGTGCCAAAATAAGAACATTATATGAAAGAACAGAATAAAACAAAAACAGAACAAAATATGACAATATTTTTCTGAGCAAAATGAAACCGACAAATATATCAGGACATAAGAAAACATAAAAAATTAACAGAGTAGGAAAAAGGTCAATACTGGATGAAACGGACTGAATATAGCAGCAAAAATATGCAAGAACAAGAGGGAGATGTGTTAATGACACCTACTCACATAAAGGATTTTATCCACACAGAAATTATGTTGAAAATGTCTTTACAAAGAACATACTGTTAGTGTGTGAGAAGCTCCACATATTAAAAGTTGTTTTTGAATCATTTGAACGAGGTGAAGAGAAGGTTAATGTTTTTTTAGCACACTGTAGCGGCCTGTTGGGTCTCAGCTTGTTGTTGAGATTCTATTAACATCCTTCATTTTAGAAGCACAATTTGTTTTATCGCAAGTAAATTAAGTTTGGACATTGTCAGTGCAAACATACCGAATAGGGACAGAAATATACGTTCAGGACAGGACAAGACAAGAGTGGACTGGACTCGACAGGAAAGGACATGGCAGGAAAAGAACAAGCTGGACAAGTCAGGACATGACTTTACAGAATAGGACAGAACAGTATATTATATGATAGAACAAGATAGAGAACATGAAAGAGACTGGTGTGATTGGTCAGGACAGGACAAGATAAAACTGGACTTAACTGGACAGGAAAGGACAAGCAGGACAGTATATTATATGATAGATCAAGACAGGACATAATAGAACAGGACATTACAGGACAGGGGAGGCTGGTTATGATAGGACAGGGCAGAAAAGGACAGGACAAGACAGGACTGGGCAAGACAGGAAATTATGTGACAGGGCAGAAAAGGACAGGACAAGACAGGACTGGGCAAGACAGGAAATTATGTGACAGGCAAAGCACAAGCACAAGAGGACAGGACAGGATATGAAAGAACAAGAAAGGACAGGGCAGGGCAAGATGGGGCAGATCAGGACCAGATGTTAGAGGACACTGCAGGATAGGACACAACAGGACAAAAAGGGCTTATAGGACAGGACTGAACATAACAGGACATTATTGGACAGGAAAGGGCAGGATGCGACAAGACAAGACAAGACAGGACAGGACATTACCTGACAGGAGAGGGAAGGATTGGGCACATTGCTCTCTCCTTTTCATCTTTTAGTATTATGTCCCTACGTGTGTGTGGTGAGTCAACAACACTGGCAGCACTGGGACAGACGGCACATTTGGAGACATTTACTGCTGCCAAGTGTCCCAGTACTGAGAGTCTTGGCTCGCTCTGTGTACGCAGAGTGTGTGGCCTTGGGAACGAGCCAGGTGAGGCTGTTGAGCACAGATTAAAGCAGAGATGGATCAATCACTTCAGTCTCTGGGCTGGTGAGTGACAGCTAGACTGGGGACACAAACATGGGGACTATTGATTTTGAGTCGCCTTCTATCAGAATTGCTCTTCTCAAGGCTCACGCACACAGTCAAACATTTACAACTGCATATGCACACACAGACAATGATGATAGACCTTGTTTCTTTCACTCTCTGTCTTTCTTTCTGTCACTCTGTATATGTCTCACACACACTCACTTCGTCTAATTGTCAGGGCTCTTGCTTTGTGTGAACCTCTGTTAGCAGGAATGGCCCTCGAGCCACGGACCTACAGGATATTTAGCAGCATGGAGGGGGGTCTCTATGGCACTTGAAGGAAGCTATTAGCCATAAAATGTCATATACTAAGTAGTTTACAGCTTGTGAAGAAGTGCAGCCTGAAAAAGTTCCAACTTGTATGCAAAAACAAGAAATCACGACGATTTCTACAAATAGAAATTATGATTTGGTAATATTTATCCACATATTTGTGTTTAGGAGAAACATCAACCCACAAGTAAGATTACAAATCTGTGCGATGCTGATCTTTATAGTTATTGTCACAATTACTCACCAACTATGGTACTCTGACTGCACAAGACATGCCTCAGTTTTCCACCAACCTGAGTCAGCTGTAAGTTGATTAAGAGTGCAGAAAGACTAGTTGGAAAAAAAGACAACAAAAAGCTAAAAGTAAAGATACTGTAAATGGTTGAAACAACCAGTTTCTGTCACTCCAAATGCAAACTTGGCCAAAACTACTAAAAAATACCATTGAGCAATACCAATGACTCCCGTACCGGACCTTCGCCATGGTAACAATAATAAACACGTGGTTAACGTTGTGAAACGGTCGCAGTTTGGTTAGGTTTAGGAAAAGATCATGGTTTGGGTTAAAATAAGGATGTTAGTAAGTTATGTGATGTGATGTGACTTAAGTCCCATCCATCCACCCCGACCTCCTCCCTACGTGGACTTTGTCGCTCTTTATACTAGTTCACCGGACTTCCGCCTTTGTTCCCGTCATAATTACTACGGCCACTAGAGGTCGCCGTACATACAAACATAAATATGTGTCGTAATAAGTGTATACGGACGTATTTTTGGGTCTCAATTACAAAGTACTGTGTCATTTCATTGGAAGACTTGTCCAAAACTGATCCCGAATCCGAAAATAAACTGCAGTCGTATTAGTAGCAACGCACGCAACAAAAGTTTAAGTTTTGTGATTGGAAGTTTCTCACTGAATACCTTTCACTGTTAATCAAAGAAACAGATATTTTCTAACATACTTGCTCATCTTTTGTAGTGATAATAAGAGAGTTTTATGTTCATCCAACTGCGCTTAACATTGTCTATGCAGAACATGAACATTTGGGGGAAATTAGCCCTAAAATCACTTTTCCCACTTCCCCACTTTGTATTGTAAGCCAACAGCAGAAAGGACACAATGTGTGCGTTGAATAAAAGAATAAAAAAATAAAATCTAGAAACAAACAAACAAAGAAAGCAGCCTCAGCGTGGACGTGGATGATGGAAGGGGAAGTGTGTATTGGGAGCAGTGGCCTAATAAGGCTAAATACCAGACTGTGAATAATCTCCCAGTAAACTGTCTACTCATGAAAAACACAGAGATGCAAAAGCAGCAACTCTCGCTTTCTGCCTGGCTGCCCTCCCTCTGCCCCCCCCCCCCTTTACCGGTGTGTATGTGTGTCTCTCTCTCTCTGTCCACACCGTTCTCGGTCCCTCTCTTCTTTCTTTACTTTCTCGCTCCTGCTCTCCTCCTCCTCCTCCTCCTCGCTCCTCGTCGCGTCTCAGTAAGTAGGATAAGGCTTGGAGAGCTCTGTCGTCGTGGTAACTGCCAGAAGTATTCAGTTTGAAGTTTGAGGAGGTCAGTTTGCGGGTCAGAATAACACACACACACACACACACACAGGACCTGAGAGAGAGTAGGGGTGTTGAGGGGACCCCCATATGGGCCTTGGCCCTTATACATGAGGGGATGAGGAGGGGGAATAGATGTCTGTGGGGGGGGGGGGCAAATGCCACAGCAAAGATCTGCATCTAAAATTCGTTGTGGTACCAGAACTTTTTCAATGTCTGGGACTGAAATTAAGCTGATTATGAGTGATATCTGTCTCTGAATTACGCTTTGTTGTAATTGGATTTATTGCAGTTCAGTTACCCTGATGTTCATTTCCATTCCTTTAGTATGATGATCAGCAACTTAAGCCTCAGTGATGGATGCTTTATGCTCATATTCAAAGAACCCAACCCATCTTTGGAAAATGGAAGTAAACCAGAGCATCATTACGAAAGCAAAAGTAAAGTAAATGAAGCAACACCACAACGTAAAATACTCTACTACAAGTTAAAGTAGTTTGTTTTACTTTCATGAATGTTTCTTTACTTTTAATTGAATTTTACTTTCTTAGACAGCACTTTATAGTTGGTTTTACTTTTCTAAAAAGCAGTGATTGAAGAAGCTAATTTATACTTTACAACTACTTTAAATTTGAGCTGATCATATGTTTTATATGTAAAACTTAATCTACAAAGAAACCATTAACTGTCTACAGGCTGTATAAGTAACATAGTGGGAAATGGAAATATTAAATTACAAGTACCTCTAATTTGTATTTAAGTAAAGTACATTACTAAAGCTGAAGCTGGAGAATGACTCAACATCCTTCTGTCTCTGAGTGGACAGTTCAAACCATCCAAAGTGAGCACAGTTGTGTTTTCAGGAACTATATGACACAGAAACTGGTACAGGACCAGCGCTGTACAGACACCCCCAAAAAAACAAAAACATTAATTCTGGCCCAGCCGAGGTCCAACGGTCACCAAACGTTTTGTGCTGTTGTCAATGAAACTTTGTTGTTGCCTTGACTGTGGGCCAAACTCTCTCCATGCACATAAACAGGCTGCGTGTAGACTCACATGGACACCTTGAACACGCCGGGCATTGGGAAGTAGTTTTACCCCATCAGTCCCAGACAACTGCTGCACCACGAGCAAACGCAGAAGCCCTCCACTGCCACCACACTGCCACTGCAGGTGCACAGACTGTAAAACACAACTGAGTAGGCAGGTTGTAAAACTAAATTCATGCCTGTGAAACAACTGGCTGCCAGAACCTTCTTCTGTGCTATGAAAACAGCAAAATTAGATAGATTTCTAGCATTTTCTGTGGGGTGGATGATGTTAGTACGTTTCTATTTTTCTGGCACCACTGCTCTGACATTAATTATTTGTGTTTAAAGGCCAGTAAGGCTGCATCAATGCCATTTCATTACCGGCAACAGGAAAAGGAAACTAAGATTATTAAAGTTTACAGCAGTGATGATTCTAGCAACGTTTCCATGAAAAATATTTAGTCCAAACTTTCTTTCTTTTCTTAACTTCCTCTCTCTCATAGTTTTTTTTTTCTCTCTGTCTCTATCCTGGGTGGTTTCTGATGTAAATGTTTTCAGTCAGTTGGCGGCTGAGTCTCAGCGGGTGGTCCACCAAATCCACTGTAACCCCCGGCAACCCCTGTCCAGCCAATCCAAACGCTGCCCTGCCCGCCACTCCGCTTAGTTAGCCCTGACAGGACCCTCTGTGTGTGTGTGTGTGTGTGTGTGTGTGTGTGAGTGAGAGAGAGAGAAGCGGTTGAGAAGCAGTACTCGGAGGACGGGTGTGTTCTTGGAGTGGTCATTAAAAGTTTATTAAAAAGTTTTCAACCGTTGGGAAAATGGTGTTTGAGTATCAGTGAGCGTGGAGGCAATTGTGCATGTTGTGTGTGCTTGAGTAAGCTCACTACTGCAGCTGCTTCCTTACCTCAGACACATAATAACACATAATCAGTTTCTCACCTCTGTGATGAAATTCTTAACTTCTCACTTCCATCCATCCAGAAGTCTCTCTTTCTGGCTCCATGATATTATTATGATCTATTGCTTGTGTCTAGCTGCTGAATGCAAGACTTTTAGGCCCATTGTTTGCACGTTGCTGAGAGGCATTATGGGAAATGTAGTAAGTCACTCCCTGAGATACAGTATGAGATACAGGTATATTAAGAGGAAGCAGGTGCGCCAAAGACATCTATTGCACATACAGAATAACTCCTGAATAATCTAGCATCATGTATAGACTATTTTGCATCCCTGTTAGTCTACATAGTTGCACAGACTTTTCTTTATTTCTTTATTTTCTTTACATCCTTTTGGATCTCATCCTGGATTTTCATATTTTGAAGAGGCTTGTGGTAAGCCTGAAGTTCTTCCAGGGTATCAAAAAATACATTTAAAATTTTTTTATTGTTAAGATATCAAAATTTGAAAATCATAATATGTCAGTAATACTAGCGTTCTTAAAAATCACATGAAGCACAGTTAGTAAAATGACTATGCAGGTAGATTTCCAGGAGCTTGTAGCCTGATTAGTCTCTTCTAAGATAAATTTAAGGAGTGTGATAATTAGAGTCAAGTTGATTAATGACACTCGTGTTTACTGTCACTCATTTAACTAAACTTGTTCTTCTTTGTGCCGCGGAGTAAATTAGGGTGCGGTGTCAGAAAACTTCAAGAAACAGTCGAGTGGTATAAGACAAAGAGAAATCAAGTATTTGTTGCTGTATAACAGGTCCAACAAGTTATTTAACATCAAAACTGACTTCATAAAAAAATAATCTTAATTTTGTGTAGCTGTCTGTTTATGGGCAGTCATGTACAACAAAATGTAATGTTTTTACATTGAACTCTATGAATCAACATTTTCATCTCATTAGAATAGATCAGAGGTGGGACCAAGTCATTGTTTTGCAAGTCACAAGCAAGTCTCAAGTGTTTGCACTCACGTCCCAAGTCCTAAACTTTGAGTTTCGAGTCCTGAACGAGTCATAATGTGCTCTTCACCAAATGTAATGCCATTTTAACAGTATTAGGATATTAAATTTAAACAAATCATGAATGCTTTTTAAAATGTGTATTTATTTGTTAAAACAAGTACAACTGAAGTTAATCATAAAAAAAAAAACAGAATGATTTTTGTAAGTTTCTGTCTCATATTTAAATAACAGACTTTCTAATCTTTGGGCTTGGGGGAAGGTATCAACTATTTTCAAGTCAAAAGGTTCGAGTCCAAGTTGAGTTGCAAGTCGTCTTTGATTTTGTCGAGTCTAAAGTTGTCACATTTGTGACTCGAGTCCACACCTCTGGAATAGATGTATGTTTTCAAATGATTATTTCACAGATTTACTCTGAACTATTCATTCACCTCATCAGTACTTCAAATGTGAGCCCCCACCAATAGCATGTTCAACTCCTTACAGAGCTCACTGTGCGCATCCCCTCCATTTTTTCCACCTTTTTCTCTCTAGCTGCCCTCCCTTTCTTGTTTTTTTTCTTTCCCTCCTTGTGTGAGTGATGTGGTAACGATGATGGCGATCACCTGAAGACATTTTTTTTTCTATGTGCTTGTGTGCATGTGAGAGGGAGAGGGAGAGAGAGGCAGTGGATGGATGGTGTAAATGTCTGAGCTATCATCGGCTTTGATTGGCTTTGAGTGGCTCTGAGTGCTGGGTCCATCCCAACCGCTTTCCTGGGTCCTCAGGAGCAGCGGGCTGTGTGTTTGTGTATGTGTGCATGTTGCCATGCCTTTTGTGGATCTCTGTTTCTTTGTGCGTTCAGATATGTGTCTGTTTGACCATATTAAGTCCCTGCATGCCCCTACAAACTACAAAACCATGCCAGGGCATCAGGTTGGCTGAGTGGTTTTAGAGACTGCAATTCAACTAAAGGACGCAGGTTGAAACTGTGTCACCAAGCTGCCCTGACACTGAGACCATGTATCAAAAAAGAGAAAAGACAATTTCCACACGAGGATCACTGAGGTGCCGTAACTCCAATTCATTAATATTTGTGCATATAAACATATTGATACATCACAGTAAGATTGCACATTCATTCCCATCCCAAATATTCTGCAGCAGCTTCAAACTATGAGCTGAAAGTAAAACATGAGACGTGCAGTTGAGTGTGTACCACATCTGAGAACTTTTTTCCTGCAAGCGCTGTTGCTGGCAGACTAAAAGTGCAACAGTTAATCGGTGGAAAAGGAAGACCAAGACCTCGTTTCCCTGTACATAACAAACAAATGCAACCAATAAACAAGTCAGTAATGAGAAAAAATGACTACCCATTTCCTCTAGGCTTGAGAGGAAGTGTCGTCAACCCGATTAGCCGACTCCTCCTCCCGCCCTTCTCTGAGCTCCATACATACCAAAGACAGGGTCCCGTTAATGTTTAACCAGGCTGTGTAAAGACAGAGTTAGATACCTGAGCTTATGAGCAAATAGACTGTGTGTGTGTGTGGGACAGCAATCAGTTTAATGGCTGACGTATGGAAATACTGCAGCTCTGAAGAGGCAGTGAAATACTAAAACATGTAACTACAATCTGACTCAATTTATTGTGTGTTATGTATTCTATGAGATGTTAGCATGTTTGTAGTACACAGGTAACTGGGATGTAATAAATGCTGTAATGATTGTGCTTCTGTATTATCAACATCAAAACTATACATATATCAAGGTTTTTGGGAATTTTCTCAACTAATCTCAAAACTGAAATTACATCTCCATTTAGTGATTAACTGAGCTTCTTGTTGTTGATGTTGATAAGACAAGGCGCCATTGGGCCATAAAACTTTATCAACAGGTGGAAGACAATGTCGAATGTCTATTTAAAATATGTACATTTGTCAGTTGAAGTTCATGCAGGAGGCCAAATATAGGTACAAACATCCCCTGTTAGGTGTGTGTGTGTGAGAGAGAGAGTGTGGTGCATCCACACATGCATACATGGATGTCTGCATGTGTGTTAAAAAGAGAAAGAGCTTTTTTTTTTGGTCAAGTTGGCATTACGTGTACCGTGTGTGTGTGTGTGTGTGTGTTAGTGTTTTGTATAGAAAGTGCTGTGTGCAGTAGAACAGGGGATTTGGTGCCATCAGCACAGTGATGTCAGCACACAGAGACAAACAAAGCCAGAATCCAAACCCTCTCCCAACTACCCACAATCCCCCTGGACACTGTGGGGGGCCCTGCCTAGGGGCCCGCTGCCGTTAACACACACACACGTCCATGTTAACACACGCTCAGACACGTGCACTTGCGTTCACAAGGTTGGTAAACACACACATATGCCATGCATACATATATACATGTAGTATAGGTGGCGTAAACTCTAGTACACATGCATGTGCTCTATTACGCATACACATCCACTCAAATGTAAAAGAGTACCATTATACTCATACATATACACATGGTGGCTATAAGGCTAGAAATACAGTGTATAGCTGGTTATCATCAGTGTTTCCTCATGTTCATTTACACTGGACTAATTATTTGGTTGTTCCATTCTGGAAAGGAAACCGATTTTAAAGTACTTCCTGGAAAATAAACCCAACTGTAACTTAACTTTAGGAAACTGTAAAGAGGACTACTTCTTTAGCAAAGTAAATCCAACTATAAAGTACTTTTTGGTAACTAATTCCAGCTGTAAAGTACATTTAGGAAAGTAAACCCAACTGTACAACCCAATACAGCTGGAAACCTAACTTCAGGTACCTTTAAACCAACTGTAAACTGAATCGTTTTAGGAAAGCAAAAACTACTCTAAAAGTATATTTTGGCAAGTAAAATCAACTTTAACATAAAGTATATTTTGGGAAGTAACATTAACTAACTAGTACCAAGTACCTTAAAGGAAAGTAAAACCAACTATAAAATACTTAAAAACCAAGTGTTCAATACAGTTTTACATATTTTTAACTGACACAAACTTTGGCTGAGTCATTAAGACGTTCAGTCAGTTCCAACGGTCTTAAAAAACACTTGTTGGACTGTATCTGACTGCACTGTGTCTCTGTATTAACTCTGTAACAGCAGTGAGTGAGCAGTCAAATCAGAAACACACCTCTGTTTGCTTTGACCTGGCCCTCTGCCACACTGCACCAGCCTCAGACGCATGCCTTGCAAATGGGGAATGACATTACTGTTATTGTGTTCGTTGTGGAGTTCATATGAATATACTGTGACTGTACTGATGCAGACATTAATATAGATATGGTAATGTGTTTAGATAACATAGCACAGGCTGTTTGATGGAAATGCTTATCTTAAGGGAACAGGAAGTCAGGTCAAACTGATATGACAGACTGCTCGGAGAGGCTGGAAGCAACAAAATAACTGCAACTTCAATTCAGAAATATCAATATTTGATTGGTTTGCACTGGTAGCACTGTGGTTCTAAATTATCATTCTCCCCATTGCCATTACTGTTAGATTGAGTTAGCTATGTTATTGTACGCTATACATTTTCTAGTCGAGTGGCTTGGAAATAATAGTACCTTGTTGTTCCCATGGGAATTAAAATCCTAACCCTCACTGGCTAGTTATACAGTATATCCATACCTCTACGTATCTATGTGTTATACCATTTTAACACCATTTGTTTGATGTTTGACCTTGCCATACATACCCCACTAACTACATGACAAAACCAGCTGAGTCTTCTAAAGAAAGGAATTTCCAATTTTTCCAGGAAATGAGCAAAACAAAATGCAAATGAATGCCTGTTTACGTCTACTATACTGTTATGTGACTATTAGGAGTTGGTTCATCGAGATAAACAGCTGGCACTAATTCTCCAGTCAGGTGCCATGTTAGAAAACCATGTAGAAAACATGATGGAAATATGGCATTATGTTTCATGTATTCATCTGAGGAAGGTTACAGTTCACACAGATCTGATGTTCTGGTCTGCCGCTAGTCTCTTCAGTTTAGTGGAAGCTTGAGTGACGTCACCTTCTCCACCTTCTCTTTTGTAGAATCGTCCAGTATCCCGTGAGAGGGTTGATCACTGAGTGTGCAATTATAATGTTAAACATTTTGTCATAACAATAACTAATCTTCATTGTTATGTAGTTATTCTCGTAACAGAAGTAATAATAAAAAGATAGTCTCCCTCTGAGAGAGGTTTACAAGAAAGAAAACTTGAAAAACTCATTATTTTCATAATGTGAGTGAGGTTTGGTTTGCTTGGTTGCATTTAGAAGACTGTGGTGTGTGAATAAAATATGAGAGTTGGCACTCATATATATTGTTTTAAGACCTTCCAGTGAAAGAGCATCATGTCAGAAAGTGGTCTAAAATTGCACCATGTCAGCTGGATGGTGTGACTATCTGAAAGAACTGTGAGGCTTTCTGTTTTAATGCCGCTGTCTCCTTGTTGATCTGTTAGCAACAACAATTAGCAACTGTTGCTGTTTGTCTCTGCTCTTTAAATGCCCCTCTGTCCAAAACAGTAGGAGACAGACTGGGGCTGATAGTGCGTGTGTGTGTGTGTGTTTGTTTGTGTTGCTTTTTTTGGGCAGTGGGATTGGGGTAACTGGGCATACTGGGCCCAAACAGGTCTTCATTGTGCTGCAGGAGGAAGAGCCGGGTCGTGCTGCACCCTATTCAGCCAAGTTTGGAGTGGGGTGGGAGGAGGAACTGAGGGGTGGGAGGGGGTACTGTACACACACACACACACACACACACACACGTATGTATGCATGTGGGGGCAACAATAGCTTCCTTTGACCCGTATAATGAGGGAGTTCTTCATATTCAAATGGCTGCTAGTAGATTTGCTGCTACATTAGTTTTAGCCAAAGCTTCACATCAGTTTAACACCAAAGAGTCAGCTTTTTTCTGCAGCTAAACTTTTATTGCAGTGCATTAAGGGAAGAAAGTCAGTGAGTTACTAGCCTGAACACTACTTGTTGCCTGGTAACACAACTTTGTATCAGGAAGCAGTGGAGAACTGTTGTGGGTGTGCAAGGATTTCACTGTGAACTATGACCTTTTAGTCTCATTGGCTTTTCACCAAGGCTGAGTGTTTTATGAGTCTGCCTCCTATGAATTCAACCACATCAGTTCCACTAAATACATTGAAAAGATCATTTTGTGGTAATTCTTCTTGTGTTTTCGTACAACGCTGATCACCTGTCAAACAAGTCTGAGCTTCTATAGGTGGCAATCACCTTCCTTTTCTGTTCAGCCATCACTGCACGTGCTGCTTCTACCCTGATCATCACCTAAATACTGCAAACAAAGCAAATATAATGCATCATTTCCTTTATGCATGAGGAGATCACTATAACAACCTACAACACTCTGCTGTTAAGAGTCAGCAACAAAATCAATTACACTGTACAAAAATGTCACTGATAATCACTTTTTCATATTTTTTTCATTTTGCTTTGTTTTCCAGTGACGTAACGGGAGAGTGAAGACACGATCAAGAGACCAGAGACCAGGACAATGCATGAACCGGGTGGCAAATGGGAACTGGTAGGTTTCGGGAACACACACGCACACACACACACACACACACACACACAGTGAGACCCATAGAGAGACACAGCAATGCCCTGGAGGGTGCCAGTCATGCCCAGCTTCCGCTGCGCTCTAAATTGAGCGTGGCACAGAGTGTATGAAGTCAGCCGTCTGGAAGAGAGCCAAGCATTGTTCCTCCAAGCAGCTGGATGGTAATTACTAGAAAGGAAGAGGGAGAGAGAGAGAGGGGAGCCCTACCACCTCACTACTGTTGCTTCTGCTTCCTCTCCTGGTGCATGTATCATATGTATCATATAGGGAACAGATATATATATTGGTTTTTTTTCACAAGTTAAAACGACGCAAAGGACATAAACATCATGGAATATTGTGCAGTGAGAGGGAAAAAAGGCGGACATATTTATTACTTCTACCTAAATAATATAAAGCAACAGCAATCAAGCAAAACTTAATTTACACTATGTAACACATTTCAGGGGAGATACAATGTGCTTCATAGTAAAAAAAATTATATAGTATACAAACAAACAATTAAAACAATCAGATGTGGTTTGACAAAAAAAAAAGAAAATCTTACCAGCTTTTTCTAGCCTTTCAACCGCATCTCGTCTTCCAAAACTAATCCAATGTGCAGGAGAAAAGAAATGTTTTCATTTTGCTTTTAATGTCAATTTCAGAAAATCTTTAATGCAATCTAGTTCAATAAGTCATTTCAGCAGATAGATCCGTGAAACAAATAAAAGCAGCTTCGCCAACATTTAATTTAATCCTGGGAACAAACCGAAGGCCCTTGCTTCGACCTAAGATGTACAGTGGGTTCACATTTGATAAGCAGGTAAGAGCGGTAAGATTAGAGAAGTGAAATTTTGTAATAAATTCTGAAACAAACCAGAAGCCAATGCAGAGATCTGAGAACAGGTGTGATGCAATCACCTAAACAACAAGAGACACTCACAATGTCAAAAAAGATATATGTAAATTATAAACAATAGAAAAAAACATGAACAAACAAAACTATCTGTTGCTGATTTTTGAACATGTTTTTCATCCAACATTACAGACTACAATATATGAAATTTTCAAAGAAGCCGTAGTATATATTTTACTTAAAGAGGTAGAGAGCTGTAAACTAAATGATATGACTGTACTGTGATGAAACACATCAATGCTGGTGTTAATATTGACATTTCTTACAAAATTTCATGGGTTGACAAAGGCTCAAAACACCATCTACTGTTTTAAATCAGCCCTGAACCTGTGAGGCCACTGCTGACATGGAGTCAATCGGTTTGGACCTGTCTACGTCATGAAATTTATATAAAAAAAGACTGTAACCAGTGTCAGTCAGTCTCCCCCAGGTCCTCTGACGCACACATTATGTAGCCACGACGCCACGCCTCCTACATTTGTTGTTTCCTCACTCGTTGCATTTTTTAAATATGCTGGGAGAGACGGTTCTAGCATAATATGAGGGCGTAGTTACACTTTTAAGAGCCCCATCCTCAGCTACAGTACATTTACAATGGACATACCTACACCAGCTGAACGTCCAGTGGGTTAAATCCTCCACTTTTTCTCTGCATACATACCTCAGTGTTTTCTGCAGCATGTGTGTTGTGTACATTTATCTGATTTAAAAACAGAGAGAGATAGACATAAGGCGGGACGTATGATACTGGAGTAAGATAGAAGGAGAGAGAGAGAGAGAGAGGGTGGAGAGAGCTTTGCAGCCACCCAGGCCTGAGGAATGTGTCAACTTGCTGTCAACTATGTGCTGCTTTGTCATGAGACCGCAGAGCACTGGAAACACGTAAAAGTTGCCTTTTTCACACCTTCGACTCCTCCCGCCCTTCTTCCTCCACCCCCCACCCCTTCCTCCCCCCATCCTCCCCACACTCACACACACAGTGGCAGCAGTAGCCAGGCCAGTGCTAGTGCAGCTGTGACCAGAACAATAGCATTCCTCAGGCTTTAAACGCCTGGCACTTAGATTCCTAACAGCCAAATTCCTGGTGGGGAGAAGCTGGGGGTTGCTATAGGACGCCGAGAGCTGTGAGACGCCTTGTAAGGAGACGTACAGCTGTAAAGCCCTGTGTGATTTGTGTTTTTTATGAGAAGGATGGATGGGTTCGTGGGGATAGGGGGTTGGGGGGGAGCTCTGTTGTTCCACCTCATGTCCGCTTTCCTTAGATGTGACATTTTCAACACTCCAGTTTTAGCAGCTTAGGTCGAGAGGCGTCCTGCTGCTTTGTCGGGGGCATCATGTGTCGATAGAGGCACCTGTTAAGTCAACATGTGTGTCGTGTAATGCGTTTTTGGCACATGTGGTGCTGAAAGCTGCGCAGATGTGTTGAAAACGGCACGTTAGTTTTAAGAGTGTTAAATTAAGTGTTAACAAAGGAAACAAACAAGGATATGTTGTGCATATATGACAGTCAGGCAGATTCAGGTGCAGGAAATGTAAAAAATGTATCTTCTAAACAGCGAAGAATTTGATCTTTCAACCTAGACAGAAGAATATTAAATGCGTCACACCAAAACTGTTAGGAAACTCCCCTATTTCCAATTTTGTTTGTTTTTTACATTAAACATTTTACATACAGAAGGTTTTATGAAAACTCAACAATCATCAGTCCCTCATTTGTCAAAACAGTGCTTGTGTTGCTAAGATGGCCTTATTGACAATTAATCCAGCTTTTCCCACTGCCTTTATTTTGAAATCCTGTGCGTAGGTGATTTTCACTGTGAGTCAGAGAAAATGAAAAGCCCAAATTCTGTGCTTTTCACATCATGTGTGCCTCCTCTGGTGGCTTCACTTCACACAGCACTGAGCTGCCCAGCTATCAGCCCATCTGAAATAACCCCAAAAATAATGATTCTCTCATTAACCACGCCTGTTTCACAATTTAAATATAAATGAATCTAATTTAGAAAACCTTGGCCACGATGAAGGAGACTCATTTAGAGCCAATCTAAAATTAATGAGGGCATCTGGAGAGAGAGAGAGAGTGCAGAGGGGCCCTGCGTGGCTTAACAGATACCGGAGTTAACAAGCTACTGTACTTTAAACACTGGAAAATCCCCATTAATTTTAAAGTTAACGCACTACTGTACTCTGAATGGTGAAAAAAAGTGGCTTTAATGTTAGTTCAAACACATTACAGCGACATCTTCAAACTGACTCTTGGCCTCTAGCTGTCAAACCTTCTTTATGTTGTCGTAAGCCAGCATTTATCAGACTCTGCCCGGTCATACAGAATTATAATTTTCTGGGCGTTTTTTTAATACAATGGCACATGAATCTGTTTGTGCATGTGCGCAGGATTCAACCCTGGGACCTTACTGTAATGCTGTCAGATTTACTGTCACAGTTAAAAAGCAGCGTCCTGTATAGAATTACCTACAGAGGTAGCAGTAGTCGAAGATGTAGACGTTTGTTCCCCATAATGTATTCTGCTTCAGTAAAACTTCCAAATAATTAGTCTTGCAAGAGCAATGCTGCCAGCATGCAAATAAATTGGGCTTTGTCATTTACATATGGCAGGGGAGTGACATAAGGCATCAAATCATGCACAAATGTCCTAATTTTCAGGTTTTCCAATGCTCTAATTTGTTAGGAAAACCTATACATTTCTAAAAAATAAAAGTTAAGTCTCCCATCTAATTATTTACACTGCAAGTTTGCATATAAATCTGCTTTTTGTTCTCTTTAAACAAAGCATTTTCCCTGACGTGCAGCTTGCAACGTCCTCTCCCTCAGCAGCCATTGGAGTGGGCCCCAGCAGATGCCAGCCAGCTCCCACAGTGACTGTTTGGTTTTGCAGGTTTAATTCCCGATGGGTTTGGGTCCAGAGTGATTAGGCTGAGCCCTAAAGGCCAGCGGGCTTGTCAGGTGTCTCCACACATTAACGTTGTTCTGCTCACACCCTGAGCTGACAGCACAGCGAGGCAGAGGGGGAAAGAGAAACACTGATCTGGCATGGTGGGAGGCACAGAGGGATGAAGAGAAACTTGTATTGTTGGTATATTAAATACGATTTGAAAAGAAGTTTTCCTTTTAATTTTTATTAAGATTAAGGGGACTTATCTGACATTTAGGAGAGTTGGTTATCAGTGATGTTTAAAAGGTTTAATGACTGTTGACAGTGTTTTATCTTGTTTCTTTTGTCTTGGAGAAAAGAAACCAACATGGCTGGTGACTCATTTTGACTTTAAAGTCATACTTACACAAGGAAACTGCATTTTGATAGGACATTCAATTTGGGACATGCTGACTGTTTGATGTTGTGCAAAAGTAAAAAAAAAAAAGAAAAATCCAGAATGGTCACAAATTGTATATTACTCTAAATAAACTAAAACTGGGATTTAAATCCTTTTTCTCAGGAAAGAAACTGGATTTTTAGTGTTTTTTGCTGGTTTTATAAATGTGGTGTGGTATTATTGGTTTGAATTGTTAAAACCATTTACGCCATCTTCCAGAAAGTAAAAGAAATAGGCTTTTAGATAAAAATGCAAGAACACACATTTTAATCCAATTGTCAGGGGCGTATGGTGAAATAAGTGGAAGTTTAAATATGTGCATCTGTGGGGGCTGAAGTACGCAGCTTTTTTCCCTTCCTGATGACTTTTAGTTTCTGATCTTTTCTGCTAGTAAAAGGAACACACTGATGGATGCTACCTCAACATTTTCTTTAGCCTTTAACCCTAAAACCAGCTGAGTGACAACACGGCCGACTTTTCCCTGCTGGATTCAAATAAACTTGCATTGTGTCTGTGCACAAACAACTTCCTGCATGCAGACGTGCAGCTTGTTAATGGGGGCGGGCGACCAAAAAAAACAAAACAAAACAAAAAAAAACCTCTTCCTGCTTCTGACCTCCAACCCCATCCTACCCCACCCACACCCACCGCTTACACAGCATGGTGCAGCTATAGGGGGGAGGATGCGGTGGAGAGATGGCGTTAGTGTGTGTGTAGGCAGAGGAGGTGATGTTAGGTTTTCGGTGGAGGGAGGAGGGAAGATGAGGAGACCTGCTGAGAGGGCAGCCTATATACACTCCTCATCCTTCCTGCTATACCTCTCCCTCCATCCCTCGCCTCTTTTCACCCTCCTCCCCCTCCGTCTCCATCCGTTGGGGTAAAGTACATTACATGCTTGCTAATCAAACCTCCATTACAAGTTCGGAGGGAATGAAGCAAGAGACTCAAATCTTATTTTTTCCCCCCTCTTTCTACTCACTCCAGTGTGTCTCCTTCACCTTCCTGCTGCTTCACCAAAAACTCTCTCCACTCTTGAACAGTGTGTAACATGAGAAAGTGTTACTCCAACCACAACATGCTGGAGACACACCAGTGTGACATGGTAACGTGTAATTGCCAGAATCATTTCAAAAACAAAATACCATTAATATCCTGAATAATTTTAAAAATACAAGAAGCCTCTTTTATGACACCGCACTTTGATCATAACTGATATAAAACGCAGAAGAGAAACATGATTTGAAATGTATGGATTTACAGCCTTAGTTATTGCTGAAGCTTTTACAACAGCAACAAGTCTTACAGCTGCATGAATTGTCATAGAAGTTTGGCAGATTCATGAAAACTGTACACTGCATTTCAGAGATTTCATAAAGTATATACTGGCTGCTGGTCACAACTAAAATGTGCTAGACTGGCCCTCAAAGTCAGACTTCCCAGTAGGAAACATGACTTTTTATTTCCGTTTGAAGTGTCTTCTCCAGGTTTTTTGAAATGCAACTTGTGATTTCATGTCAAAATGGACATGTCAAACATTTAAACGCTACTTTTAAAAGTTTAGAACCAACATAGCTCAAAGCCATCAAGGCACCAAAGTGTTGGCCTTACCAGTAGTGTGGTTAGAAAATAGATCATTTTTCAAGGTAACAGGGCATTCAAATCCAAAGAATTTGTCCCCTTGGGCACCAAAAAAGGAAAATACCTGCACATTACTTTCTTGTTTTTCTGCCATAAGTGTCTATATGAAATACTAATAGAATTGGGAACAAGAAAGCAGTGGCAGACATTTGTCTTTTTTGGTGTGCATGTTCCCCATCATCTGCAAAGCATTTATAGTATGAAGGTGTGTTGTAGCCCTTGGACACTGAGCAAATTTCATGACAAACAAGGAGCATGAATGTGCTCAATAAGTCGGAACCAAGGTGAAAGTTTGGCGTGATGGTGGCTCTAGAGGAAAAGTTAGGTGGTGGTAAATTGCGACTTTCCCAATCTGGCCAGTAATGTCTAACTAGCTCGCACCAAGTGGCAGCAGAATCATATATCAGCTGAGTTTTAGCACAGAGTCATTACAGTGAAACGTGGGCATGGAGTAACTGCCTTTGATTCTACCCTTGTCTAGTTTCATACTAGATCTTCACTTACAAGCCACTATAAGCTAAACTAACAGAATACTGCGCTAATTTGAATAAGCTGCAAAAGCCCCTTCAGAGCTCTGTGGTCTGCTAACCATACAGGGGATCAGAGGATGAGGTCTGCACAATACCACAGTGACACATACTGGATCTGCTGTACACAATATCTGGCCTTACATATTGAAACCGATACACATACGAATACAAAAGACATAGCAGACAGTCTTATGGGGTAATTAGCCATGCACTGAACCAAAGCTCAATTACCATTTCTAAGAGCATGAGGAGTCCTGGCATAAATAGACAGCTTTTGAAATATACTGTCATGTTTTTCAATGTGTTCTGTAAACATAGAGAGGCAGTCATATGACAGCCCAACATATTATCAATTATTGTTATGCATAAGCTACACGTTGGTAGTGCTATTGACCTTACTCTACAAAACATCTATTGCTGTAAAGCTGCCATTAGTGTAAAAGACACACAATAAACTCCAAGTCTGACTGAGGTGTAAATGTACTGCTAATAGTTTCCTGAGTTAATGGAAAAGGCCATTTTCACAACACTTCCTGCCCAGTGAAGGCAGTCATAGACAACTGTATTATTTACCAACCAAAGAAAAGGAAAAAGAAGAGGTTTAACTGTTATTTAATACTACTAATAATAATTTAGTACCTTCCTCTCCTCCTCTTCTGTTGGTAATTGGTTTTAGGGAACACCTGTATGAGTGTAGATTATTCAGGGATTATGGTCAGGGAAGCCTTGAGTCACCACTAATTATCATCTCACTCACTCACACTCTCACACACACACTCACACACAGACACACACAAACACACACACACACACACACACACACACACACACACACACACACACACACACACACATACACACAAAACACACACACTCACACACACACACACACACACACACACACACACACACACACACACAGTTCCCATATTGCCCTCCATGCACTCCATAGCAGTTTTGTCAGCTTTAGCCAGTGGAAATCCTTCATAGCAGTAGTTTACGGGGCATGTAGTTATTATTTTGGGATATCACTTTCTCTCTGCTCCATGTTTGGGTTGCCAGTGCACATATTCACGTTTCAGCCATTTGAATTTTCAAGCATTTGGCATAAACTTGTTTTTGTTTTGAGGAATTTGTAGTAGAATTGCTGCAGTTTTTGGTAATCACACTGTTTTGTCTTCTTGGCAACGTTTATGCAAGGGTGCTGGAAAGGAGACTTTGACTAGTTGTCAAAAATCAAGACTCAACATGAGCAGTGCAGATTCAATCCTGGTCGCAGAGCAGTGGACCAGCTCTTTAGTCTCTCAATACAAAACTAAACTAAACTAGGAACGTTTTTTAGGAACTTTGCGTTTCAACCATATTCGAAGAATCGCGAAGATTAGGCAAATTAGACCAATGAAGGATTGCAAAACAATGGCAGAATTTGAAACACAATTTTCTCATTTGTGAATGAAACAGTACACCAGTTATAGTAGCCGCAATGTCTGTGTTTGATCAATAAATGATGTTAAGAGATGCAAACCTTGCCCTTATAGTTCCTGAACCATTGTAAAGTACTAACTTGATCTTTTGTAGAGGAACTGAATTTAATTTCTAGTTCCTCTGGTTGAAACACAGTTAAAACTCCTGAGTTCCTCAAAAGGCTCTTGGTGCCTGGGGAAAGTCCCAGCAGTGATATTGCCCTACTGGTCTACATTTGCTTTTGTGCCTTGGAGAAGCCTTACGACCCTTTCCCTTGGGGTGTCCTCTCAAGGGTTAGGATATATGCGGTGCCATCAGTCATTAAGTCCTTTCATAGGCAATAAGTCAAGTATGTTCTAGGTGGGTATTGGGCTTTACCAAGACCAGTACTTGTTATTGATTCTGTTGCACCTCCACCTTATGCAGATGATGTAGTTCTGTTGACTTCATCGTTTGTGAAGCAGTTGGGATAAGAGTCAGCACCTTCAAGTCTGAGGCCACAGTTCTCTGCTGGAAAAATGGTGGGTTTCCCCCTTCAGGGTCGGGAGAAAGTTGCTAGCAAGAGGTGGAGCTCAAGAATGTCTACTGAGGGAAAGATGGAGCTTGAGATCGACAGGTGGATTAGTGCCATATCCGCAGTTACACAGAAGTTGTAGTGGACTGTTATGGTGAAGATTGATCAGAGCCTGAAGGCGAAGCACTTGATTTAACAGTTGATCTGTGTTCCAGCCCTAATAAATTTGGGGTAGTGGTAGGTTGGTTGTTGTTGACCTCTGCAGCTCCACTTGGACAGATGAGGGTTTGGTGCCTTTCTCAAAGGCACTTTAACAGTAATTCTTAAAGCAGGAAAGCGATATACTTCCTCCACTCGCATTGTCCTAATCTCCTAACTGGTGTAGTAATTTGACCTGGAATTCCTAATCAAAAGAATTGCCTGTGACTCGACATAATCTTCTATAGCGTGATACACGAGGGGCAGTAGATGTAAAGAATAAGTAGTCTCAAAGTTCTTTCTATCTCTCTCTCTCGAGGTTGAAATGGTAAAAAGCATAAGTAACAACCTCATTATGTGCTGTAACACAAATATGGGTCAGTAAGTTGGCGAACCTGATGACATGCAGCCAAGAGGACTCAAGATGGGTGAACAGTGCGTGGTAACTCAGGTGAAAGAAGAACTGAGCTAAAGGAAGGGAGGGGAGGCTGACAGAGGGAGAGAGAGATATGTTCTCAGTCCCACACTGAAATTTGAGATAGGAGTGTAGCTGTTGACTGAAGAGAGAGAGAGAGAGAGAGGGTGTGTGTATGTGTGTGTGTGTTTAGATGAGCGATGAACAGACAACGCTTGTCCTCAAGTCAAAGAGCTCCAGTGGCTAAATCCCCATCGGGCACCAAGACACACACACACACACACACATACATGGACAGGTGATACATCATGGATGTGAGAAGGAGGAGGGGAAACTTTGGAGAGAGAGAGAGAGAGAGAGTGAAAAGAACGGATGGACAGATGAGAAGGAGGTGAAGTGGAGGAGGAGGAGTGGTAGGGGAACAGGAGGGTGAGGGGGCACCCAGCTGGTGACAGAGGGGAGCAATAAAGAGCAACGGACAGTTCACTCAGTCCAGCTATTCATGTATTTTAACAGTGAAACTGATTAAATTATCAAAGAGAAAATCCTTCCCTTTTTCTCCAGTTTCCTTTATGATACTAAGCTATCTCATTACTGTAGAATTTCTGTAAAGATCACCGGCCAAATAAACGTGTACACAAGCAGTAATGTTGTTACTTTGACTTACTGTTGATTCTGAGTCTGGTACATATTGAGGGGAAAACATTTTTAACTCAACTTTAACTTTATTGTCTCCAAGGGGAAATTTGTCTTGCAGCCAGGTGAAACACACACAGACTTGAACGTTTAAAAAAACAAAACATAATAAGATACATAAAACGTACAACAATAAGAAAAAAAAAAGAAAAATATAATAACATAAGCTTAAGCCTACACACACGTAAAACAATGTACTTCATTGACAGCATAACAATATCCCCATCGTCAACCACCAATTTTATATGGAAGACTACTCATCATCACTTGATTCATCCTAAGCATGTAAAAGCTTGGCAGCATGAGAGACAAAATCCTTTCTCAACCCAAGAGGGAAGCTTGAACTCTTCATACAGAGGATGAAAAGGACACTCTAAAATGATTTGATTTGCTAAACTGTTCTCGAATTGCCCTATATTAATCATTCCCTTAAATACCTAATTCTTGTCCTCAATATACTTATTTAGCTCCATACTTACTTACCCACAGGTTACTTACTGTGTTTGCTGCAAATAAAAATTCATACTTTCAGAATACTGTCGTTTCCTAGCAATCAATATAACAATTCAAATTTTTCACTGACTAAAAATACAGGCCGCAGAAGTAGAGTCTACACTTATTATTCATATTAATAGATAACATTTTGGCGAATGTTAGATAAAATGTTAAACAGGTCAAACATGCAACCTTTAAAGAAACAGGTCATGATATTTGACATTTAAAACATTAAAAAAAAGAGTTTAAAGTGTCATTTTTTGACCTTGGAAACAGCAGTGTTCACAGTGTTTACAGAATGTAATGTATATATTCATCTACTGAATATATGAGGATACACACAAAGTAGTGGCAGTGTGCCCTCACAGAAACCTGAATTAAAAGATAATGCACATACAGTTTATAATCATTCTGTGTCCCTTAATGTGATATTTCAGGAGAAATAATTAACTGCCACCATTAACTGCTTGATGGTAACAGCTGCCCCTGAATCACAAAGAAGTAAAACTGATTTACCAAGGTGTAAATATCATTTAAAAAGCTCTGCTAGCGAAGTACACATTGGCAGCCCAAAATGTCAACAAGAAGCAACTTTTTTACTTTTGAGAATGTCAATACCCTGCAATCCTGTAAGCTAATTACCTTCTTACTGTGTGTTGAGGTAGAAGAGTCGAGCTTTCTCTAAGAGTTCTCACTAAATGCTGTTTGGAAGTATTCACATAAGAAAATGTCAGTATTTCAAGCCAGCGCCCATTCTAACACCAACAATACTAAGTTTTGTTATGGAAGATGCATGCTCGATTTAGGCTAAAACAGGTGTAGTTTTATTTTAAAAATCATGGCCAGTGTAGCTTTAAATCGTGGGGTGGCGAGATGAGAGGGGGGAGGAAGGGAGCGATGGACAGCTAGAGGGAGGAAAAGAGAGAAGGGGGGATGGAGGGATGGAAGGAGGTGTATAGTGCAGCAGAAACTTCCCATGCTGGCCTCCCAGTGTGGCTACGTAATGAGGGCAAGGGACACAGACACACACACACACATACACACACTCGCAGACACACACTCGGGGCTGAGCATGGCCCCACGGCTGATTAGCGGCACACAAAGGCCCCAAACAGAAGTAGCAGAGGACACACAATGGGAGCAGGGCCTCAAGGCGTGGTTTACTTCTGCCCTGAGGGAGGGGGCGAGAGAGGCAGAGAGACAGTGGGAGACGGAGAGAGAGAGAGAGAGAGAGAGAGGGTCCCACTGAGCTGGCCAACCGAAAGGGGGGGCAGGAGGGGAGAGAAGAGGGTTTGGTGGGGTTAGAAAAGTGACAGAAGCAGAGAGGGGTTTTGTTTTTGTTCTGATGAAGACATGCTGGGTTTCTACTGAGTTCTATTTGCAGTGAGTGCAGCATCAGGAAACCAGATGAATGGGTCAGCGTCACGGCTGCTTGTTCACTGTCCCATCCAGGCTCCCATCCACCTGCTCTGAAGCACATTTAAAATTTAGAAAGTTTGCATTCTCAGCTAAGTTAGAAAAGTCAGTGAACCAGCAGAGGGAAGATGCAGTTAAGGCAGATGGATGCAGTTTATTTGGAGAAACAATGTTGTGGTTCCTGCTTCGACCTTTTCTCATTGTCATTGTTGTAAAAATAAATAAATAAATAAATAAAAGGGCAGCAGACACGTACGTCACATGGTGTGAAGATGCAAATTAAATTCATGAAAATAACATGAGGCAGCAATGAAATGCCACAATTTACCTTTTATTATGTAATTCCCTTAAAATTAGCACATTTGGATGAAAACAAACCCTATGATTCATACTGTGTGAGTTTATCCATTTAAGTACTGACCCCATCTACTTGGTATGGGGTCCTATGACTCACTGATGAGTCAGTGGGCTGCTAACATTCACATATCGACAAGACAAGACATCACAACCATCAATTTAGAATATGAGAGCCAGATAACTTTATTTTAGTTTATTCAAGGGCATGAAGCCACCACAGTCTAGTATTTAAGTCCTAGCTGATTTTGTACTCACATACTTCAATTAAGTGAGGAAAAAAACCCTGAAGATTTCTACTGTTGAGTTATAAACATTATTTGTAAACTGGTGAGCTTGGGTCATGCTACTGCTAAAAAATCTCAAACTCACTTTAGCATCACATGTTGCCTCCTCTTCCTTGGCTGCGACCAGCTTCACAATCTCCTCCTTCTCTTTTGAGTGTTGTTTTTTTTTTTTTTTTTTAATGCATATCAGCTTGTTTGTTGGTTTCAAAACATGGGAGCGGCGCAGATTGAAGACGCAAGTTGTTGATGTGTCCCTGCTTTCATCCTAGCGCTCCGATTCAGTTGGAAGCATTCATCGCATCATCTGATACGCTGATACACAGATTTTTATCAAACTGATTTTGCTTTACAGTGACGTGCAATGAACCTGCAAGGTTTTTTTATTATCACAGTGTTTAGGCGCCATTACTCTCTGAAGCCACTTGTTTCTGCCTGTGAGTGTGTGTAAAAATATTTACTGCTAAAAATGGATATTTAGCAGTAATCTCCACATAAAAAAAGTTAATTCATACAATAATATTGAAATGTCTTCTGACCACAAACAATGGCCATTTTTATTAATGCTACATAGATTTTTTTAAGGTGCATAATAGCTACCCTGGGACAGGATCAGGGGTGATTTGAACTTAAAGCCCCTTTTCACACATGAATCCTTCGACATTGCTGGGGTTGGTTTGGAGGAATGTTGTTTAAGCCTTTAAAATGTAAAAAAAAATAATAATAATAATTTAGCATCAAAGAATAAACGCACCAAACTCCCTATGAGTAAAACTATTCGATAGATGCATTTTCAAGCAGGAAATTAAAGATACGATGAACGTAGGCAGGAGTGCAGCCCAAAACCTCTAATTTTTCAAATGATAATTGTTTGAGTTATTGCTACCACAGTACATGTTGAGAGCTTTAAAATCATCTCAGCGGCTCTTTGCATAGATTACTATCTACATATTTCTACAGAGAATGAACATTATATGGCAACGACTAATGAACACAGCCTTCTTTTCACAGAGGAGCAGCAGCTGCTGTAATCTCCACTGTTCAATTAGCTGCACTGACCGGGACGCCACCTACACTTCATTAACAGGGAGGGGAAGGTATGGAATTAACCTCTTTCTCTCTCTCTATCCCCTTTTTCTTCTCTCCTGAAGAAATATCTCAGCAGCAGAAAAGTGCAACTATTCCAAATTAGTTTCTCTGTATCAGTTAAAACATGATTTCCTCTTATTTTACCTTTTAAAATGGAAGATTCAGGGATATTTACAAAGAGCAACAGAGAGAAAGTGGGGGGATGGGGGAGCATAAATCCACAAAGACAATTTAGCTTTTCCAGACTCTTTTCCTGTTTTTCCAATTACTTAATGCTATTTAAATACAGCAGAGCTGACACACTCTCACACACGCACACATTAACGGTCCTCAGCATTGCAGAGGCTCCTGAAATAAGTCACGCAGTAATTGTATTTGATAAACCATAAAGGGAGCCCATCAGAGGGAACGCTAGCTGTAATAAAATGATAAAATAGACAATTATGAAAAAAATCCCTGGCCTTTAATTTCCTAAACACACTCTGGAGAGAGGCTGCTTAAGCCGGAGCGATTTTGACGAGATGCTCAACACGTTATTTTCCTCCTCTTTGACACTTTGAATTACACCACAGGCCTCTGAAATAGTTGTAACGTTAGCAGAACGCCACAGTTCCCCACTCACTGCTGGTTCATATCGCCTCAGTTAGCTTCATAGGTTATTTGACCAGCAGTGAACTCCTCCTTTGTAGTAATAATACACTGTGTTTTTGGTCCATTGACCAGCCATTTGTTTAGATGGATAGAAAGGAGGGTAGACAAATTGCCAAAATGCAAACATTTAATGACTTTGCTGCAACATGAGCCCTATTTGCTTTGAATCTATGTTGTTTTTTGCAGAAGAAGACTGTTCCCCCTGACCAGCCTGTTCTCATTCCCAGGGCGTCAAATATCGACGCTTTGTCACCCTCAGCGTCTCATACAGACGCAGAAGGTACCCTTGAGGTTCTATATAAGACACACCGGGCCATCAGCCTAACCAAGTAGTTTTGTTGCCTAAACCTAAAGGGTACCTTGTGTGTCTGTATGAGACGCAGAGGGGCATAACAAAGTATCATCGGTATTTGTCAACCTGGGATGAAAACTTGTTGCCCTGACATATTCAATAATTTTGACCAACACTCCTCAACTTTGGATGCAAATAATCTGGCCTCTTAGGAGCTCTGTTAGTTGTTTCAAGTTGCTTTGAAACCTCAAGTATAAAAGTGGGATAATGCTCATTAGCATTCAACCTCATGTGACCCACAACTGAGACTGTGTTGAGAAACTGAGATTAAAGGAATAGTTTGAAACTTTAGGAAATACGCTCATGTGAAGATTGATATTACTCTTATGTCTGTACCGGCAAATATGAAGCTACAGCCAGCAGCTGGTTAGCTTAGCTTAGCATAAAGACTGGAAACAGGGGGAAACAGCTAGCCTGGCTCTGTCCAAAGGTAACAAACTTACCAGCACTTCTAAATATCCCATCTTGTTCGGGTGTTCATAATATTTTGTCTACCTCCTGTTTAACCTTCTCCATCTACTTGTAATGTGTTTATACGATAATGAGGAAATCCCCATGGTAACACAAACAGTTGGTGTGCTCATAGAGTTCATCTCCACTTAAAACAACACTGTAGCTTCATTGGAACAAAGTGGCTTATGGGAAGATCAATAATAAAGACATTATATATAAAGTACAGTAAATTATCACTGTTACACTCGCAGTACTTGTATATCAATAAACCGGATGTTACACCTGTTAAAATATTATGAAGGTAGCTGCCGAATGACCATCCAGATTTGGGTATTTAAAAAAAAGTGTTGGCAGTCAAGTCAGGTATCCTGACGATACAAACCCACTATTGTCAAAAGATCACATTAGCTCTTTGAGGCACTGATTTTTTTTCACGGTTGTATAAAAATCACATTCCTCACCGACTCTTCTGGCGGAGACAGCCATGACGGTGTGCAATCTGCACCACAAAGAGTTAAAAAAAAAAATCAGATCTCTTGGTTCCTCGTGTAAATGCAGCCAGACAGTGTGTGTGTGTGTGTGTGTAGGTACTGCTGTGTAAAATAACATGGAAAAGGTGATTTTCCACTATAGTGAGGCTTCCACACTGTGTTTCCCCCAGGCAGCAGCAGAGACATGATTGAATTTTGTGTGTGTGTGTGTGTGTGTGTGTGTGTGTGTGTGTGTGAGGACATTGGTTTGACTTGCTGACTCCCTTTGCTGTATCTACATCGGTTTGTAATGTTTTTCTGTCACTGGTTGAATTACGTGTCTATGCAGTAAACAAAATGCATTTGATATTTTCACAAATGCATGTTTTTGTTTAACAGAAAATATTGAAAGAAACGCCACTTTTTTCTGCCGTTATTCCTCAAAAGTAGACTTCCTGGAGATGTGAGGTTTTCATATTACATCAGTATGATTACACTAGAAGAGAGAGGAAGAGAGAGAGGAAGAAAGAGTTATTACATTCACACACACCTGAGTCTTGTCTGCCCTTGTGTCTTTCTCTCAACAGCACACACACACACACTCACGCTGCTTCTCTGTCTCCCTGTAGGTGATGCTGATGGTGTGACATCCAGCTGGCAGGAGTACAAGAGATGGAGAGTAAATGAGAGCTTGCTGTCAGTAGTGTGAGCCATTTCCAGGTGAAGCAAACTGAATTAAACTGAATCAAGCTGAACTGGAATGACCTGCGCTGAACTGAAACGAAAGCTCTTGGAGGTTTTTGGAAGAAAAAAAAAAGTTCAGGCAGAGAAACACCTTGAAATAATACAGATGAAAACCTTCTGTCATTTACGGCTGCTGTTTTTTTTGTTTTTTTTTGGGGGGGGGGGATTTCTTACACTTTATTTTCAATATACGGTGTTTATTCACATTTAACAAAGCAACATTTACATTAGAAAACTGCAGCGTCACTTTCTTTTTTTTTTTTTTTTTTATGTGTAAATATGTCCGTATAACGTCTTGAAGGATCATTATGGAATAAAAGTCTAAATCAGGGTTTTGTAAAGTCTGAGACTGTGGGCCTCCCCTCAGACAAAGCTTGGAAAAAGTCGCCCTCTCACCCCCTCTTAGTTTACTTTCTTAGTTTCACTCAGTTCCTGGATGCCTATGGGATCATGATTATGTTATTTGATCCCAAAGACACTCAACAATTGAGCCAAGATAGCCTAATACTGCTGTTTCTACTACTTCAGGCACCAAATACATAAAATAAAATGTCTGTCCTGAGGCATTTATTAGTTTCTGACTCTGAGAAAGTGGGAAAAACTACTCTTTAACCAAATCACACACATTTAGGCTATTCTATGTGATGTCCTTTTGATAACTATTGTAATATTGTTTTAATTCCATTCACCGAGGCTCCTGTGAAACTGTTTGGAGCCCTGGGGAGGCCCGCCTCCCACTTTGAAAACCTTTGGTCTAAAGCCATTTGAACCCTGAGCTGGAGCTAAAATTCAGATTGTTTGGTGTTAAGAACTGCTGGGTTAAGTACTTCAATTTCAACTCAGTTTTATTTATATAGTGCCAAATATGCTTTTCATATAGAGCAGGTCTAGACCGTACTCTTTATAGGATTGAGTTCCTGGTAGCCGGGGCCAGAAGAACACTAAGGTTTGCTCCAGTTTTAAGATAATTTTAATAGGAGTTTGGGGACGTCAAACATTGCACTTCATCTTCTAAATGTAACTACATGTAACACACTTCATCCATTACAGAGTAGCAGGATTTGATGCTGTCCATTGCATGAGAAGCTAACATTGCATTTCTGTTGGTAAAAAACAAACATGCAATCTACAAGTTTGGTGATTTTTTTACATTTTCAGTGAAGGATTGAAGGATTACAAGCAAAAGTTCTCTTAACTTTTAGACCGCTCTTCTTTCCAAACCCATTAGATTATCTGAAAAACTGCATCGTCACCACGCTGGACACACGTTTGTTTATCAGAGGTCATGAAAAGCTGACATTTTGGAGATATTGTGATATTAAAATTTGATCATACTTTGAGTATTTATATAAAATGTGAACAAGCATTTGAACATTAAAGTGGCTATAATTAATATTTTTATAATAACACTGTATCAAATGACTGGTTTAAGAAAATAAAGTTAAAGAAAAGTAATATAATATATTATATATATATATATATATACATTAGCATTTCTTTCTCACGCAAGGTTTCTCATGAGTCTTTCTGAAAAGTTGAAACATGTTTCTGAGGCTTTCTGGTGTGTCTACTACTGTACTGGATAGTAAAATTAAAGCACTTTGTCATTTTATATACATTTAATAAAAATGAAAGCCTTATGGGAGTGCTGACAGCATGTGTGTTTTATTTCTATATATATGGGATGTAAAACGGGTTCATCTTCAGCTATGCGCTTCAGACACACAAATACACTCGAGCAACTGTTGTGTATTGACACACAAAATCTCTGCACACACACACACACACACACACGGCCACAGAGAGAACAGTAGCCCCTGGCTATCTGCAGCAGTGAGTGTAAATGATCGCATATCTGCGGTCATAACTCACAGCCATACAGGCTACTGATGCAAGCTGACACCCGATGTCTGTCTGTGTGTGTGTGTGTGTGTGGTGTGTGTGGTGTGTGTGTGTGTGTGTGTCATTTTAGACTCTTCATGTCGCTTCCCTTCTGTCTCTTCTCGTCTTCCTCCTCCTCCTCATCCTCGATGCCTCGGGTGATGAAACTGACTCTGTTACATCAGACCAACACCCTCCAGCCTGCCTTTTTCCTCCACCCATCTACACACACACACACACACTTGCACACACTCACACACACACATTTGTTTGCCTGCACTCTAGAACCACATTAGTGTGTTTAACCTTATTGATTAGATCTTGTCTCTTGATACAAATCAGGGTGATCCATCACTGATGTGTGTTTACCGGGCGGAGATGAGTTGATATTGATGGATGACTGATTAATCAGTAAGTGAAGAGTATGGACAAACACATACACTGACAATGGCTCTATTTTCACTGTGGGCTAAAAACTAGTTAAAGAGAAACTGAGACTTTTGTTGCAGAATCTTTTTTTTTCTTTCAAATTTAAGAGCATTAATGTTTTAAAATATAAATTCAACTGTTTAATGAAGTTTTGCTGAGTAATGTTTTTCTTTAACAAAATAATGTGATGTGGAAACAAGGATTACCTGTACTTTATTTTTTATCAGATAAACATTTAAAAAACAAAAATAATCTATACTTAAGCATGACAGGAAACAGCAAAATCACATATTTTGTGGCACATTCAGGCTTATTATTAAAATGATCAACAAAGCATTAATACAGAAATGATCATTTCAATGAAAACAAGATCTCAGTTATATTGTTTTCCAAAAGTCTTCATCAATCCACATCTCTGCTGCTGATGTTTATCAATCACTTAAACATTCATAAATACAAATACACCTTTCATACAAAAATTGCAGCATGCATTGCTTATTGTGGAGATGTCAGGAGTATATTATTAACAACACACTTTCATTTAATTTTCATGTTAATATTAAAAGCCTCACCCAGGACTGTATGGTTGTATTTGATATTAATCTCACAATTAAGATTTGACCATTTCTGTGGTATTTTGTTGGCGACTCGTACACACAAATATAAAATAATAATAATAAAATAAAATCTGTTCTCTAACTGTGTGTGCTCCTGACTGAAGGAGAAATAACTGGACAAAACTGAAGCGCTGTGCACATTATTATTAATCGGGTTACACAGAGTGATTCTAGAGGGGGATGATTAAAGATAACCAGTAAACCATTAAAGAGGAGAGGTATCCGGATGTACTGAGGCAACATTTAGGTATTCAACACACAAAGGTTTTGGACTTTCTCTCTTTAACTTATTATTTGTGGATGGCCCTTTCACTCTGAGAAAATTGTAATAAAGAAAATACTCCAATAACTCCATCATCTTGCATTCATTTTATGTTAAATATGCCAATAACATATTGCTTTGTTTCAGTACAGTGGTGTCTGGAAAGTTGGTTAAAGTATTTTCATTGATTAAACAGTGTCCTGGCTTTCAGCTTTAGTTTTAGTTTGAATTTAATTAGTTTGGACTGCTTCCTGCTTTCCTTTTATGCCACTCTACTCCTATACAGGTATACTTTTCCCATCTAAAGTCTTTGTGATGTGCGTGGAGTGTTTAACTATTTTAGAAATTAGGTTTGTCCTGCAGAAATCCATCAGTGTTAACCGGGTTTCTGTAATCCTTTATCATGACTAATGTAACCAGATTCCTCATTTATATGATGTTTAAGAAATCGGGCTACAGAAACACCTCTCTGATGATGCAATACAGTTCAGCAGCACCACAAAATACATCCGTCAAAATGACCATAATGTTCAATCAACACCTCTCTGAACATTACAACCTTCATGAAGGAAAGGGCTTTTGTATTATACTGCATTCACTTGCTAGGGAAAACAGGGGCCCTCCACAAGAAGGGCCAGAGCCGGCTCTACTCTACAGAGGCTTCAACAATGTCTGCAACGAGATGCTGGGGCCAGAGCATGAGGACGAGAGACGCTAACAAGCTCAACAAGCTAGTTAGAAAGGCGTGATAAATGATTGGAGGAGGAGTTGAGCTGGACTCTGGAGGCGGTGATGGAGAAGAGGATTCTGTCCAAGTTGGAACGTCTCCCACCCCCTCCAAGACTCATACCTCCAAGTTGTTCCACCATCAGACTGTTTAACTCACCCCCACTTCGTCGCAGTGTGGACATCAGTGGACTGGGAGGCTTACTGGCACAGTGCAATACGACAGGTTGGGAAAACAACTGCATAACAGCGCATCAAAAGGGCACAGCCTAGGCTACTACAAAGTCAACAATATGAAGATACTCAGCATAAAATGCACAACAACGTCAACCACACAAGAAACATTCATCATCCATATGCATCATTGGACAATGTGCATTTGTTTCTTCTATATTTAGGCTACATTGCATTGTATGTAAAAATTGTATTGTTCTCAAAGCGTGCTCATTTGTTATTAACATTTATTGGTGCAAACTACATTATGCTTTTAAAAAGTGATGGTGACAAAGACGGCCATTTCAAAAAGCGGTGGGGACAGTGTAAATGACACCTATGATGTTATATATTTCTTTATTAAACTGAGTTCTGCTTGCTGTGGTTCCATTCCATCTGAATGAATGATGATATAATGGTGGAACAGAATGTGATGGAATATGAGACACAGTGTGTTCAGACTTAAACTTCATCCTTTCAGTCATTTCAGCCGTGTTTGTTGGCTCATTAACCTGACGACAGCCTTGAACCATTTTGTCTAGTAGCAGTTATTATACACTGAAATTCAATACAAAGCGTCAGCTGACATGAAGTGACCTCTGGACTTCTGGACGTCTGGTAAGTTGATTCAATTTTCCAAATGCCACAAAAATCTCTTCTTGAAGTCAAACTTTCATTAACATCTGGTTGCAATGTACAAAATCACATTTTGTTAACCCTGTATTTGAGTTTTGAACTAATGTAGTTGACATTAGCAGATTGTTTTTAGAAGTAACAGTGAAAACAGACATAATACAGACAGTGTATTATTAACACGATGAGCAGATACTTTGGGAAATTAGTTGAATATCATTGCTTACTTTTTTCAGGTTATATACTACTGTAAAAGTTTCCATCTGTATTTTAAGTATGCTGAAAATAAAATACCGTAATATACAAATAATATACAGCTTTGTGCACTTATTGATGAGCAGGAATGGGAACATGAATACAACAAAAGCAGGAAAAAAATCAAATCGGTGGGAGTAAAGGGTTTTAAAATCTTACAAAAAGATAAGAGATTAAGATTTTATTTTAATATAAATATAGGTTTACTTAGCTTACAGTGTTTTCATTTTTGAGTAGTGTTTACAATAAATATGTATATTTATTTAATGAGTAGTGGTAGTGGTAATATTTCTAGGTCTTGAACTTTTAAGGTCTTAAGGTTAAAATCATGACAATGATCCTGACAGAACTTGATGAATCGCATCCCTGCATGGAACTCCTTTTCTACTCTCCTCTCAGGTGTGAGAAATCAACAGCAGGTTTCATCTTGCACCATGACGGACGACCAGGACTTTCAGGTCGTTGTAGGAGACCTGATCTCATCAGAGTCCTCAGTCTACGAGGTGCAGGATCTCCTGGGGTGTGGCACCTTTGGAGATGTGACCCAGTGCAGGAAGGTAGCCACCAATGAAACGGTGGCTGTAAAAATCCTCAAAACCAAGAAGTGCATTGAGGAGGCAAAGGAAGAGGTGCAACACAAATAATGTTGATCAACATTTCCCTCGTGTAATATTTCAAAAACACATTGAACTCACATCGAATCTCATACATTCCTCAGGAGGTAATCCTCAAAAAGATGAAAGAGCTTGACTCAGACAAGTTTAACATCGTCCGATGGAACGACTCCTTCACCTACGAGGGACGTTTTTGTCTTGAGTTCGAAAAGCTGGACATAAGTCTGTATGAATTCCTAGAGATGGACCATTTTCAGCCTCTTGAGTTGACAGAGATCCGCCCCATTGTGCAACAGGTTCGTTTTTGTAATACAAAAGTTGCAACACAAGTTGAATTGTAGGGTCTAAATCAATGGACAAAGGGTGTACTTTATCTCTTAAATGCATGTATTACAGTTTTGTCAAAATCCCAGTTGAGATAACATAGAACTTTATTCATCCCGAGGGAAATTGTTGAAACCTCCAACAAAAGTAAACAAGTGTCGATCAGGATATTTAAATAGTAAAACCCTAAAATAACAAATAAGGATAGATTTTGGCAGTGTGTTAAGCCAAATAATGTCCCTAAAGACTAATGATGGTGGATAGTGGTGGATACATTTACATCTTCAGCTCTTTCAAAAGACCTTAAGTTAATTTTTACTGCTATTCATGATTTCAGTTGGCTACAGCTCTGGAGTTTCTAAAGAGCGTAGGGATCGTTCATGCAGATCTAAAGCCTGAAAATATTATGATGGTGGACCATTTACGGCAGCCATTGAGGGTGAAAGTCATCGACTTTGGCTTAGCCTGTAACAATCCCGAGGCATGGACAGGTGCGACTCTTCAGACCCAGTGGTACAGGTGAGTGACTCACAGCACATCTGTATATCTGGGACAGCTGTGTCAGAAAGGATACTGCACGCTGGCATCTTAAGTTTTTAGTCAGTCTTACGTCTGACCAAGACATTGTATATTTAAGAACTTGTCAGTGAAGTGTAGACAGTTAGCCTTTAGAACCACAGTAATGTGTTTGCGTGTGTCTCTCTTGCTTGTCTAAGGTCTCCAGAAGTCCTGTTGGGAGCTTCCTTCAACGAGGCTATCGACATCTGGTCTCTGGGCTGCATTGCCGCTGAAATGTTGATGGGCACCGCACTGTTCCCTGGCAGTGATGAATATGATATGGTCAGTATTACACTTTAACACTATGACACTTAAAACACAACAAAAATGTCAATTTCAGCCATAATGTCTGTATTATTTAAAAATAATCCCATACTGGGTGATAGTAGCGAGAGATAAGCCATATTCTACTGCACTGTCTCTTAATTTTAGCATTTTCTTGTGGAAAAGGACGATATCTTTTAATGATACAAACCATGACTCTCATTCCAAGCTAGAGACAATTAATCCATAAAGTCATAGTGAAACACATTTTGCAGTATGCTTCTAACTTGTAGGTACCTTATATATTGGAGAAATTTTCCTTTGAAACCTTCATAAATGTACCTTGAAGTATAATAATAATATCTATAATAAACTTTATTTATATAGCACTTTTCATACTGGGGGTGTAGCTAAAAGTGCTTTACAATAGAAGTTAAGAATCAAGAGAATAAATAAAAACAGAAAAATTAAAAAAAGTGCAAATACTGTGCAATAAAACCAAGTAATCAAATGAATAACAGAGAAAAGAGGCAGCAAATAGCAAGAACAGGTATGCTAAGAACAATATAATATGTAAAAGATAAAAACAAAACAAAGAACATATTCACATTTTCAATTGTGGTTTAAAAATTAATACCATAGTTAAAAACGGCTGAGCTGCCGATTTTCTTATTTGTGTGATAGTTTGTTGGGATAGTTTTGTATAACGTGACATCATGTTGTGCCCACAGATGAGACACATCTTATGCACTATTGGAAAACCACCAGACCACGTGCTGAATGCTGGACTGTACACAGAACAGTTTTTCCGTGCAAAATACACAGGACTGGAACCCCCTCTGTGGAGATTTATGGTAACATTATTTGGCCGATAGAACAATCTATTGATCTATTTTTGTGTCTTTGCTTTAGTTTGTCACTGCATTTGGAACAAATTAGCCAACACAAACATTTCTTCTCTTTAGTCAACACTTGAAGCGAGTAATTTTACCTGTAACCCGCGCACAATTACCAGCCTGACTGATCTAACAAAGGTGGGTTTTGTCATGTTTTTATAACTTGAACATGAACACACATAACAAAACAAGTTCAGATTTTCATACCATTTCATTTAATTCGGATCCTGCACTAGGTGTCTTGTAAACTGTCCGGAGAAGATGCCAGTGCTGATGAACGTGACCGGGCGAGCTTTGTCGACCTGCTAACAAAGACACTGAAGGTGGATGCTTCTGAAAGAATTACACCAAGCCAAATTCTTCAGCATACATTTATAACGATGAGCCACCTTGTTGGCACGTTCGACAACAGCTTCCAGTAAGTGTGTGCTTTGATGCTGTGTGCATTGTCTCTGTGCTGATATAGATAGATGAAGTTGTTTGACTCAGCGATTGGTTGCCTTCCAGTGTGAAACTGTGCGTGGAGCTGATGAGCGTCTGTCAGGGTCCGAGCTCTCATGAAGTCGAGGATGTGGCTTGGACGACCCTGAAAACGTGCCTGATCGAGGAGTCCTCCAACACTACAGCCTGCCACAGTGTTCCTGACGAGGGTCACCCTGCATGGCTGAGCTGCGAGGAACAAACGTTCCTCCAGAGCAGCGTCATCAGTGCGGAAAACAGTCCGGCGAAGAAGAGCAAACGGGACGGTGTTGATGATTCAGAGTGTGGCAACAGGTAGGTGTTTGAAATATCTCCCTGTATTGGTTATTTGATATTTTAAATGAATAAGCTGACATTTTTGGAAAAACCTTTATTCGCTTTCTTGCTGAGTTAGATGAGAAGAATGACACCACTCTCATGTATGTGCGTTAAAGTCGAGATGAAATAAAAACTGTCTTTTTAAGACTTTTAGATCACATCCCCAGTCATATTGTGCACCAATTTAACAATATGCCAAAAAACAATTTGAACCAACCAATTTCAACCAATAATATCACGACATCCACCCATCAATCAATCTTCAACTTTTAGCGGCACAGAGCTGAGATTCATTCGTTAGCTAGCTAGCAACAGCATGCTACGTTGGTGTGTCACGCCCACTTTTCAACGTTCAAATCAAATTCCTCCAAACGTATTATGTCCCGCTTGCCTATCCTGTTTCATTCGGAAATACGTCACGAGCTAGATAGCTAGCTAGATATTCTCAAAATGCTGTTTCATCCTGACCACATGATGACGACAAGACTCCAGGAAGTCCAGGAGGGAAATAGTTACAGCACGTAACTCCACATAAAATCACAACTTGTCGCTTTTTTTACATTGTGGTTTGTGTAAGGATCAAACTAAACTTTAGAGACAGCAAGGTTAGCTGAAAGCTAAGCTAACTGACTCTCAGCTCTACAGGAGCTCCATAGTTAATGCTTACACATGAGAGTAGCATCGATCATCTCATCTAACTCTCAGCTATAAGCCTATTTCCCAAAATGTTGAACTGTCGCTTCAAGATTCAAGAGATTCAAACAATTTTTTGATTGACACAGAAGCCCAGACATCACACCAGCTAAGAAAAGGAGGAATGAATGCCTGGATGCAGCGCTAACAGAGACAGGTGTTCAAACAAGCCCACGTAAGTCACCACTGCACAAAAGAAAGAGGTATGAAGTTGATCCATGCATGACCTCAGACGGCAACTCCCCAGCAAAGAAGAGGAGGAGTGTAAACCTCAATAAAGAGCTGATAGACAGCGTGAAAAGTACGATCACCTAAAGCAACACAAACGCACATGCGGAATCAATTTATTTAAAATCAATTAAGGTCTTTTCTTCTGTATGATAAAATGATATGATGGTTTATAATGGAAACATTTGGTGAGATATGTTACCAGTATTAGCTTGGTGAACAATCAAACATCTCCTTTTTTTTTTCAGAACTACTCAGCAACACAGAAGAGGCGTGGTCCAGCTCCCCGCAGGTCGGTCATCTCAAGAAGAGGAAGAGGGACGATGACGACGCTTCAGACTCAAAACAAGGAAAAACCTCCGCAGACAAGAGGACGAGGAGGAGGGAAAGTCTGGATGGAGGAGAAGGGAGAACCAACCTGACAGATAAGGTCACCTAAAACAATGTTGACGCATCAAAATTAAAGACTGAAAAGGCAAACTCTCATCTTTATTTTACTGTATTAAACAATAGAAATATTGAGAAAATGGTTAAACCTAAGACCTATTTGTACCTGGGCACACAATCTTCTGCCTCAAGCTTTTTGCACTGGTGAAATCTTAGTTGTAATTCTCATTGATCTAAGCACAAAGCTTGACACCGTTGATCATATTTCACTCAACTGTCTCAATTGTAGCCTAGCATCCTCATGGTTTAGGTCATATGATAAAAACAGGTAACAGTGTGTCTCCCTTAATGGTAAATGTTCTTTCCTCAGATTGGAAAGATTACATTTATGTTTTCTTTATTTCACTTCACACATGTAAACAATCCTTTTTTTTTTTAGCCAGCTAAACATTGGTAACATTGGTAATGTCAAGTTAATTTTCCCCTCAGTTTTTCTCTGCCTCCATCATATGCCAGTTTGATTAACTGGAAAATAGCAAATTCTTCCTGTTTTGTAGTATAAAGCCAACCAGTCTAGACTACAAGACTAAACATGAAGATATGTTGCATTCTGATCTGAGCCGCTATTGTCAGGATAACACTCTTTGTCAAAAACTATTTGTAGGAGCCAAATAGATTGTTGGAATAATCAGAATTTAATAGTTATTTACTGTGTGTGCATTGGGTGTCGCTGTGCCAGTATCTCAAGCTCAGGGATATAGGTAGGAAAGTCACTGTTGTCAGGTGTTTGACCGCTGTGGTGCTAAAAGTTTGTTGGCCATGCTGTAAGTTGTGTGTTTGGGTTTTTGATAACAAAAAAAAAACCATTTATGCATGGCGGAAACAATAAATGTGGATTCTGTACTGAATGCAAAACACAGAAAATGGTAGCGTAACTTAAGCAAAGTTCATCAACCAGGTCACTCCTCGGTTAGGCGTCTCAGTAGCTGAAGTAAAAGACTGAGCTCCTACACTACTCAACGGCCATTTGAAACGGTTACAAATGGGCGTTACAAAAATGATTCATATGACAGTTTTCTGATCTGTCGCCAAATGGTTTAGGTTTGGTTAAGTTTAAACACAAAATTGGTGAAGGTTAGGAAACAATTGTGGTCATTGTAAAGAGAAAGAAAACACAAGCGGTGTTGACCGTTGGCAGGGTACGAGATGCAAACTGCAGTATTTGTACGCCCAATCATCAGCCTCCCCTCCTCTCTAAGAGGTTGTGCAGCACTGTAACAGCACGACTCTACTTTTGCCTTTGCTTCTGAGAGACAACAGTCATAATACACACAGACACAAGAGATCCTTGTCAGGTAAATATAAACATAGATCATTTTAGGCACTGGGACGACTAATGCTGTCATGTTTCTGTTGAGGACGGTCTCCGTACAGCATCAGATCCGACCTGGTGAAACAGAATGAGTGTAGAAGCTTCTTGGTGATCTCCTGTATTTACTGTAATCACACTGATGTCATGTAGTGCTTACGAGACAAAACAAACAGCGTAGCGTATTATCCTGTCAGTTATGGTATCATAAAACGTGTGTGTTGCTGCGTAAATGGCAGCCAGTGGCAGAGAGGTGTAGGTGGCACAGAGGTTTGTCATAGAGCATGTGAAAACACACACACACACACACACACACACACACACACTGTAATTGAAAACCTACCACTTTAACATTGTGATATGCCCTTAAGCCCTCTGGAATACTCTCTTCATCTCACCTCTCTCTCTCGCTCTCTCTCTCTCTCTCTCTCTCACACACACACACACACACACACACATACAGTAGAACGAGAAAGCGAAAGAAAAATGGTTTAACATTATTACAGTTCAGCTATAAGGTCAGTGAGAAGGCATCTGTCTTTCTCACTCTTCACAACTCTCTCTCTCTCTCTCTCTCTCTCTGTCTAGCTGCCGAGGCATAAAACCAAAAATTCGATTTCACCCTTGAAGGAGACGTCTGCTAATTATCTGTTTGATTGGTAGGAGGAAGACAGACAGACAGACAGGTTACAGTTACAGAGAGAAACAATCTCTTCTCCTCTCTTCTCACCACTGTTGAGCTCAGTTGTCTTTATAATGAAATTCTTAATTTGCCCCTTAATTTCACTTCAAATACATTTACAAAGACTGTATGACAATTTCATATATAAGTCTGCTTGTTTCAACGCTCACTTGGAGCTTAAATATACAGTATGTTACAACCCCGGCTCAACATGACGGAGGAAACAAACAATTGGATAAACCGAATTTTAAGTTTATTAAGTAAATGAATTAAAAAGCCCAAAGAACAAACAATGTGGTGTGATGAGATTCTGCTCCCACTGATTGGACAGGAGCAGCTGGTTATTTAGTGTATTTACTGTGTAGTTTGAAGAAATACAACTGCAGCATTATCCATGCCAGCAGCTGCGACACCAGTCAGCTGCCTGTTCACTGTACGTTACACACATACAGATAAATGGACAGTGGTGGAATGTAACAAGTACTGTACATCAGTACAAATTTGAAGTACTTGAGTATTTCCATTTTATGCTACTTTGTACTTCTACTCCACTACATTTTATAGAGAAATGTACATTTTACTTCACTGTATTTATCTAGTTACTAGTTACTTTGAAGATTAAGATTTTAAATACAAACCCTGTGATGAGTTTATAAGATATAATGCACTATTATTGATTAAACTCCCGAACAGTATATAAAACAGTTAACATGAGCTCCACCTCCACAAGCTACAACAGCAAAATCCTATTTACACATGAATGCATCAGTAATAATAATCCAATAATATAATATATAATAGTAAAACACTCACAGGGGCCATTTTTCTGCGTAATGAGTACTTTTACTTTTGATACTTTAAGCATCGAGCATTTATTTTACTAGTAATAATTACTAATGAATTACTTTTACTTGAGTAATATTTTCAATGCAGGACTTTTACTTATAGTGGAGTATTTTCACAGTGCTGTATTGCTACTTTTACATAAGCAAAGGATTTTAAAACTTTTTCCACCACTGTAAATTTAAAAAAATTAATTTTTAAGACATTTTCAGGGGATCCTAGGTGTTAATTAGGGTGTTCAAGACCCCCCACGAGACACCCGTATTTCACACTCTGATCTCACTATAATTTAAAATACAGTTCTGTGGGTTTGAACAAGGCAAACAAAGCTATAACTCCACCAAATCATGTGGATCGGTTTGTTATGAAAATGCAGAATGTATAAAGAGCTGAAATTTGGCTTTGAAATTGTCACTCCCTAAAACCAGCAGAGATTGGGTCAACCACGGTGTCTCTGTAATGCTAAGTATGGTAAATAATAGCTTTACTTTTTTACTACGATGCTTTAGTCAAATACAAATAATTGCCAGATTTCCTCTATAGGCTTCCCCAGGCTCTATCTCTATCTCTGTCGCACATAAAAACAGACAAACGTGTCTACTCACTTGGCTGATAAATGTGTGAGAGTGTGTGTAAGTCATCAGTCTCTCCTTTGAAAAAAGGCTGAATAGCCCAACAGCCAGTGAGTGAATTGATGCCACACACTCAGCCTCCAGCTCTCCAAATCACACGACTGTGTCTACAGACAATGATGTCACACATCTTCTTCTTCGTCTCATACAGGAATGCACACACGCTGTAAAACATTATTGTCTTCATCAAGCCTGTGATATTTCAATCAGAAATGTCTCAGGAAATCAACAGAAAAATAACACGTACTTCCCGACATTTTGACCAAATTTTATGGCAATGGATTTATATGGAATTATTATATTTATATGCAATGGAATTACTGTAAACTAGGTTTTCTTGTGACCTAAAAATAAAGAAAATAATAATCCCTAAATGTAAATCAAACAAATTCCATATATTGTGCAGTAAAAGGCGATAGTGTTTATTTCTAGAAGGATGACAGAGTTTTAAATATTGCCTATGTGTTGTATCATCTTATCCCTTCTCCCCTGAACTTATTTCCTCACTTCCCGTCTGATTTCTTCTCATCTCTCTCAATCTCCTTCCATCTCATCCTATCTCCCCCCATTTCATTCCTTTTTCATCATTTGTTCCATCTAATTTCATCTCTTCCCATCTCCTCTGAACGACCTCACGTCACTCCTTCTCCTACCTTCTTACAATGAAACGTAAAATAATGCAGTTCAGTCAAACTGTGTCGTGTAATTTCGTCTTCACTTCTTGCTGAATGAGCGACAGAGCAGAGTCCTAATGAAGTGCAGGCAGTGACTGGAGTTGATGGCATTGATTGCCACAAACACAAAACACAATACAGCCTCAGTGTGAGAGACAACGGCAGACAAGACTCTTTTCTCCTCATCACAACAGGAAACATGTCTGTCTCTCTGTTTCTCCTCCCATCTCCCTCCATCTCCAGTCTCTGGCCCTTTATGTATAAGTGAGGCTCATTATTTTCACATGTTTTATTATTAAATCCACATGCAAATCAGAAATTCCATTTGCAATGCTGACACTTTTATTTTAACTGATTATTGTTACATTTACTTTAATAGTTTTGAGAATTTTCAGTGCATAATATGGCTCATGTGTGCTTTGTCCCCATTTATTCTTCCCTCTCTCTGTTGCTGTAAGCATTTTCTGAACTGCAAGGACCTCATATACTGTAAACGGCGTTCTCTTCCAGCAGTAAACCTAACTTCGGGTTCTTGAGAACATAAAGTCTGGGTGAAATCTGTTTTTTACCCATCTGCTAAAAAATATCCTTTTTATTATATATATTTGTTTGTTTCATATTTTCAGTGAAAAACAGTGAAGCCTTTATGCATCAAAAGGAAGATAATAAGTGAAAGAGGAAAGGTGCAAAAGAGAAACAGATACTATAAACTTGGAATGCACCTTAAATCTAAAACTCTACAGCAAGTGTAGTAGAAGTGACCGCACTGAGCACATGAAAATATATGATTATGGATCTTTGATGCTGATAAAAGCAACGTGTTCCTAGCTACAAATAAATACAGGAAAACACCAGTTGTCATACTAATTTTGTGTACAAATTCCAGTATGGTGAAGGTTAGGGATCAAATCATTGGCAAACAAAACATGGTTAAAGTGTAACTTTACACCCCTTGAAAAACTTGTTTTTCTGTGGGTTAACTTCTCACCTTTCTGCAGTGATGTACAGGTGTACTCCAGAACCCAGAGGTGAAACAGGACTGAAACTTTCAACCAGAGACGGCAGTGAAACACTCAGTAATAATAGTATGCTTAGGGTTAGGCAACAAAAAACATAAGGTTAGGAAAAGATCATGGTTACGGGTAATAAAAAGGCACTACACGCCCATCCACCACCTCAACCTCCACACTTACTTTCCACCTCGCTACATAAAGGACATACTTCTTCCTGCATTGGCACTAAACGTGGACATTGGAGGTAAATCGTGAGGTGCATAATCGTCACATCATATGATATTTTTAAGGTTTTTCAAGTCAAACCGCCTGAGAGGGAGTAAAACCGCTTTGGTCTACTCTCAGGCAAAAACATAACGAAACAGAATGATGGAGAGACAGAGAGAGGACAAGATAAAATGATTAAATGGCAGATAGCAGAGTGCCTCGCATCTATCCACGACTGTCCAGCTCTCAAATCATACAGTCCCTGCTTGCATGCTCCATCACAGGACAGCCCATACTGGTAGCAAGGCCAAGTGCTTGAGTGGTAATACACAAAAAAGTGGATTTTCACAAATTTGTCTTGAATTTGTGCCAGCTGGGAGGAATATATTGTAATTTAAAAAGCACATTTATCCATTACAAAAATATTAACTGAAGTGCAAAAATGCTGTAATGGCCATAATATCTGAGCGGAGTACATGTATCACATGACTACCCATAACAGCGAGGTGTGTGTTATGGTCTCACATCTCAGCGTGGTTGCCCATGTGGAAAATCAAACCGCTTCACTGCAAATATCTGTGTACGTGTTTACGCTATTTTGTCAAAATGGATGTTTGGCGCTGCCAAAAATCTAAAAACATCATTTTGGTGGGTGCTGTGTTGCCTTGGCAACAGACACCACATTAACCACTTAGAAACGGGCCGAAAGGCATTTCACAGGAGGATGCTGTGTACCTTGGCAGCACTCAAAGTTAAGTGTAGCCGGCCCTAACAGCATCCTCCTTATCATCACCAAGGTGAGACGACGCACATCCGAAAAATCTGCTGGAACAGACTCCACAGCTGGCAGTTTGTTTTGGGTTCACAGGAGGCCAAACATTATTTTATATATGGCTCCGGTGCAGCCTAATAAACAGACTCAGTTGCAGACAAGTTAAAGTTTCCTGGAGATGTCATCTCATTATGTGGAAAGCTCACAAAGAGTGATGTTAAGATACATATTTATGGCCCTTGTGTTACAGGTTAGCCTCTTCACTCAAAGCACAGAGGGTAAACAGCAGCCATGCAGCTGCTAAGATATTACAGTCAGTCCCAGTGGACATAATGTCAAAGTGTTCTGGATTATTTCTTTGTTGTCTTGAAGAGAAGGCCTAATCACCTTGAGCAGGATCTCCTTTACCATTGACCACTGAGCAGCTCAAGACTATGTATGAGTGTGTAGGTATGTGTGTGTGTGTTGCCCGATCATTTGGAGCATGAAGAACAGAAAGAGTTTGCAGATTAAGGGAAGCTCAGGGGATTATGGTCATTTCCTGTCTGTAAGCTGTAAATTAGCCCTGCAGTACCACAGGGGAAAACAAACCCAATACCACGGTCCTGCTGAAACTCGACTCGAACTATCTCGTCAACTAGCCTCAGACCCAAGATGGCTCATGGCCTCTGCCCCTCAATGCCAACAGGACTCAATTTTTATAAAACTTTCATCCTGAAATGCTTCTTTTCAAGTGGCTTTTAGCGATGTACACATCTGCAGTAATATCATTGTTATTCCTGTGGATATTTGATATTTGAGAACAGACATTATTTCAGAAATCTAAAACGTAAATGGAAAACATCAGGATTTGGTGTCAGCAAGACCTTTCTAGAGATGTCATTTTGTGTCCATAGTTATACAGGAAGTAATCCATCATGGACGAGGTAGCAAGAGCAAGACCAACAAGAGCTTTAATAGACCAGATTGCATTGCAGATTGTTAAAATATAATGGTGTGTCAGTCTGAACATGAGGCCGCATTTTATAGGCAGTGTGACTGTATACAAAGTAAAAAAAGAAAAGACTCAAGTGGATGCAAAAAGGTACAAATTCGCACAAATTTAGGCAAATGAAGACGCGTTTTTGTTGTTTTGTTGTTTTGTCGTTTTGTAACTGTTGAAAGTGTTTCAACTTGAGCAAAAATGTTGCCCTAATCCTGAAGCTGCATGACTCCCCTCCATAAAGTTTTGAGATCCGTTATAATATGAGTTCATACATTGCACACATTGCTTGCTAGCTACAGCCAATAGCTGTTTAGTGGCTGTTTGTGGTGAACAAAAATGGACAAGCAGCCAAATTTGCAAAAACACAGAATTAGGTTTAGTGGGACAGTTCCCACCACATGGTCATACCATGTTACGAGCAACTGAACTGCGTGGTAGAATAGGCCAAGTACTTTTCATCTTATTCAGGTGTTAAGAGAACTAAAGTGATGACAAACCTAATGTAGTGGTTGCTGTCTTAGTGTGTAGCATATCTTTAGGTGTGATTTTCTTTTTTTGGTAGCCCCCTGTTGTACTAACAGTCTCAACATTTCTCTTTTTAGCACCGTTGGTCTACCAAACAAGGATGTTTGCAAATCCAAGCTAGTGAACATTTGAGACTAAGGAAAGTATTAATGCTGCAGACTAGTCAATAGTTGGCAGCTTGATCCAATCCACCTGAAAACCAAAGGAACCAACCCAAACCAGGACACTGTAGTCCACCTCAGTTTCAATATAAATATAAACTGCCCCAGTCCGTACAAAATTGCTGAAAGGACACAAGAGAAATATTGTATTTGAGAAAAATTCTGCATCTTTAGTCAGACAATCAAAGCACAACAAGTGACTGACTTCACTAACACTGTGCGGCATGTTACACATCCCTCCAGCTATTTACTCATTCATAGCTCCATCTGTTAATACAACCACATGTACATACAAATATACTGAAAAAGTTGTGTTTCAGGACAAGTGGCATGTATTCTGCCTCGTCAGGACTCTGGTCTTTGCAGCTCCCCGCTCTTATCTGTTCATTTATCTTCTCTGTCTCTCTTTGCCCTTCCTCTATAGTTTTGTCACCATTCTTCTCTCTTTTCTCCCCTCCTCTCTCTTCCACAAGCTCTTTGTCAGTTGATTAGTGGCCTCTTTCACTTGCTTTCTCACACACACACACACACACACACACTGGACAGACTACGTTGTTTGCTTGGAGTATTTTTAGCAAAGCACAGACTCGCAACATTGTACTCAGTAGGTTTTGTCAACAGTGCTGTTATTTAGAGTGAGTATGTATGTGTGTGTGTGTGTGTGTGTGTGTGTGTGTATGTGAGAGAGAGAGAGAGAGAGAGACGTTGAGGGTCTACACTGACCACAGCTTGCCAAAATCCTAATAGTGAGCACTGTATTTCAGTGAACAGACTTTCTTTCTGTGGTCTGTAGTGACTATCGCCACCACTCTGTAACCTCCCCACTGCTCCACCGACATCTCCACACTGCTGACACTCAAACACTCAACCCAGTGTGACTAAAACAACTTAACTTTCTATATCTAGTTAATGCAAAGTACTGGCTATTGACTTTAAACTGAGATTTATTCGCAGTGACATCTTGATGGCTCAGATATTAGACACATCCCAGAAAGTACCTTGGCCTACCTTGTACCAAACGTGCCCGAGAGCCTGGCCCTGCATGTCCTCTCATGACAGGTGACTTGTGACAGGTGACACTGGCCTTTCTAGTTGGTAGGCCTCTCCCCACTCTGCTCTTGATGTAGGCAGCTCAGGTTTTATTTTGTGGGTAAGAGTTCAGATGGCAAAGTTCCAGATTGTTGCACAATTAAAACAACAAATTAAACAATTCATAAATACACAGTGAAAATGATCTGTTGATAGTCATATTGACATAAAACCAGCAACATTACACCTTTCAGTTTCAGTTTCAATGTCCAGTTACAATTGAGCACATGCCTATTAACCCTTTTCTGTTTAAACTAAATATAAATTAAATTTACAATGTATTTAAATGAAAAATTCTATTATTGATGGCCATTATCAAAGGCAAACTCAGCGTAGAAAGATTGGTAGCCATCACACACAGGTAGAGGTAGGCGATGTGGCCCAGGCGTTAGAATTACCTGTGTAAATTACTTCATGGTCAGTCGCTGTGTAGCTGAAGTGCAGGATATCACTCACCAGATTTTCACTTGCCTCACAGAACATGGTGGAACACGTGGTACATGTAAGTTAGCGTAACATGTTGTAGAACTTTAGTGTCACGCAAAACTGGTTAAAAAAGTGGTTTTGTATTAACGTTTATACGCACTGTTTGTGAACTTCTTGGTCTTGTGTTCGGCGCATCTATGTTCTGTTTTTACCTCAAACAAAGAGTGTGTCCATCAAGCTAGCAGCACCACACGTGTAAAATGTTTACATGCAGTGTTATTGAAGGTTACTGTATTCTCTGGTACCAGAAAATGTTGCATGCTAACTGAGCAGCACTTAATTTTTGTCTATATTGTTTTGTTATTTTGAGTTGTTTAATAAGTTATTTTATGTGCAGTGTATAGGTGTGCAAATGCAAATGTTACACTGTAAAATGTAAGGACTTGTTTACAATCTTGTGTTAACTGAAATAAGTGACACTGCTGGTCATGCAGTTCATTGTGATGCCTGACTAAACTACCTACCCTAAACTGGATTCGTATTTACCCCTACATTTGTATTGTAACTGCATAGGAGAAAGGTAGAACACATTGCCAATATGAGATAACTGAACATCTGGGTTGTTTGAGACATTACAACCTGGGTCCCATTGTCCATCGTTGCTATGTTATTTTTGTATTTTGTGCCCTTTTTAGACTACAAAGAAGAGGTCAGCAGGAACAGAGATGGGTCATCCCTGAGCCCTTGTCACCTACTGGCTGCCTGCTGCTGTTTGACAGGTGATCCACACTCATCACACTCACACTTGATCTATTTTATATAGTTTATATTGTCAGGGTTTTGGCTGCTCTCCTCTCCCCCCCTTGTGTTCTCCTGTTTGCCCGTTCTGTCTCTCTGTGGTTGTGTGTGTGTTCATGCCTGGGCGTGGCTGTGGTTTCCCGCTTCCATCATCCACCTGCACAGCTGTGGCTCATCCACTAATCACCCCTGCAGTCCTCATATACCCAGTTCTACTCTCCAGTCTTCGCCAGATCGTTCTGTTCACCAGTATGGTAATACGGCTTGGCCAAGCCACAGCGCTAGTCACTTCTAGTGAACTTTGTCAGCCTGTTGACTCCTGTTTCTTTGTGTTACCTGTGTCTGATCTCCTGTCTGCCCAGCCCGCCAGTTGCCTGTTTCAGCCCAGCCTGCCCTGCCTCGCTGCTCCGGCCACAACCACTACTGGGTTACTCTTGGCACCCCGTCCGCTTACAACCCAGCCCGTCAACTATCCTCTGCCCAACCACCAGCTGCATAAGAATAAATAGCTGTTGAATTTTCAAGCTGCCGTGTTTCACGTTCTGCCTTCTGGGGTTCTCTTTGCCAAAATCACAACATATATAGCTTTTTGCACCTCGTCCTGCATGACAAAAACACTGCAGTGCACCGCCAACCCATCTGAATGCTATAGGAGTTGCATCTTTCCATTGAAGTGATGCTTTTCTGTGTGAAAGGCACATAGGTGGACAGTCACTCAGGTTGTAAACAAACCCCCATGTTAACCTTGTTATCTGGTTTATATTTGTGATGGCTAGTTACTTGAGTTATACACACCTGGACTGGCATCATTAGGAAGTTGCTGCTTCACTTTAAAAGTGGAAGCCAGCCTCAACAAATGTTTCTTCAGAGACTGTGTTAAAGAGGGTGCACCAGCTGCTAATGGTCCCATGATAACAAGAAACACCAGGTTTTAATTACTGCTAATGTTTGCTACGTTTGTTCTATGAGTTTTCATTGACTGACAGATAATAGCTATTGATACTCCTTATGTATTGTTGTGTTTTCTTTTGGCAACAAATACTGTTGTGTTCAAAGCCAATAAAGCTAATGTAAGTTGCTTAATTTGAGAATTGGCTGTTACAATGTAAAAGCTTTCATGATCAAGAGAAACAGACATTAATTTAAATGAAACTGTTGAAGATTATCACTTCACAGTGTACCCCAGTTAAAACCACCACCCTGCTGGTTTTGCTGGTCATGTTTTGTAGTACTTTAATACTCTGCCGTCAGCCACGATGGGGCGACGCAGTGTTAGCTTTTACTTATTTTATGTCACTCTGGATAAGAGCGTTGGCTAAATGCCTAAAATGGAAAGTGTGAATATAAGAGCATCAAGCATGGCACTGCTATGCTAACAGTAAAGCCTGTGACCTCTCTGTGCCACCCACACACACACACACACACTGAGACACACACACACATACGTACTCAGTGTCCCTCTGTGAACCATAGTCATCTTTCTGTTCTTCTGGTGAAACTCAGAGCTGGGCTGTTGGTTTAATTAAGACAAAAGTGGCCCTGAAAATCCTCCAAATGTGAGAGCTCTGAACTCCCTGTGGAGCAGAGAACGACGGAAAGATAGAAGAAGAGAGGGACAGCGATAACGAATCGCCAAATCCTGGATTTAAAAAGAGATGGACCCGTCAAAGAGGGACTGAAATAGGGTGGGAGTGTATAACCTCTCAATGACTCCAGTGTCTGTGGGTATGTATGTGCATGCATGTGTTTAGGTAGGATTTAACGCCATGCTACAGCAAGATATCTGAGAGAATTAAACTTGCCTGTTACAGAATTATATCACAAACATTATATCACAAAGGGATAAAGTATCCTATAATTATTTAAAAATAAACTATACTATCAAAGTTGCAGAGTCAACTACCAAGTGAAGTTCTAAAGTCCTAAACAACACAACAAACTTAAAGCCATTTCAATGTATACTCATTTAAAGTAAAAGTTAGTGGCGTATAAAATCAACATCAGCCACAAATGTTTGTTTATTACTTTTCTAAACTTGATGAGGAAATATCAAAACCCTTAACAGGAAACATGACAAAAAACAAAACACCCATCTGCAGTGCAGGTACACAGGAAATATGATTCATTAACAATTGAATAAACAAAACCAGAGCAAGTACCCGAGTGAACTGAACCCTATATATAAAATTAAGTGGAGCACACTGATTGACCGGTAGAAGTTGTTTGTGAATGCTGCATCCTGATTGGGTATGTCATGTTATCTGTAACTAGCTAGCCAGGTGGTTTGCCTGTTCTGTCTCTGAACACGCTACAGACTCTTCCTCTGCAGCCTCGAGGAGAGTACTGAGTCATTCAGTTCATAAGACTGAGGTCAAAGTGAAGTCATGAGTAATTTGTGATAAAGTCAAACACTTTATCACTTTTCAGTGTTATTTTTAATTTATTTATGTACATTTTGTTGAGTTTGCAGTTGTCAGATTGGCATTAAGGTTTGGTTTTGCAGCTACACTCAGCAATTCACTGCAGATATTATACAAATATTTCACCGTACATTCTTATGTAAGATGAAAACACCAATGAGGTCACTTTAAACTCTCTATAGGGTACCACGCACACACACACACACATGCACAGAGTAAAGAGGCAGAGTATTTGAAGCAGAGCAGGCAGACACACCTGAGAACCTGCATGCTCTGTTTGAGGAGGGAGACTTGTTGTTACCTGCCTTTAGGCTGGGTTCTCTCTCTCTCTCTCTCTCACACACACACACACACACACACACACACACACACACACAAATACACACACGGTCTGTGGCTAAACAAACCAACAACCCCAGGTGTGTTTGTGTGTGTGACTGTGTGTGTGTGTGTGTGTGTGTGTGTGTGTGGGCAGGAGGACCCTCCATCAGCATCCTGTCACACACAAGATGTTTATCCAATTTGTCAAGATAATCTTTCCTATAACTGGCTGCCAAGGAGGGTGCCTCAGCTCTCCCTCTCTCTCTCTCTTACTCACTCACACACCTGGGGGAAGGTTCACCGATACCCACTGCTTGGCCTGAAAGGCCCTCTCCTCCATCTTGCTGGCAGGTAGCTTGTGTGTGTTTCTGAGTGTGTTTGTCTGTTTGTTCTCGCAGCAGACCCACCTTAGCCTCAAAACCAGTGTTGTTTCATTTTAGAGAACTATCAAATTTAAAAGCAGAGAACAAAAACCCAGACCAATAAAACCACTATACATTTTTTAATGATTGAACAAACTTGCATTTCTCTGCTTGACTTACTGTATATCCCAATGGTTTTCAGTTTAGAATGATCGTTTGCAGTGGTATCATCAAGTTTCAACGAGAAATAAGTTATATTAAGCAAGTAAAGAATTCACTGAGCCTTTAATTCCTTGATAGTACATGTGTTGTTCCTCAAGATTTAGTATAAGACTATAGGCAAATAAACAAGTACAGCTGTACAAATCATGCTAAAACTAGCACAGAGGACAGCATTTTAAACCTGTGTTATTGATTTTTTGAATCATTGGAGACAGCAAAACAAGCTGTAAACAAATCACTGATATTATCATCTTATAAAGTTGTTATGGCGAATGTTTTAGCAAACTACACAAACAATTACAAATCCAGCAGACATGGAGATTTGCACATTTGCATTTATTTGGAGTTGTGCTTCTGGCCAACCGATGAAAAGTCAAATATTCTGCTTTGGTCTTTATATCTGGTTGTTTAGCTGCTAAATGCTCCACGATGTTCACCAGCTAGTAGCTAACTTTGTCTGTCTGCAGTTTGGTGCTGTGCACGTCACTTATTCCATTGTCTCTCTTATCTCATTCAACATATTCTCAGAAACAATTTACAAATCAACAGTTGGCCTCCTTGCAAACTTTGCAAGGAGGCCAACAATATGCTACAAGTCCCTGATATTCTCACTTTTAGGATGAAGCCGGTTACATTCAGTTACTCACCATGCTGTATGCTAAAACACAAGTAGTTATGGTAGTCACCTATACAATAAACTCAAAAGCAAATTTGTAATTTGTAGACAAGCTGCCCATCAGGAAGCTTTTATAGTTTCAGCTTCAAAGTTGATCAGACCCCTTAACCCTGATATAGCTGGAGACTGCATGCAAACCCAAACTCGAAACAGATATTAATAAAATATGGTTGTTTCTTGACCTTGAAGCTGGGGCCACAAAATGTTAACCAGGTAGTGATTCTCGTTGCCAATCTGCTAAATGGACCAGGAACAATGGCTGACATTTTCTACTCAGGATTAGACCTAATGTTGTCAGTTATACCTAAATAAAAATGGCACAGTGATTTGCATAAATAAGCAGGACACACCCAGGCATACATACACACACACACACACACAGAGAAATGGATGCATAATTGCAGCAACGCTACATAAAACACACTCACATGCACAGGCTCTCACTTGTATGCTCACATGCAAATACACACACGCACACACACGCATACACATGCATAAAGTCAAAAATCCTGGAATGTTGCAAAGCTGATGATTTTCTAATGAATGGTTTCATTGGTCATGGTGAGGATTAGTGTAAAGGGATTGGAGGGGAATATTTACATGGTTTTAATGATTCCACAACTTTATATTTAGAGGTTCGTCTTATCAGCTCCAATCATCTCCCAGCTTGGAAAACAAACCGCCGAGTCGAGCGACGGCACAATTACACGCCTCTGCCACGCACACGTTGGTCTGTCGCCTCCGACACCATCTGTAGAGTTAATGTGTAACATATTAAAATGTCTCCGGGAGGGAGAGATGAAAGACTTGAAAAAAAAAACTTAAACACTTTAAAGTCGAGAGCCCATCCCTCATCAAACATTTTAACACTCTCACTTATAAGTTTAGCTTTTTTTAAAGGAAAAGAACAGAAGGCTTCATGCGGATATATAAAATCCCACTCACACGTCACTAAATGTTATTCCTTAGCTGGAAACGCTCTGCCAACATATGAAAGTGTTGTAGATTTGCTTGTGATTGTTCAGGAGCTACACTTCTATTAATGTTGAGGCCGTGACTGCTGGGCAACATTTGGGAGAAATGATGACAGGTCATGTCGTCCAAGGACTGGCTTCAAGCTGAACACCACTGCATTGTTACAGGAGCCGAGAGGGACAGTATTCAATTTGTAGAGATGAAATGGGTTCCTACTTCTCTTATAGTAAAAGTAAACCTTTTCTAGGCAGGTCAGGGGTAATTTCTTTTTTTTATTTTTTTGGTGTGGGCACATGAATCTAATTTGTGCACACAAATTAGCAACAGTTATTGCAGCAGTGGGAACTATTTAAGGTTAGTAGAAGGTTGTTCTGGCTACACTGATCTCTGTTAAATGCAGTTCAAATCTCATTTAGCCACTTGGGTTTTTTTATAATTTGACTTTGGACTGAGATACATAAATGTACTTTGGATTTTGACAATTAAACGCAATGTTGTGTTATCTCTGACAACCCTTCAACATATTGTACAGGATTACAGACTGTTAACCTTCTGTTGATTTGTGGACATGAATTATTCATAAGAAAGTATGAATAACTCATTTCTGTGCACTAGTTACCTGTTGGGGTCCGTACTTTTCTTTATGGCCAGTATCCTCATCTTGTCTGATTCTTGACTAACTTAATTTTTAATGCCTTTCATTCCTCAACCACAGACAGTAGACCAAAATAACCCAAAATCACGCTGTCTGTCATTGCTACAAAATAATGAATCCAGTATTGGTCCAAATACATCCCCTAAGTTAAATTTATATTCATATTTGGACCATATTTTGTGCCCTCCTGTCATGACCGCAATCTTTCCCTAACCTTAACAAAGTGGTTTTAGTAGCCTGAAATTAACCAGACCTTAACCACAGAGGTGGCAGATTAAAGAATACTCATATGAGTCATTTTGAAAAAAGTCATATGGGTCAACCTATTTTGACATTTTGTTTTAAGGACGTGTTGCCTTATTTTGGTTCCCGTTGCCAGGATGTGTTGCCCACCTACGCTGCTCATAAAGGAGCTCAGGCTGTATCAGCCTTTAATGTGTGTTATCAGAAAACGAGATGCCTTGAAAGCTGCAGCTTGAAAACCACGTACACGCAACACTGCTGAGGCTTTTCTTATCTGGCCTCCTGGAGCGCTCCAATCAAAGCCAGATATTTGACTTGGTGGCAGCATATGACTTTAAAACTAGTTGTAGCCTGCTCTTTGTCTCTGTCTGGTGTCTCCCTCTCTCTGTCTCTCACACACACACACACACACACACACACACACACACACACACACACACATCTCTCTCTCTCCTCTGAAGGGAACACACTCAAAAACAGACTTGTCATACAAAAACAGAACGGTCTTATCTTCATCTGTGCTTTGCTGTTTTGATGAACGTTCGGATGTTTTTCCTACAGCACCCAGTGAGGTAAGTAGCCCACACACACACACACACACACACACACACACACACACACACACACACACACACTGACATAGCAGAGGGAGTATTGGACAGGTTAGGCAGGTTTTTTTCCACTAGACTGGGACTAAACATGAGCTGCTTGCTTAGTAGCAGCTTGCACCATCACCACCCAGTTCACACTGACCTGCTGGAAATCCCAACATCTCAACGACAGCAGTTCTCACAGCTCACCTTTGTGTACCCTTATCGGCGAGCAAGAGTTTCTCAACAGGGCAATGTTGTTAAAGAGTACGAAGGTATGTGGATGTTGAAAGTAAAGTAGTGGAAAATGTTAGAGTTAGGAACAGTAGAGTTCAGGAAGGACACTTATTTTATTTTTGGCTGCATGTATACACAGACAGAAGTGCTTTACACTCATAGTGAATAAAAATTCAAGGCCATTGGATGACGCTGGGGTGTCTGTGTCTTTTGGAACAAGTCCAAGTAAAGTCAAGGCAAGTCAATATAAGTAATGGACTGGTTGCCTGGTGACTGCACAGAGCCAAGAAATAGTCTGGCACGAGATATAAGGTGTTAATTTGTGAACTTTTAGAGGTGCTGGTAGGTGGATTTCGTCTCCGTTGGTCAGAGCCAGGCTAGCTGTTTCCCCCTGTTTCTAGTCTTTATGCTAAGCTAAGCTATCTGGCTGCTGGCTGTGGACAGATAGGCAGGGGAGATATAAAGCATACTCGTTGCAGTGTTTTAAACAAATGTTATTTGGTTTTCAGAGCTCCACAACAACTTGTACAGAAACAGGCAGGAGTTTATCGATGCAACAAAAACATTCATCAGATTCCAATACACTGTAGCGCCCTCTCCCTTACCTACTCTGGCTGAACCTAGTACAGACCCTAAATTAGAAAAGCTACATACAGGATATCATCAGTCTGTCTAGCTGTGACGTCACGCAGAGGGGCAGTTCAGGACCTCTCGTTTGAATGGGGCAAAATTTGGTGAAGCAGTGAGGAGAACCAGTTTTAACTCCAAAATCCAACACCTGTAGTTTTTGCTAATAGTAAATTCAGTCATCCAGCCAATCGATCATATCTTGCCTCGACCAGACAGGATGAAAGATAAAAGACTACCTCTCTGTGTCTCTCTCCACACACACACACACACACACCTGCTGCCAGGACCAGCTCCATCATCACGTGTCTCTCTCTGCGGCGCTAGTAGACAATAAGTCAGCCGGCCCGTTTTGAGTGATGAATAGGCTGCGGACAGCTGAGAGCACCTTCTGTCAGGGAAACAGTCTTTACGTAGATGGTGGAAAGTTGCCTCAGAATAGAAAGGAAAAACCTATTACAACCTTTTCAAATCAACGTTCTTCAGTGGTCATTTTCAAGGCACAGCGGTTCATGGCTGAAAGTTATGTCAGAAAGGAAGTCAGAAATTCCTGGTTGGTATTCTGATTTGATCTTCAGCGCAGTCTGCTGCTTCAGTGCCAAAAAACCCAACAGGCTACAGACATAAATAGTGCAGCAAGCTGATGTGTTTTTGGCTTATTTCTACCCCAGTGCAACAGCTACCATGATACTGTATCTGTGATATTTGGCAAAGAAAATTACCTAGATGGCGTGGCAGGTTTAACAATTCTAAGATGATTATCAGATGAAGTGAAGGCCAAGAATGTCACTGTGAAAGTGTGGTTTCATCTGCCAAATCTTTTACAGCGTGTATTGATGTGCTTGTACGACAGTCAAACTTGGCTGAAGACGGGACTTGGCCTTCAAAGTTTTTACTCGATGCACCTGTGAAACTGTGAAAACAGTATTGGATAAAACACGACAAATTAAATTAAACAAATCAGAGAAAAAAAACTGAATTAGTAAAGTAACAAGAATACAAGAAGATTCACAAAAGTTTAGACTGGCTGTCAAATTAGTTTAACATGCCAAGAAGAAGCAAAGTATCTCCAGTGAAGAATCAACATTCAGTTCCCATAGCAAGTACAAAGTTATTAATCTAGTAAATGCTTTTATAGAGTCTGTAAAAGTTAAAGTAAAAAGAGTAAAATACATAACAGTTAGCCAAATAGTAATTAACAGTTACTTATAATGTTTATTATACTAGCAACACATTAGCCTTAGACAGCTAGCATAATGGCTGACTATAGCCTTTTTTACACATAGTTCCCAGTAAATTACTGGGATAACCTTTCAGACACCGCTAGTGTTTTTCACTATTCACACATGCAGCTACATTCAGGAACATTTCTTTTCTTGCGCCTTTTCACACATGCCATGGCAATGCCTGAATAGATGGTGCAAGGGAGACAGTCCAGCAGGTGGCGGTAATGCAACACTTATGGATGCCAACCACCATAAAATGCAACAGAAGTAGAAGAAGAAGAAGAAGAAGATGGGGTAAGGCTGGATGTAAGTGTACGCGGCAGAAGACGTCGCTTATAATTTTCAGGAACATGGTGGGCTAGGAGCTGTTTTTTTCAACATTCGCAATCGCAACATTTGATCACTTCTTCTTCTTCTTCTTCTTCTTCTTTTTTTAAACACTTTACCATGATTGCCGCACACCAAAATATCTGCCGGCTTGTTTGCTCACTTGACTTAAATTCAATTTTATTAAAAATTAACGTGCTTTTACTTTTAGCCGTAACAATCGCAGCCGTGGTCGCCATTTTTTCATACGTTGGTGGTCCCTCCCCTTCTGCTACGTAGCCAAGATGCCGACCGTTGAGGGTGAGAAGTGTGCAGCGTTCCACATTCAACTTTCTGACCGTTATGAGTACACCATCCGGGTACTCATAGTGCACTGCATTTTGCCATACTTGTCAGTGTGAACGCACTTATGCACTAAAAATAGCAAGTGGAAGTATGGAAGTATGCAAATTGAGATACACAGCACATGACGTTTAGGTTTGTGATTATATGATTTAAATTGACATTTTCATATTTTTTGTGGGCATAGTGTGACATTTTCCCTCAGGGTATAGGGCGACATCACAAGCCTGGTCCGGGATCTCTGATTGGCCACCCATATCTCCGATTTATTACAAAGTTTACTATGTCATGATATACCTCTTTTTCACAGTAAACATATACCATAACATAAGATTTTATCGCCTACCCCTATTCCCAGTCATAGCTATCAACTGTAAATAATATACAGCAATGCAGGACAAAAAACAAAACATGCTACAGTTGCTTGTTTTAATGAGACAGACTGAAAGAGGTGAAAAGATGTTAATAAGAATGAAAATTATTTTTTTGGAAAGAATCACTCCTACAGATCGATAGTATAAAAGAGTTACTAGGAGTGATTATAAGCACCATTATGGCCTATTCTGTCATCTATAAATGAATGAACACTTCAGATACAGTACGTGGATGCGTTTGTATGTGTGTGCGTGTGTGGTCATGCATAGCCTGTAAGTGTCCAGATGAGTGTAAAATGGGGCTGTTAAGTAGACTAAAAAAAACTTTTCAGTGTGCCTCACTCTGGTTTTAGTTCTGTCCCAAAGCACAATGTAATGGAGCATGACAGCTCCCTGGTTCCCTGACGACCTTTGACCCCAATCACAGTGGTGTGGGACCCTCCCTTACCTTACCCTACTCACACAGACTCACACACACACACCTCAGCACATTGTTTCAACAGATTAGAGGAGATTGCCAGAAAACTCTGTCAGACGTGCAGCTTGTGTGCACAGCAGAGACGACTGGGAGGAAAAGTTCCCACTTCCTGTCAGTCTGCCTGTCTCTTATGTTCTCACTGACTGCTGTTGAAATGTAATGTGCTGGTAAATAAATGACATGACCGGATTCATCCACATGTTAACTTTGCCCATGAAGTTGATAAAGTTGTGGTGTATTACACCCACAGCAATTCAACTTGGGCTCCTGGCATCACAAAGTAAATCTTGAAGCTTCAGTATCAGCAGCTTGTGAAAGGCATCACAAAACAAACACAACAAATCAGGATCTTTATTAACACTTTCACTTGACAAACACACTCATTCACAGTCAATAACCGTGTTTCCATCAACTGGTTTGGAGCATATAACCTAGGCTCGTTGCAAAGCGTGGTTTGGTCAGAAGTTGGCGGTATAGGCTACGCTTTACGCATGACTGTAATCTGCCAGTAAACAGAGTAGAAGTAGAGGTTGCGAACCAGAAACCGAACAAGTTGCCTTGGCCATCTAACCCATCTACAGGATAAAAATGGAGAAGGGTCCTAAGGAATTTGTTTCTATTGGTCAAGTTTTAATTGTTCTTTCGTGTCAGCTAGTATTGGCCATGTTTCATGTGAAGACAAAGACAAATTAATGTGGAATGGTTCAGTGGAAACAGCTGGTCATCAGTCATGTGAGTTAAATGTTCGCTACGTCAGAACTTATTCAGCAAAGGCGTTTCCATATCCCATTTAGTGCATCAACTCTTTTTCGATAAGGCAAACACTACCTCAAGTGAGCGTAAAAACTTTTTTTGCACAATTGAGGAAGTTTTATCAAATTTTGCTGTTTCCACACAGCTTTTCTAATGCGATACTTAAAAATATGTTTATGGAAACACGACTATTGATCGCAAGTTCATATTTACTAAATGACAAGATGGGAGGGAAAGTGACTGTATTTTGACTGCAGTTATTTATTGCCATATCCACCTTAAATATCGCTCTCAAATTTTACTGCTGAAAAGCAGAAAACATTTTTCTGGTTTTCACATCAGGGTGAGAATTGAATATGATGCTGACTACAAAACATGGCCTAAAATTATACCAAAAACCAGAGTAGATGCCACATTTTTCTACTAGGAAGAGACAGTATGAACAAGGTGTGGAGTCTGTTATAATTAAGCAGAATGATAATTCGTAGTAAACCAGAAAAATCCAGTTTGTGTATGAGTTCTTAATTGCAGTGCTAAGATTGTGTCTTTTAATTTTAATATAATAATTTTTGTTTTTTGTTCATTTCTGTTCAGTCTTCGATACTTGCAGCTGCTGACACAATTCAGTCAGAACTGAAATGTACTGAGGGTCGATACATGAGCAGTTCTGGCTCACATCAGCTGCTGCAGTAAAATAAAGTAAAATAACTTCTGTATTTCATTATCAAAGATTTTTACACTGCGTTTGCATGCATGTGTCTTCTGACAAGGGGTCATGGGCCGTGATTTCGGCGGCACTGTAGTAACACGACTCTTTCTCTCATCATTAACATCAGCAACACACACACACACAGAAACACACATCTGTCTGTCCGTCTCCTGTGGTTAGTGTCAGTGATTGTCAGTGTGTGTGTGGCTGCGAGACGCTTCAGATACTTGTGACAGAATCCCAACCAAGCAGAAAAAAGGCCACCACACTCGTATGTACACGCACAGGCACACAAACTTGTGTGTGTGTGTGTGTGTGTGTGTGTGTGTGTGTGTGTGTGTGTGTGTGATGCAGATGTCCAGTGACAGGTCGCTGCTGGGGGTCATCTGGAGGCAGCTGCCTAGGGGACAGAGGGCAGCACACACACACACACACACACATGCACTCATAAGTACGTCATCATGTATAGCTTGATGTGTTGTCACCAAAATTTAAAATGTTACATTTGCAGCAATTTCTAAGTGACAGAAAACATATTTATCCACAATAACACAGAACCAAAGAGGAGATCTACTGTTCAACTGTTAACATATTTAATTGTTTTCAATATATACAATAAATCAGATGCTGATTAGAAAACGTTATTGGAAGCATTTTACAAGCACAAAGATCATTAACTGGGTATGTAACTGCACACAGTGTCCAGAAGTGCAAATAGCCTGTAGTCTACTGTAGTTTTGGTCACATACGTTTTAATTACATTTAGCAGTAACACAAACATTGTAGATATGAAGGACAACTTCTGCACGCTACTGTTGATGCATTAGTATAGTGTGTCTACCAGCGATACAGTCAAAAATTAAACAGTGCAAAGTGATAAATATTATCAGGCAAACAGTCGGCGCAAATAACAAAACAAACAAACCAAAAAACTTGTTACAGTGTATGATTTCATTTTGTTAAAATTCATAACAGGATCAACATTATTCCATTTATTCTGTATTTAGCCTGTTATGTATGTTTTAATGTTTCCTTACAATATAATAAGACTGCACACATACACACAGTCATTGTAGTTTGTTTCTTTCACCTGCTTCACCTTTGAGCCACTCATCCATCCTGATCTCTGTGCACCTATCCACTTCTCCCACGTACCCCCCTCCACCCCCCACCCCTCCTGCAGCTGTATCCAAAAGAGAGGAGGAGGTGAAAAGGGCGATGAGGTAAGTGGAGTGGGGTGGGTGTGTGTGTGTGTGTGTGTGTGTGTGTGATGGGGTGAGCAGGAGAAACCACCGACCCCTGTGGAGAGCACTGCTCCATTCCCACACCACAGGTGACTGCCCTCCATCCCTCCCTGCATCCTTCTTTTTTTCTCTCCAGTCTTCCCTCCTTCACCCCTCTCACCCCTCTCACCCCATCACCCCTCTCTCTCTTCTTAAAGGAACAGTTTAGCCCAAAATTTAAAAAAAGCATAACTGAAGTGGCCCAATCAAAATTGCCAACCAATCACCAGACACAATGTTAATAGTGGACAATTCTGCAAACCCCTGAACGTTTAAAAAACAATTTACAGTATCTGTACAATATCTGCGCTAACTTTAACAAGCATGGTTAAAGTTAGGATTAGGGTTGTGGGGGATTGTGGTAACAGTAAAATGAAAAAGAAACGTGAAAAAAACATCAATTATTAGTCTGTGACGATGCACAAAATTCTATATTTACCTCTTTACTGTACATCTGAAGACTGAATCATTTGCATGTTTGGCTACAAAACACTTGGATTATGCTGCACATGCAGAAATCTGATTGGACACTTTTTGCGCCAGATAGTTGTTGTGAAGAAAGCAGAGACATGATAAGTTTCCGCAGAGCAAATAATACATCAGACTAGTTTTGGAATCTCTCCGTCCCTCTTTTCTTTCACTTCCAGTCATCTACAATGCAATTATATAATTGTTACTTTACCTCTCACTCTGACATAAGCTCTTTTTAATGAGTGAAAACTTTTACACCAATTAACAAAACTTACGCCATGAAACAAAAAAGACCATGGCATGCCAAATTATCAATTTGGAAAAAGAATGTGCGTTCATACCAGAGGGCCAGTAAAGCTCTGTTGGACTTAATTCAAGTTTTAAAGGAGACGTCATCAAATTTCGACACAGCTAAATTTAGTAAAGCAGCTGAGAAACATTAAACTCGTTCACCAGTTGTGTTTACACATTTTTCAGGACTGGGAGGGCACTGAATAAAAAAATGAAAGAGGAGATGTCTGATTTTTTCCAGGCCACCAAACTAATTAGAGCAAATAACATCCCCCCCGCCACTGCCACTTCCCCAGCTTCCACCTGTTTACAGCGTAAGGTCAGAGGGCAAGGGTTAGTGAGGAACGTGAGGGGTTGTGGGGGTTCACAGGGGTCACTGTGTGTGTGTGTATGTGTGTGTGTGTGTGTAGTTATAAAGGGGGTTGTCAAAAGAGATGACATTATGTAAGAAAAACGTGACTTTGCTTTTGTTGCTTTTCCCTGGAGAGAAATTCATAATTTTAGCTTTGTTTCATGAAACTGCAACTAAAAACATCTTTGTTTTACAGTACAGAGTGGAGAGTTTCTCATTTCTGAACTCCAACTGTAGCCCATGAAAGTGGATTTAAATCACTTCTTTGTTTATTATGATGATTATTATTACATATAACTTAATTTCTTTCCTCTCAGCTGTGGTTTTCCTTTGCTCGTTTAAAGACTCTATGCAGCCACACAGGTGTTTTCAGCTATTCTGCTTGATAAGACCTTATTTGCTCCAGGTCTTACCCAACTCAGTGTACCAATAAGAATGATGAAGGTGTAAGTTGTCCCGCCTTAACACGTGCAACAGGAGTAACAGGGAAAAGAGGGAAACACACAGTCCTGAGAAGAGGTCTAATCAGGCAAAATAAGTGAAAGCCCCTGTGGGGTTAAGTGCTGTGCTGTGGGGTTTTTATACTCAGGGTTCTTACAAAGTCTTGAAGGTTTGGAAAATGCTTAATTTTAACCGTTAAGTTTTCAAGGTTACGAATATGCTTGAATTTGAATATACTCCTTGAAAAATGCTTGATTTTCAACATAATCTGGTGTTTCATCTACACAATCATGTAAACCAAATATCTTTAATCCCCTCGTCATGTTTGTTGTCTCCTGGCATTTATAGTGACAATTTAGATGTAATGGTAAATGCTTCCAGAGTCAGGAAATTTTTGTTTTAGATACCTTGAAAGTGCTTGAAAAATGCTTGAACTACTGCGTAGATACATTTTATTTTTGTGGTTTAAATATAACATTGGGCAATAAACCTGAAACATATACAGACATACAGTGTCACCTTAATAGTAAAAATGATACATTTTGTAATTATTTACAATGTGTATGAAAGAACTGTTTGAAGCATTTAAAAGTTAACCATGAACCACACTATGGCTGGACATTAATGAACAAAGTTATGTTTGCAGGGGGGTTCTTGTATTATTCTGTGAGCGTTTTCTCTGTCCCTCTTTTATATTTGAAATCGTTAATTGGCTGGTTTTATTATTACTATTAGGGTTGCTCACATCCCAGAGTAAGTCATGAAATAGCCATCTCATGTTATTCATTTAATAAACTCTGCTGTTGAAGCTTCCAAACTACCTCACATCTCTTATCTCATTTAAAGCTAGTAACTACAGCACACAATCCAGTAACTACTTAACCTTAGACATCCCTTATGTATGCACTAATGTTGGCAGGACTGGTTTCAGGTGTTATGCACCTTTTAAATGGAATGATCTGCAAACTGCACTTAAACTGCAGTCTTACATTCCCCTTGGTGATTTTAAAGCTGTATTATCTGATGTTTTTTTTATGATTCTGTTTTGATTAATTCCTTATTTATTTATTTATTTATTTGTTTCTGTTTGCTGATTTTGTTTTTGTGAATGTTTCTTGTTCTCAGGTCTCTCTTGAAAAAGAGATCTTAATCTCAATGAGACTGCCTGATTAAATAAAGATTAAATAAAAAATAAAATGATATTTTGGCCATGATCATAACCAACACATAAGCAGTTATGTGGAAGGAAACACTGAATTTGATCTGCAGTCTCTGCTCCTGCAAATATGTATATTTGTCCCTACTTATCAACTGCTCGTGTTCTCAGACAGACAGTGATCAGTCAACCAAAGATTTGTGAAGATACGTTCACAACAGCAAGTACAGATATTAGATTACAGTATCACTGCCGGTGTATTTATTACTGTCCTTGTTTCCTTCCCTGCTTCTCTCTCTCTCTCTCTCTCTCTCTCTCTCTCTCTCTCTCTCTCTCTCTCTTATTTCGGCCAAAACATGAGATCACCTGGCAGTGAGACATGAAGGTTCAAGTTCCACAATAGCCCTGCATCTCCTATCATACTGTGTGTGTGTGTGTGTGTGTGTGTGTGTGTGTGTGTGTGTATTATCACACTTCATCTCTTGTTTGGGTTTCAGTAGGTTACACACGGCTGCTGAGAGGGAGCTGTATGATTACCATTCATAGTGCTACAATGAGCTCATCTGATTTCATACACACACACACACACACTCTGCACACACATATGCACGTACACAACATCCACATGCACACATTTCCATGCACTTAATTGAACGTAGACACAGGCAATGCACGTGTACACACTCAACCACACATATGAAATCACTTACATAAACACTGATACACATGCACGGACCACAAAGCTGCTGTAATGACACCAACAATGTGAGCTCAATCATACTTTTGTTGTTGTTTATGTACAAGGTTTTCCATGACCTCAGCTCAAGTTGTACTAACTACTGTTTTGGGGAGGACTAGAATATTGAATGCAGGCTCTGTTGAAGATCCTGAAATAAACGGGCACTAGATGATCACCGTAGCTGAATTTCTCTTGTGCAGCAGTCAGACTGTACAATACAGAACTAAATGGAACAAAGATGGAGAGCTGGTTTGTTTGTGTTTGTGTGTTTTTTTAGTGTGTTTGTAAAATGTTGTTTTTATGGTATTTTAAAATGTATGCATGGTTGTATGTAAGTGTATGGTTGCATTTGTATATGTGTATGAATGTATGGGTGGGTGTGTGTATATATGTATATATAGATATATGTATAGTTTTATATTTTCATGATGTACAATCATGTATAGATATATTTCTATTTGTATTAATATAAATTCTGCTTCTCTTCAGTTGTTAACTGTGATGCATGAATGCAGTTTCACTCACACTCCTACTTTTTTTTATGACTGTTGTCAATATATTTAGTCTTGTCCTAGAATCAAGTTTCATTCAAACAGACTGGAACTCATTACCAGAATTTGGGATACCTTACAGTGCACTGAGCTACAAAGCTTTATTCTTTATTATTTATTCAGCAAAACCAGATTTGTGTGCAATCTTAGACCACTGATGAAAAACCTTTACAGTAAATGTGGACTTCCTTTCTCTCATTTCCCCTTGTACTATACTAATACTGCCAAAAACAACAAAAACGATAATGATAAGTAATCATAAGAAAACACACGTTCTACTGTAACTACTCTGCTTTACTGTTGGTTACTTGTAATGAGAGTGTGGTTTAACTGCTGCGCTGACTGCAAATCACTCGGGATTAGAGCATTAACTTATTGCCTAAATGTAAGAATGTAAGTTCATTAAACAAAATCAGGCCAAATAATAGCTGTTATAATTAATTTCCTAATTAATTTAATTTTAATTAATCTTAATTTAACTTTTTTTTCAAATTAAATAATCATTTGCAGGTACATTTAACTGCATGTTTGAGAATCATTTGAATATTAAAGGGGACCTCCACAGATTTTACACATGAAGGTCAGTTTACAGTAGGAGGGGTACTCAGCCTGCTGTGTAATGACTTCTGTGGCTCTGGAGAAGTCTGAGAAAATAACCTTGATGATGTCATCAGGGTTATCTTGAAACTACATATTTTTAACAGAAAACCTGTGTTACAAACTGGCAGCATGGAGTTTGAGAATGTAGGCGTTTTTCAGAAAGGGGAAAGCAAAAAAAGATGCTGTCTCTTCTGATTCCCTCAACTTTTATAAAAGTGCAATAATAGAGTCTCCCCATTAAAATTCTGAAGGTCTAAACAGGCATAACTGCAAAGAAAAAGATGTGAAAAAATTAATTGTTTGGGTACCTGAAGTTTAATTATTTACATGGTTTGTATTCCTTTCCTGCCCTTTGTATCTGTGACCAACTTTCTATAACAAGCTAATGTTATGCAGTACTACTAATTCATGTAATATGATAGCACTTCCATTTCTATTATTTTTGGGTCAAACTAAATGTAAATCTTGCCGTTTCGTTATTTTTCCTTATAGTAGCAGTTTCATAGCAGTAACAAAATGAAACATAATGATATTGAACTATGTACTTTATATAAGGCAAGTAGTCCTTTTTACAGCCTTGAGTAAAAATTCAGACATTTGGAGGACCTCTACCCTAATGGCACCAGGTGGGTGACCTTTACTGTTCAGATAAGATTAAGCAAGCCATCAGTTTTCATTTTCAAAAGGCTTCCTTTGATTGTGATTGACGTGTGGTAAATGAACGCGGTGTGACAAAACCATAAGAGTCATTTGTAAATGTCACTTGAACCTGATCGGCCAGAAATCCTCATGCAAACTTTGTCAAAGTATGAAACCAGGTGAGGTCTGCAGGAGGCGGGGCTTAAAACCTTCAGCATGCTCTACATGTTATGTTACCACAGCAACTACAGTACACCTATGTTTCTAGCAGCCAACCACTAAACCCTGTGTGACCTGATAATTTGCCAGGTCACACACACACACTTACGCAAACACACTCTCAAACACACGCACACACAGACTTAGACAGATGATAACTAGGTAAACAGAAGTTAGGCAGGTGGTCAAGAAGACAGGCTAGTTAACAGACAGGTAGGATCGTTGGTCGTTAAGAGCTAGTCAAGACAGACAGGTGGATATAGAGACTGTGATACTGCTAGCTGCTGTTTAAAAAGACAGACAAAGACCTCTCAGTGCTCCTTACTGATTTATTTTTAAGGAAGGAAGATATAAAGATAGGCTGATGGACAAGTTATCAGACAGACATGTTGATAAGACAGACAGGTACAGAAGCAGATAGGGGTAGAGACAGAAAGGTGGGTTGGACAGTTATAAAGGTAGACAGGTACAATGACAGACAGGTCAGAGAGGCATGTACAGAGGCAAGCAGGTACAATGAGAGACAGATGGGTCAGAGACACAGGTACAGAGATAGACAGGGACAAACACACTAGGTAGACCAGTCAGACAGGTACAAAGTCAGACAGGTAGGTCAGACAGGTACAGAGAGACAGACAGACACGTGTTTGACAGGATGGTCAAACAGACAGGTACAGAGATAGATAGGTCAGACGCGGGTGGGTCAGATAGACAGGTAGGTCAAAAAGATACAGAAACAGACAGACAAGTTGTTAGACAGGTTCGTCAGACAGACAGGTACAGTCACAGAGAGAGACAGACAGGTTGGCTGGTCTCCTTGCTCAAAACAGCTGTAATTATTGAATTAGTCTGAAAGTTCAATCCAAGGCCTCCTCACATTTCACATCAGAGCTAAGCTGCACCACAGAGCCGTAATCCTTTGCCTGCCAGCCCTGGATCAATGTGCGTGCGTGTGTGCGTGTGCGTGCATGTGTGTGTGTGTGTGTGTGTGTGCGTGTGTGTGCGTGTGTGTGTGTGCGTGCGTGTGTGTGTGTGAGAGAGAGAGAGAGAGAGAGAGAGAGAGAGAATATGAGATATGAGATCGAGCTTGCATGTGTTTGTTTTCGTATATTAGAGCAAGTGCTTGTGTGTTCACTTTCTCCTCCCCTCCACACCCCTTCTCCTCTCCTTCCCCCGCCACCCCCTGAGACGCACACACACACACACACACACACACACACACACACATGCACACCTGTGTGAGTGTTTTCAGGTGTATTTGGTTTGGTTTGGTTGGGAGGGAGGAAGGGAGGGAGTGGAGTTTTCTGTATTATCGCCCTGAGAAACCTCTGATCTCTAAATGCACTCGCTAAAACCCTGCTGCTTGGAGGAGGGTTTACACAGACCCAAACACACACATGCCAACAGGTGTGTTGTACCCAGTGTGAACACGGATTTGCTCGCACAGAGTGTGAAACAGCGCAGGAACGTTGGTTGAGTGTGTTTGTGTGTGTGTCTGTTGAGGTTCTTTGATGAGATGTACTGAAAAGGTTCTTCTTGTTGAAGCTGCACTGGGTCTAATCCTGCCTGCTGACAGAGCCTCATCCCCACCACTTCCTCATGTACACACATACACGTACACACACTCACAGCAGCTGGTCCAGGCTTGACACAAAAGGTTCAATCCTTAATTGGCAGGTTACACTTTTCTGAAGTTGGAAAATTCCTGTGACACCGGCATGTTTTGCACTTTGTATGTTTACTGTATAACAGAGTTTAGAGCTGCTCTCCACTTAGGGAAAACCTGCTTAAGCTGGCTCATGTTCATAATAGAGCATGCTGCGTGCAGTATCCCAGAGGTCCTGTTGTCATAGTGAAGCTGCTGTCACAGAGATGATTCCTCCATGGTGAGTAACCTGCAAGATGACAAGATATAACATGTAAATAAGACAGCTTCGGAGTTTTTGGAAGGCCTTTTTCTCACTTTTGATTGAGGCAGATGCTCAGAACAGACTTAGTGCTTACAAGGGGAAAAAGATTAAACGATTACATAATAATACGATTACATAAAACCAGGCAGAAAATGAAACAGAATAAAATACAACAGAAGAAGATATAGAATAAAAAAGAGTGAAATAAACAAATACAACAGGTAAGACATATTAGAAAGGGAGACACAAATTCTCTTCTCAGAAATGAACATGCATCAGAATCAGTTTGCCTGGGAAATGTATTCTGCAATTTGCATGCAAAAAATCATTAAGAGGGAGGACAAAAGCCAAACGAGTGGAGCTCGGCAGAGAGAGTCTTGTACAAAATGACAGCACAGTTTTAAAACAATAAACAATACAATAGAAAATGCAGTACAGAACTAAGGCACAATGAAATAAGGCACAGCATGCACCAACATAAAATGAGTAAAAAGCGATAAGGTGTGAGTTATGAGTTGAAATACTGGCACTGACCCAGAGCAGTCAGTTAAACATAAGTATTGAATTTGTCATGTGAAATTTTTCTAAAATGCCACAATGCTTCTTTTAAGAAACTCAACATCTGCCCGGGCCCATCATCGGGCACTTTTCTTTGGTTTAAACTGTTTAACAACCAGGCCAGCATGGAGGAGTTCTGTGACCTTCTTCATAACTACAGATAACACCACCACATTGTCTGGCCCGTTCAGTCTGGTCATTATAATATTATATCAGTCTGAGCCATCAGTGTCTGCAGTCATCTGGAAAACTCTGTAACTCTTACCTTCCTCCTCTGTCAACACCTCAACCTAACAGTATTGTGGGGCAGACACACACGCCCACATGCAGACACACACACACACGTTTACAGACAGAACGGGAATAATTGGGAGACATGCATGCTTGCACACACATATAGACCAGAGCATCAGAAGAAGGGAAGACACATCCGCCTTCACACAGTACACGAACACACACTTGTACACACTGAAGAGTTCATTTGCACAAACAGGTCTCTACATTTTTTTTTTTTACTAAATAATTTTTTTGTGCACTCCAGGGAAGATCAGTCAAACTGGTGTTGGGTTGTTTTGATTAAGAATGCTGGGTTTTTTTCTGTTTTTCTATTGTGCTTTTCTAAATCTATGAATATGGACAATGTAGACTGACATGGATCCAACTTCAAAGTGATGCTTTAAATATGAGTGCGTCCAAATAACCATTTTCAAGGAGATGGAAAGTTTTCTGTCTGCAGCTGTAGTCATTTTATTTATTTTATTACCACTGCTGTTGAATTACTGTACTGTACCTGTTGATTTCTGTGACTTCTGAAATCTAAATAAGATCTACTTCAGAGCAATATTACCAGATACTGTAATATAAGGCTTGTTGGGTGGAGGAAAAGCACACAAAATATTGCACAATGCATCATCTCTATGTAAGAATACATGTCTAAATCACAGCTTAGATTCATCCAATTTTCCAAAATTCATTGTTGGTCTGCAGATGTGTCTACAGGAAATGTCAAATTAGCGAGTTAGCTCTTCGTCCAGGGTTATCCATACATACGTCATCCCTTTGGTAGCTTTGAGAAACAAGGGTCATCACCTCACACGATTTCTGGCCACAAACACTGGAGACATACACTGCAGAAGCAAGTTTTTTTTTTCAACTTTCAAAAGATTCACACCTGCATTCATTGATTTTTTTGGCTACTTTGGGGCAACGCAACAGGCTATAAACACATTGACAAAAACAGTGACATATTATCACCATATAAAGTTGATATGGCAGCAGCTGTTAGCAAACATGAGCTCTTTCACACATCCAGCAGACATGGAGCAACATTAGCATTCATTTGGAGTCATCTTTCTGACCACATGACAAAAGTAAGTCCAATGTTGACTCTCCCTTTAGCTCTGTTTTGGTGTTCACCAACTCCTGAGGGAAATATCTGGCTCTTCACCTGCTAAATGCACCAATATTCTCACAAGCAAGTTGCTAACTTTGTCTGCTATTTGATGCTGAGCAGGTAGCATACACTGGGTTTATAAGAACCGATACAATGCTGATGAGAGCGGTGAGAGTCCCTTTCACACCTCATATACTCATTTTCCATTGTTAAAATAAACATAGTAATAGTGAATAGAGCAGCTGCAAGTAAATTATTACATAAAAAATAAATCAATGACGATCTCTGAAAGGGTTAAAAGATTAGATACAACTTGAGTAGACATTATTGAACAGTTTCCTACTCCCCCACCCCCAGGTTCTCCTCTAGGTTCAATTTTCTTCAAGACTATTTTCATGAAGAGGGAAAATTCCACGCATGTCTGAGGCAAAGTGAAGGCTTAGCTGGCTCAACAGGGCACAGCAAGACATGCACACACACGTGTGCGCACACACACACACACACACGAACCCTCACGCATGCACATACCAAGGCATGCATGTAGATGCCAGCTTGAGTGTTGACTAAGTCATTAGGAAATACTGGAGTGAGTGAAAGAACGACTACAAGCTAAAGTTTCCACTCAGGGTGTATAAACAGTGTGAAGTCAGACCAAAAGGTGTACAAAACTGTACTAATGTATGACATAACAACACATAACGATGGGTAAACCATGCAGCATAAAGTCCACTATGTGCGAATCATTTGTGCAAATGTGACTGTTGTGTGAAGGGCTGAAGAGTTGAACTTGTGAAAACTTATGACCAGTCAGATTTTGTTGATACCTTGTTTCCTTCCTGATGTTACACATGGATAATAGGTTGATTACAGCCAGTGGAAGCTCCCCAGTTGTTCACAGCCTTATATCCTTATGGATATAAACATCTTTTAAAAGGTGCTGATGAAGTTATGTATAAGTCATAACTAATGATTTGCTGTGTTAACTCACCGAAGCAATGTAATATCAAGAAAACAAAAAAAATAGGTCGGGCTAAACCATATATGTATATGTGTCTGTGTGTGTGTGTGTGTGTGCAGTGTGAACACAACGTCAGTTATTTTACTCTATTCCCTGATCAGTTTTCAAAAACAATCTGATCAAATATACTGTATTTTGAATAGCATCTGTGCATAGTAGCTTAGGGACATGACATGCACACCAGAACAGAACATTTTATTGTTTTCATTTTGTTTCACTTCATTCATTCATGTTACCTGCTTTCTTGTTGGGAGGGAGCTTATTCTGTTTTGCTCTAACCCAGGGATGTCAAACTCATTTTAGTTCATGGGTCACATGCAGCCCAATTTGATCTCAGGTGGCCAGACCAGTAAAACCATTGCATAATAACCTATAAATAATAATACCTCCAAATGTTCCCCTTTCTTTATGTAAAGTACAAGTACATTCTGAAAACGTTCACAATTAATTAACCATCCATTTACAAAACAGATGATGAACAGCCTGATATGTCTTAAGAAAAATAAGTGCAATTTCAACAATATGTCTTAGTTTTTCCACATTCAGTAAGTCTGCTGTCATTACATGTGCATTACTCTGTGTCCACTTTTTTCCTTTTTGACATTTTCCACCGGCGGCTCCTGCATGAACAGTAGCCTACGCTTGAAAGTGTCGTGTCACATAGCATGTATGTAAGTACGTGGGATCTATAATAGCATATCCAGCATAGGGCCTGCTACTTGCATGCGGGAGAAGTTAGCCTTCAGGGCTTTCTGCCAGAAAGGCTTTGAGCCTGCTGCTCTTATTAGGACAACACAGTAGGAACAGTAGTGCATTTTATTGAAAAATTGCAAAGTGTGAAAATAGCAGAAGTCAATAATTCCAAAGTCATCCAGTGGGCCAGATTAGACCCTTTGGCGGGCCGGTAAGTTTGACACCCCTGCTCTAACCAATCAGTAGTGAGTGACGTCATCATTTTCAGTTGACACAGAAGCTGCAGTGGCTGTTGCTAGGAGCAGTCACATTGATCACAAAAATATGATGATTTAAGAACTGCTATTTCTGTAAATCTACTTATAACAACTTATCTCATCCACGCTTGTCACCTTTTGTCTGTTGCTATGTTTCATAAATGAAGCTAGGTGGCTAGTTAGGTATGTCGGAAGATGACATCCCCATTCTTGATCCTGCCCACTAAGCTCTGATTGATTGGTCAGTTGTTTCTCTAACTTGGAAGATGGTGATGATGTTACATTCACGAATGATCCGATTGTCTTTAACTGCTCTTTGGTACGAACAAAGGAAACCGAGTCGTGCTTGGTGAGAGCCGTATTTTTTATCTTTGTGCCCAAATTTCACTGCCTGCCCTAAATCCACTCCCCTTTACATGAAGCAGCCAGTCACAGTGTTGCATGAATTGCATTCAAGGCAACTTCATTTACATAACACATTTCATACAAAGGGGAAAATTCAAACAAGTAAATTCACTGACAAAGCAGAGGGATATGGCTTCACCTTGTGTAATGTTTGCATTGCCTATCATTGACATTAGGTCTGGCAGTATGAGTAATTTAGTGCTGCTAAACCAGTCCACACATGCTAAATGAAATTATATTGGTGGGGTGTCTAAGTTTGAATCTGATCCAAATCTTACCCTATCATTAGTGATTATTTCGCAGATAAACCTAGTAACCCCCGCCCTCTTAGAAAAAAGAAAAAAGAACAAACAGCTCTCGGAAAGGAATGGAGCCGTGAGATCCGGCTCACTTCAAAGAGCCGTACTTCCCATCACTATTGGAAGACAACCGTCTATGAGCACAACTCCAGACCTATCTGGAGTGCAGAACAAATTAGAGATTTGCTACATCACGTTCTGATTCAGGACAACATAACCGGTGAGTCAACCAGGAATGGATTCTGAGAAATTTCTAAACAGAGTGATTTCTCATCAAAACCAATAGGCCTATACTATATGCACTTGCAGGGTTGATTGGCTGGTTGATACCATTACTATGATATTCACTGTAACTCTTTCAAATGGGACCTAAATTGTGGTGAAATTGTGCAGGTAAAGTCCAAAATCCTACTCTTTAAGTTTAATTTGCCTGCAAAACCTGCATATCTGAACACATGACAGCCAAACTGAGTTTATAACTGCCTGCATTGGCATTGAGGCACCACGGTGTCAGAATAAGCACAAGCAGCAATTGTGTCCTGACTTCAAGGACAAATCTCTCTCCTTTTTAATTATTATACTTTAATTACTCCGCTTTTCGTACTCTCTCCTCTGCCTTCAACATCTGCCCATCTTCTTCTGACTCCTCATAAAAGCCTGTTTCAGGTCACAGAGGTTGGACAGAAAAGACATTGAATTACAGAGAGTCAGAAGTCTAGGGAAGCAGCTCAGTGCAAGTAGAAGTTTTATCATTTAGCGCCAATCTATGTTTGTCCACATCATTCCCGAGCAAATAGAAGATGGAAAAGCGAAAAGAAGAGAAAAATAAATCAAGACTTTTGATTTGTTGTGAGACAATGGAGATAAACAGCACTCTTTGTTTTGAACAAAGCATTATGGGACATTGAAGTTGAACTGCTATTCATACGAATAATTGGAAAGAACAACAAAAAAATCTGGAATTAAGTAATGCAAAGATAATTTAGGAGGTAGTATATGGTTAATGAAAGAGTTTCTTGAAATGGAGAGAGGGTGTACACTTCAGTTTATGTAGGTCTTTTAGTATTAAAAACTAAAATAAAACTTAAATTAGTATACTATTATGTGTCTGACTTTGTAATTGATCCCAGCCTATCATGAATGAAGGTTAAATTGAATTATTTTGTGCGCTCTGCATAATCCAGAGAATGAAATGTGTTTTCACAAGCCTTCTGAGCTGCTCTCTCTACAGTCTACTCTACTATGTGGCTTAAGGGTTTTTAGCTGCACATAACTTGCTACTTGACTGTATATTACAGAGAAAAGGGCATGAAGGTCAAAGACTGTACAGCTTGAGAGGAGCATCTTCACACACACACAGAAACTATTTACAGAACAGAAGGTTTCTGTAAATATCCCTTTAATCGGCCTAATGAAAACAGAAGCAGAACACAACCACAAGCTGTACCATAATAAGCCATTAAATATGGATTATGGAGGAACTACCCTGAGGTTCTCTCTCTCTCTCTCTCTGGTGTTTAATACTGGGTTGTTCAGTCAGTGAGAGTGAGAGTTCACACACACAGCTGTAATTAGCAGCTTAGGCAGCCAGCCAGCTCTGTAAATGCACTGTGATATGTGTGTGTGTGCGTGCGCTGATGATGATGATGTACACATGCTTTTCTATCTGAACGCGTTTCTGCGAGCTCACAGGTGTGCATATTTCGTGCACACCTGTGTGAGTGCGTTTGTGTGTCGGTGAGTCACACAGTTTTGCGTGGGCGTTGTGTTTGTCTTATCTGTGTGCTGATGGAGAGCTGAGGTGCTTGGAGACGGGCTGTGACGTGTATGTGTTTGTGTGTATGTGTGTGTGTGTGTGTGTGTGTGTGTGTGTATGGGTAGGGTGATTGCTCTCTAACACCTGGTATTAGCACCAGTAATCCTCGCACCACATCATACTCACGCACCAGTCCCATGCAGATCACATTCAGCTTTTCCCCTGTCCTGCTTCTAAGTGTTTCACAACTCGTTCTTGGAGGTATGAGGTTGGGAAAATATTCCAGCAGAGAGCTTGCAGGTTAAACAACCCATCCCCTGGCAGCCATATTAGATAGCGGTGGAGGAAGTACTAAGATGCTTTACTCACGCTAAGTAAAAGTAAAAATACGACGCTAAGAGTAAAACGTACCATAAATCCATCTGAAATGTAGTGGAGTGGCATAAAATGGTAGTACTCAAATAAAGCACCTCAAAATTGCTTAAAAACTGTACTGACTTCCCACCACTGATATTAGGCCATAATCACACAAGATTTTAAATGTGCCACTTTTGCTCTCTGTATTTTGGATGTAGTGTGTTTTCTGACATAGTTTTAGTGAAACCTTACGTTATGTGTCAGTGTCAGGCAGAAAAGAGGAACACTGGCTGGAGGAACATCTGTATGTTTCCTGCTGAATAGTATTAATACTTACTCCCCTGCAGCAGAATGGGCTCTTCAATCCAAGCTCAAGCAAGCGAAGCACAAGCTCAAATAAGTGTGAGTTATCCTGTTTTTTTGTTGCTTCAGGTGAGTTATTTTAGCTATCTCTAATTAAATAATTACATTGGCAGACCTCTTTGGAGGTGAACTAGGCATTGCATTGGCACCCCCAGGCTGGAGGAGTGCCAAACAGGAGGGAGAAAATAAAAAGGATTGGAATCAGCTGGTATGTGTTCCTTACATATAACTGGCAAAATACATGCAGCCTACATTGTGGGCTCATTTAGGATGGCATTACTCACAAAGACACCTTGAGGAGGAGGTGACCTTTTCTACCTGCCGTCCTCTGACCTTTGTTGTTGTTTTCCTAACATCACTAATCTTTGCTCATGTAAGTTAACGTAACAAAACAGATGTTTGAATGCTATTTCTTTTCCATGTTGGAGAAACACAAGCTCAACTTCCTGTCCTGGGTACTCAAAAGACGAGAGTAGCGCACAGTCTGTTGTAACGTATAACTTCTCACACTCTCACTTTATTTTGGAGAAATCAGGTGAGGAATATGAACACTCAGAATCATCCAGACTTGCAGTAAGTGCATTTCCATCAACCTGTTTTTATGCACATTTTCAGTTTGCGCATGAAAAAGCTTGAATATAGCAAAAAAAGTTCTTACTCTTGACTGAGGTGGAAAAGTTGGTATATCGATATAATCTAAATTTTAAAAAATGCCATATTTCCATTATGTTTTCTACATGGTTTTCCATCATTTGAGGCTTGACTGGCGCTCTTTTAATTACGTCATCTCGTTGCGCTCTCTTCTTCTGTAATGGTTTAATGTTACCCAACAGGAGAATTAGTGCCAGCTGTTTATCTCGACAAACCAACTCCTAATAGTCACACATCAGTAGCGGACGGACACACACATTATACTAATTTGCATTTTCTTTTGCAGATTTTCTGAAAATTCGGTTAAAATTTCCACTACACATGCATGGAAACCTGGCTACAGTCTGTGTTACATTTACCTGCCTTTCTGTCTGCCTGTCTGCCTGTCTGCTTCTTTGTGTATCAGTCTATTTCCACATCAGTCCATCTTTCACTCTGTCCCTCTGTCGGTCCGTCAGTGTGGCCTGCCCTCCCATATTGTATTTGCTCTTTCAATAATTGATGGAGGAGGTATTTTGTAAAGCTAAAGGCCGCCAATCCTTGGTGTCAAATTCAAAATTAGTTCCTCCTCTATTATTAACGTCCCCGAGGGCAACAGGTTAATAAGAGGAACTCAACAATAGATAGATAGAGAGATCATGCCTTCATCTCCCTTTTTCTCTCTCGCCCATCTTTCCTCTCTTACCTCAGTGTTGCCTCATATGTACACACTGTTAAACATTAACACTTCCCACAATGCACTTCATCTCACCTGTGAGGAATCCGGTCAGATCTCACTCTGTGTACACACACACACACACACACACACACACTCCTTATCTGTCGCTGTAAATATTTTGTCTCAAAACATCCTGTTTGTTCATACATATATCTTAACAGTCAGAGACATGATATTGATTACATGTAATGTACTTTTTACAGTTTCACACATTTCTCAATACTGAGTTCACTTTTTCAAAACTCTTCACACAGTCAACACAACAGAGGTCAATATGGACTAAACTGTAGCCCGCTTTTTATTGCTTTGACTCAAAATGATGCATTCAATAACAAAAAAAAAACTGTTTTTCTCACTCAAACTCAACCACCAGCAAAACTCAGAAAGCTGTTGACAACAGGGACAAAGGTGGCCATTGCCTTGGAAGATAAGATAGATAAGATCTGATGTACCTTATTGTGTCTGTAGGGAAAATTGTCTTTGCCTCCATGTTGCTGCATCCTTACAAACAAAAACCAAAAATGTTGGCATTCAATCAAATCAGATTCTGTCACTCATAAACATTCACCCATCCACACAGAACAATTACTAAATTATACCGATGCTACATTTTAGAATTGGTCTTGCTTTGCATGAGACGTAACACATAACTGCACACTTTAAGAACTGATGCTGACTAATGTGACCTAGACTTTATAGTCTGTTAATTTATATATCATATAATTCATATCAGTCAGATCACTTGGAATAAGAGTAAAGTACTACTTCTGACAAATTCTCGGGACCCCTTCAACTGTGTACATTTGATAACTCTGTTCTACTCTTTATTCTAGCCGGTATAGATTAGATTGAAAGTAAATGAGTCCTATTGACAGATTTTCAAACTGCATTTTTAGAGTTATCTTAGTCCAGTCAAGTCAAGTATTTATTTGTATGAGGTCAGTTACTGTAATTAGAAAGTTAAATAAAAATCCTATTAAAATCCTGACAGATTATAGTAATAGAATATCCTATTACAGTAAGAGCCATAGTTGAGACGATATTGAAGAATATTGGTCAATTCTAGTCAACTACAGCCAATTGAAATTAATAAGGTAGAGAACATCATTATTTTATTTATTCTACATATTCTACTTTTTTTGGTTTGGTTTGGTTTTGTAATAGTTGGGCAGCACTATAGGCACCTCAGGCTTACATACTGTAAGTAGGCAGGTATAGGACCAGCATGCACCTGGGATGGTGTTGTGAAGAGCAGGTCTGAGGAGGAGCAGGAAGTAGGAGGAGCCTGGCTTGATCAGAGCCTGTATATATATATAGGATTGAGTTCAGGTGTGAGCCTTTTGCACTACCTGCAGCAGAACCCTGGGCTCTCTACTGGAAACAATTGCTGGTCTGAGTGAAAATATATAAAACCAGAATGGATTGGTGCCGGCCTCCCCTGCCCTACCACGTGTCTATGTCTACAATAAACCACAATTGAAGTGGACTCTTCCGGTGTCTCCTAGTGCCTGACCGCACATCCATTGTGTTAATCATAGTCCCTGGTAATCAGCAACCCCTCGTACTGTCCTGATTAGGAGATATTTTGCAGAGGGTCTATGGTTTCTTTTACCAGAGCAACAGTCAGCAAGAGCCATGTTGTGTGTTTGCTTTCTTTGCCAAGGATAAATAGACTAAAACACATTCCTGCAGTGCTTCAGTATCCTTTTGATTTCAAGTTTGTTTGACTTTGATTACAGACAAATAGCCACTACACTCACCGTGGAGGGTATCTTGAGATTTCACAGTTCCATGGTCCATGGTTTAATGTAGCGCCTTAGCTCAGGACATTAGATAGCTGGAAAGAAGTGTTCTCACCTACAACTTTCATCCACATTTGCTGCTGGCACATAACTTAAAGCTCAGGTGTCTCTCTGACTCTGTCTACCTTCCTGAGGCAGAACACATTTTCTGGACCCTTATAAATCACAGATGACCTGTCTTTTGTCTGTCCTGAGCTCACGAATGTCTCGCAGCCTTGGGTGACGTGACAATACATTGTTGATTACACCAGAATCATAAGTCTAGTCAAGCTGTAGAGACAGATTTATATTAGTTGTGTTTATTTTTAAAATAATATGCTACCTAAAATTCATGTCATTTTGTCCACTGGCACTACTGAAATAAGTAAGGACATTTTCAAGACACAGAAAGCTTTTTAAATAAACCATCTTCAACCAGATCTCATCAAATGTTAGTGCACAGGTGTGCATTAAAGGATTGTATTGATTTTCAGACAAACACTAACAATAGTCTTGTGCTGCAGACTCGTCTTGGTTTTATTCAGTGAAGACTGATGATTCAGTGGTTTATAGTTACTCTTTAAGTTAATATTTACTAAATATTGTACTTTATACGCTTCATATTGGAATTTTCTTTTTTATTTACTCTGTCTACTCTTTACATATGATAGGTAAACCTCCCCTCCTTCTTTGTCCTGTTAAAAGTTTGTTGTTTTTTTCTGAGAAAAAGCTGCATGTGATTTTGAGTTATATAAATAAAACTTGGATCCTCACATGCAATTGAAAAAAGGTATTAAGTTAAGTACATTACATTACAGTATATTTTGACAAATACACTTGTTTCTATAAAACAAACCCTTACTCTATCAAAAGATATTGATGCATGGATAAATAACTTTTTTAATATCTTACAGTAACCATGGTCTGGGATGCAGGCAGTGAATCCTGGACTCTGTTGTGAAAGTCCTGCACTTTGTACGCTCACCTCCAACACGACCAACTCCCAGGTCCTTGTTTGAGCCCCATAGTGGAAACGAGACTGAAGATTTATAAAGAGTACGGCCTAGACCTACTCTACGTATATGAAAGAGATTGTTGATGGTGTGCTCCCTTGTGGGAATTTAGTATTGTTCTTCTGTTTGTTTTGTTTCTTAGTTTTTTGTATGGTGTTTTATTGGGTCTGTGTTTTTACAAAGTGTAAGGTTTGATTTACTATAACTGATCTTTTAGCTCTGTAACCTGCGCATCATTAGTGGCCTCAGCCCAGGGAGTAAAAATAATAAAAAGTGCCCTGAGATAACATCTGTTATGATTTGGCGCTATATAAATAAATAAAAATAAAATGAAAATGAAGCCCCGGCTGGCCCTGTGTTTGGCCCTGTGTTAGAAAGCGGGCCATTGTAGCTTGAGTTGTGCAGACAAGACAGTCTGAGTGACCGTTAGACAAGACTGAGACACCAGAGACCGTGAAGACTCCCTCAGGGATAAAACAGAGAAGAGAGAAAGTGAGAGAGAGAGAGAGAAGTAGACTAGAACAAGGTAATGGTGGGAGACAGAGTCGTACAGAGAACAAAGGAGTTCATAGCTGTCATTCGTTTTCTTTTTCTTTTTTTGTAGTTCTATCCATTCTTTTGTCTGAGGGAAAACTGTAAGAGCCAGGAGGCCCTGGGCAGCAGCTGGCAGGTAGGAAGAGAGGGAGGGAGGGAGGGAGGGAGGAGATAAGTGAGAGAGGTTGGACAAAGAAAGAGGGGGGTGAGGGAGGAGGGAGAGAGGAATGGATAGATAGGTGAAGTGAGTAGAGGGCTGGAGGGGACAGAGGCCAAGAAGTTTGGCCACACACTCAAATCATATGTTTAGCTACATCTGTATTACTGCAGTAGATTTGTTAGGAAAAATGTGATGTGAAAGTGATGTCATAAAAATAGGATTTTTTTTGTTTGTTATCAAAGCAACAAATTATTAACAGGATATAGCTAAGAAAAAGTATAAATAAGACTATAGTGAACATAAAGTATTAACCAAATGTGTGTCAAGGATACATATAAGCATGAAAATAAAAAGGGTTTTAGCATGATAACAGTGTGCAGCAGCAATGCATATAATAACATAATATAGTAATTAATATAATATGCAGTCTTGAGACCAAAAGAAAGAAAATATTAATAATATGTAATGAATACCAGACAAAAAAATGTCCTTAAAAGTTATTTCTTTCTATTATGGTACCGAGTTAAACCTTGGACATACAGTATAAGCTACATTCAGACACACACACACACACACACACACACACACACACACAGGTCTCAGTTAACCAGAGGGTCAATAGGCTGCAGACAGACAAGTGTGATTACAGCAGATACTGTTGCTGTCGCTGCTCAGTGGTTTCTCTCTCTCTCTCTCTCTCTCTCTGTGTCTCAATCAGGGATAGAGAGAAGGAGAGAGAGAAAGGAGAGAGAGAAAGGAGAGATGAAAAGACAGAACAATCGAGGTGTTTGTGCTCTTCTGTCTCAGTGTCTCTGTTAAGTGAGCTGCCAACTTACAGTACAATGTCAAACATCAGACTTGCTGTTAAGTATCTCTCTCTCTTTAGCAATCTATAGACACAGAATCATTCCTATGCAAAATAAAGAAAAGGTATGACACGTTTAAACTAACAATTTACACACAAAGAAATCCACTGTTTGTGATGTTGTTTGTCTTTGGTGGTATATTAGTCTTCTTCCTGTTTAAACGCAGTACAAGTTAATACAATTTTTATGTTCAACAGGTAGAAATCCATTGTAGAAGAGCAAGAGATTATTAAAAGAGTGCAATGCAACAACAAAATGCCTGTAATTCATGAGATGAACAGTGATTGTGCTTCATAGAGGTGGGTGTACATTATTACCTTTCTTAGTAAAAGGTATTATTAACAGACCATCCTGTCATACAAGTGAAAATTGCCAACAGTGACCTTTCAAAAACAACCATAACTTTTGTTTTAAAATATCAAAATGAAATTTGATATTGAACTGTGTCCTCCTTTGATTTCCTCGTACATATTTGGAATACATTGCTGTCACGTTGGCTGAAAGCATTGTCACTAATCAGATGATGAATCAGTTATTTATGGTTGCAGTGATCATTCATTGAGGGTTGCTAACTTCCAATAAAAACAGACTCAGCAGCAACAGAACTGGCATGATGAAATGATGCACACTCCTGCTGTGATTTGTCTCCAAAAGAGAAAGAGATTCATTATTTGATCCATTTATCGCACATGCAGAAGGTAAAGAAAACTGCACTTTACAGTAATACACCTTTTCCTTGACTCCCGATAATACTAAGATTCAAACATAATCAGAATCAATAATACAATAGAAAGCAAATATTTTCTCTTATTGTAGCATGGAGGCCTGGTTCAAGTTAAACGTCCTCTGTGAAGACACATTTTAAACAGGATGATGAGGACGTTCAGTGTCAAGGTCTCCTGTGGGGGAAATAATACTAGTTTGACTAAACTGCTTCTGTATGTTTTCATTTCACTGCTTGGATTTGACAAAAGCTATGGAGAATTGAGGCAAAATTCACAGTAAGCCTATGGCCTGACAATCCCTGCACACACACACACACACACAAAGCACACATGGAAGCATACGGTATAAATATGCAGCCTCCGTTACTACTAGTTCTGGCTGCGTGTCGGCCTGCTGGGACACAGTTTTAGTGTAGAAACAACAGATGTTATGGCGGCTTGACTCCTCAGAGAGAATATTTATTCACCACAAGGCCTTTAAAGACCTGGGATTGGAGAGAGTGTATGGCCCACGAACACACACAGTAATGGATAAACACTTGTACAGAAACACATGCAAGACAAGTATTTGCAAGTTTAGTTATGTTCACATAAACTGGGAAAGATACATGTACAGTAGCGAGAACAATATCCCACACACACACACACACACACACAGTTGTGTTTCCATCTACAAGAGAACATTACATTGACTTCACGTTCACGTTTTCCTGGAACACCCACCCCTAAACCTAACCTTAGCCAAACCAAAATTCGTCACTAAACTTTAACGTTCTGGTCATGGGGACGCCGTTTTATTCCCAAAATGGCGAGTCCCCACAATGTGAGTGTGTAAACGATTTGTCCACACACAACATGAGGTAATGCATTGTCCACACATACCACACACACACACTGGGCTGTATGCAAACGCGGGTGCCCAGTCTGTCTCCAAACGGTCAACTATGGCCTAATGTCTGGTCTGCACAGCTGACTGTGTGTGTGTGTGTGTGTGCTGC